>VZTJ01003867.1:1279962-1358974 GCA_013397795.1 Orthonyx spaldingii | reverse complement strand
GATGGGGATGGCGACGGCGATGGCGATGGCGATGGCGATGGGGATGGCGATGGCGATGGCGATGGCGATGGGGATGGCGTGGGCAGAGACACGGCAGGGGTGAGCTCACTGCAGCCTCAGCCTGGGATCCTGGATTCCCAGCTGGGATCCTGGGATCCCTGGCAGCACAGGTTCAGCCCTTCACACCGTGTTTCCTCAGCACTCCACTGAGAACAGGGCCTGTGACTGCAAACCCCTCTGGCCAGCCTTGTCTGCACCATGTGCCACTATCAGTTCACAGATAACGACAAATTTAAATTGGTTTATGAACTGTTATTATTATAACCAAGTTCTGCTATTAGCTAGGTCTAAATGTTTTCATATATTCCACACCTCTGTTGCCCTTTGAGATTTTTAACTGTTGTTTTCTTGTACATTAATAATTTCCTTGTATAATTGTTCCCAAGAGAATGAGCTGAAAGAATTATGAATTAATTTGCATCTTTTAATGTACTAATAAACTTTGCAAGAAGAAAATTTCACTCTATCCAGGTGGAAACCAATCACTTTAAATCAAAGCTTACTGAATTTCAAATAGGTTTTTTTTTTCAAGAAGTTGCAGAAGAACAGTGCTCTGCATGTTTAAAGTAATTAGAAAGCACAAACAGCAATTTCAGAAAAAGCCCTGGGCCATTTTTTGCTGCAGCATAGAGTTCACAGACATTTAGGAAAATGAGTATTTGTTGTATTTAAAGAAAATGAATAGCAATTTCTTGGAGGTTGAGAGGTCTCAGGTTGTAAATGTAGATTTCACTCTTTCATTGAAAAATATTTTTAAACTGTTTTAGCTTTTTTCATTGTCTGACGTTAATAAATAATTCATGGTATAGCCTCCAAAACAGGGTTCAAGGAAAAGAAATGTCCTTTTACATACAATTTATTCAAATAGAATCTTGTGTGAACAAAATGTTCTGTCTCATGTATTCATTTATAACCAAACAGTGTCAGGTCCTTGTTCACCAAAGCACTCATCTTCATTTATCTCTGAGCACTTGAGAAACCAAAGCTCTTCTGAGTAAGTAAAGAAACAAGTCCTGAGCATCTACTCTAAGTTTAATACAGGACAGTGTCACTCACATAGTTACAAGCTTAAGTGACTTACTGAACTGGTGATTTGACATCCAGGTTTATTTACCTTCATGTATTGCAGCCTTGGTTAAATCTGGGAATAGAAATGCACACTCTAGCCCCATTTTCCAAATGAGACACAAAATATATAATCAATGAGAAAGGCAGGTCTTGATATCAAGCTTCTGATTTTGGAAGTTTATTTTAGTAGTTGATAAAGTTCACCAGGACTACTGATATGGCCAGAGAGAGTCAAACCTACAAAAAGATGTTCAATACAAGCTGAGTGATGTTTCCTCTCAGAAAATAAAAAAAAACAAAGTAATTTCTAAAAATATGGCCTGAATATGAATGGTCAAAAAACTGAATGCAGGAATTTTTCAGCAGATCTGGATGTTTAGATTTTTCTCCCCCTGAGGGCTTTGAAGAACATAAGTTTCTTTATCAACACAGCTGGATACGATGCTCCTTTCTTTTGCATGCCCAAGTAGGAAAACATTGTATTGACTGAAGAAAACCCCAACAGAACCTGTTTCTCCCATAAAGCTACCCCATGACACGCAGGTTTCCACACATTCCACCTGAAAAAGTTTTTCTGTTGTAAGTTTGAAGTTTGAAGAGTGCTTGCAGAGCAAACTTGTGTGTGTGCTCAGAGCACTGTTTGTCATGGAAAGTACTGACAACAGCAGAACACCTCCAGCAGTAAGAAAACACACATTTAAAACCATTGCTGTTTTTATTCTTTGAGATGTATTGTTTTATTTTTCAGGCTGTTGCAGAGATTGCAAACAGATTTATTGTTTGTTTTCCATTCTTAAATTATTTTTTAATATCAATTAATTTTTAAATGTCTATGGTAACTATAAGCTATTTTTCCTCTGCTCAAAACAGCATTTTTACACACAAAAACATCCAGCTATCCCTTAAGCAGCCCAGAAGACACTATTTGACACCAGAAGTGTCTGTCATGATGGATTCATTTCATTTTAGCAACAGATAAAACGTGAAATTTTTTATAGCTGGTGGTTGTTGTAACAGTGAATAGGGAATTTCCTCACAAGCACAGACAAACTTTCTCCAATTCCAGACTGGAACTACTTTTGCTTAATGTAAATATATATGCAAATCCTCAAAATATACAAGCTGCAGTACAAATTTCAGAGTAATGCCTTTTAAAACTAGCAAGGTGCAAGTTTCATAACAGAAAGGAGGGACGACACCTCAGAGTCTCTATTTAATGGCATTTTTTTCTTGCCAGGCTTTAAGAGTCATCAGTACTGTCTCCCCAAATTCCCTCCACACTGCAGTGTTTAATGATATCTAATCTAAAGTAAGAACATGTTGCTTAATGAATATGCATTTGTCACATGAATACCAGGAACAGATTAAGTCCAAAAGTCCCCTGTAATCTGCTGGGAGAGATATGTGGCGTGCTGGAGTCAGCACAGCCAGAAAACCTTCAAAATACTTTTCTTCAGCTCTAATTTGAAAACTTCAACGGCAAAGTTTACCCTAAGAAGAAATGGTGCTAAGCACAGATTTATTTATTTCCTGCTGATGAACACAGCCATGTGAACAACTGAGATGTTTTTTCTTGCAGGAGGGTGCCAGAGCTGCCGAGTTAAAAGCTTAAGCTTCAAAATTGACATTGACCCTATTTATTAGCACAATAATGGGCTTGTTGTGGCTTTCCAGGATTGCAGAGGGCTATGTGTAAGTGTGTTTTTGCTGTCCCCATGCAGGTGGCTGGCAAGGCAGGGTGCATGGGTGAAAATATGCCTGTGGTGCCTCCTGGAAGAGAACTGCATTGCTCGTGATCCTCACTTTCAGGGCAAGGCAACAAAATCCCTTCAGAAACTATTTATCTCTAAGCACAGGCTGACTTTATTTTTTGAAAATACACAATGTTTCTCCTACAGGGCTTGGGGGGCAGAGCTTGGATGAGTCTCTTTTGGAGTCAGGCAATCAGATCAGCTTGGGCATGGCGGCTGGATACCACCATCCCTCGAGCCCTGGCATCATCCATTTCTGGGAACGTCACTGCTGGGAACCAGCAGGGCTGGGAAGCAGCTGAAGAGGGGCTGCTCCTCACCTGCTTCCTGCCTGGAAGAGAGGCAATGCTTGGAGTCTGACTTCACACTTCCTTTCAGGATATTCATGTCCCTTCACAATGGCATTTTCTGATCTTGCAGAATTTCTAATTAGATGTTAATCCTCTAATATCAAGTTCTATTTGATCCTGCCTGAAGAAATGTAAGATTTCCTACAAATGGAAAACATGGTGTTGAAAATGTGAAAATGTTTGCCCAATTTTCTGGCCAGCTGACCTCCCTCCAGATGGCCCCACAACCAGCCGGTGCAGCACCCACCCCTTCGAGTTCTGCACCACCTTCGACCCTGAGGGCACCCCTGTCCCATCCTCCAGGTCCTTAACAAAAGTGCTAACCAGCACCAGATGCAGGTGGTGGATGCACAGAGCATTTGAGCACAATCCCACGAAGGAGCAGTGCACTGGAGTTACAAATGCAGTTTTCATGTGTGCATTTGGCTGCCGTCTGCCCACCAAGCCTCTCTATCCTGCTGTTCTCCCTGCTCTTGTCAGCAGGAGCTCCATGTGCTGCCAAAGCCCAGCTCGGCAGCTCTGCAGCATTCCTGGGGGCACAGGGACTGCAGCCATCGCCTTCCTGCCCAGAGAGAGTGGCAGTGGCATCAGCAGGAAGGGTCGAAGCTGCTGCTTCCAACTGAGAAACTCCTCAGGACCTCAGAGGCCACTGCTGCCCTGCTCACACATGGATCTGACCTGCTAGAACATTTACATTCACATTCACCACGTAGGAGGAAAGGAGTATCTCTCAGCAAGCAAAATTTATGTGAGCCTTCAACAGCTGAGTTTGCTGCAGGGTGGGCCCTGTGTAGATTTGAGTTGCTTCTGACAAAATTATCTATTTAAGAAACAGTTTGGGGGAAAGCTGGGATGAGTATCTTATTGGAAACTCTCAGGAGAGTTCTCTACATGATTATATGCTGTAGTAAAAGAGATAAGTTTGATTCCTTGCATAAATTATTACTATTAATAACTTAATTATAAATTTAAATATTAATTATTATAATGAATCCTTTAGTACCTAACAATTATAGAGTATTACAAACTCTGAAATAAGCACTACAAGTCTCTAAATAAACAACATATTCATGGCCTGAAATTGACTTTTTTTTCTTGCATTGTAGAAAAGCTCAATACAATAGACACCAAAGCTCTGGATTTTCACTTCCTCCAACAGAAAGCAAAAAAGTGTCAGAGTAAGAATCAGATCTCAAACCCCAGTAGGTCTGGCCTCCTCTGATGGAATTTCCACCCTTCTGTTCTTCTGCTTCGTTCTTCTAAATTCAAATTCTTCTTCCAGATCTTACATGCTGGTGCACTTTCAGACCTCTTCCATATCTGATCTCTCTTACCTTGACCTTCATTTTGTGAACTAGCAGGTCACTGTACTTCCTTTCTTAGAGTTTAAACCAGGAGGCTCCGAGATACAGAAAGGCTAATCTCACAATTCTCAAAAGCATATCTGTAACTCTCATTTTATTTCTGGACTTAATTCTATATTCAACACACCTTTTTTATTATGTCTTTGGTCCTGCTCAAGACTCTCCCAGTCTGTTTTACTTGGCAGTGAAGAACCATGGCCATATGTAGCGTTAAAGTTGAAAGAAACTACAGAGCTGTGGATGGAGTGGAGCTGGAAAGGGGCTCCCAAAATCAAATTTGGTATCAATTTGACAAATTGATAGTCCAGGGAAGTGCTGCTCTGTCCTTCCTAAGGCTCATCTTAGGATTAGGGTTAAACTTGGAAAAAATCTCAGAGCTTCATTTGGAGTGGGGCTGGCAGGAATCTGCCAGTAGAGAAATAGTTTAGCCCAAAGGGGAACATTTAGCCCATGGAGGAACTGTGGAGTGCCCCTGCAAGGCTGGGGTTACAGCTGGCAGCATCCATTTCCGTAATTTATGTACACAACCCTGCATTTTGTGCTCACCTGGCACATGAGCACCAGCCTTAAAGCATGTACCATATCCACAGGGAAGAGTGGTGTAACATCAAAGAGAAGTTACAGAGTGCTGTGCTGTAAGGGAAGGAATTGCGAAGGCCCTGAGCTTTCTGACACGCTGGGAAGGACAAGAATTAAATTCACAGGCAGCGAGCGGCAGAGGTGGCAGAGGCCGTGAGCGGGGTGCAGGCACCGTCAGCAGGCTGGCACTTGAATGTTCATTACGTTCCTCTATCCCATTGTCAGGAAAATTAATCCACAGACACCAGAGGTCTATGTCCAAAAAGCAGACAGAGGAGTCCTATAACTTTATTCGAATAAAGGGAGAGGCCATGGGCATTTCCCATGGGGTCTCTCGAATTGCTGTGGGATAAAACCCCCTGTTTGTCCTGATTCTCGGCTGCAACGCCCTCTTCCTTTCCCCATGGCTGAGGTGCTCGGAAGGCACAGACTTCTCCAATCACCTGTTCTATGTCCCCCTCTAATATGCAACCCCCTTTTGTTATATAAAAGAAAAAAGCCTATTCATAATCCTATTAAATCTTTATTCTTTTTCTCTAGGTTCAGGAATTTAACATGGCCTTGGCTGAGCAACAATCCCTGTTGATTAGTAAGGTTTTCTAGAACTGAGAGTTTTCTTGTGTTACTGCCTTATCTCTAAGCTCCTAGCTCTAGCTACAAGTAGATTCACACGGCCTGTTTGTAAAGGAACATCCATCTCATTCCTTTCACCCTCACACCGATATATCGCGATATTCCCCTGGCGTTAACCACCCCGCCATTCCCGCGCCCCCGCCTCTGGCCACGCCCCGCGCGCGAGCGCCCCCTGCCGGCCCGGCCCGCCCGCAGGCTTCCAGAACCTTCGCTGCCCTGGCCAAAGATGGCGGCAGCGCGCGCGTTGCGTCACCGCCTCCGCCGGCCAATGGCGGCCGCAGGCCGCGGAGTTACGTGACGAGAGCGTGCGGGGCGCGCTGGCGTCACTTCCGCTGCCGGGGCCGGGCCTGAGGCGGAGTGGGGCCGAGGAGGCGGCGGGGAGCGGGGCAGGTGCGGGCACGGGCACGGGCACGGGCACGGGCACGGGCACGGGCACGGGCACGGGCACGGGCACGGGCACGGGCACGGGCACGGGCACGGGCACGGGCACGGGCGGAGGGCGGAAACGGGAGAGGGCCCGGCCCGGGCTGAGGCGGGCGCCGGCCGCCGCCCCGGCGGGGCTGGGAGGGGTTTCCGCGCGCAGTGGTTCCGCAGCGCTGCGTTACGTTATTGCCAGTTAACGTGAGGCAGCGTTGTTCTGTTTTTAGCTCTCTGCCCTCCTTGCTCTTGATAAGGCGCTTGACGTTACCCTGCTCTAAATACCAGTGTTTCAAAAGTTAAAATCACGGAGTTGGCCCTGTAAGTTCCTGCAGACCGTGTCGTCCCAGGGGAAGAGCTGCATTTAGGGGCACGATCAGGATGTACCTCGTAAAGTACTTCCAGTTCCAAAAGTAGCCTTGCAGAGCGAAGTGACTTCCCAGCAGCAGGATGATGTTCTCTGTCGCTCCTCTGTGATTAACGCGAGCTGTCCAGGGCCGTGCGTGCGTGTTTCTCAGCCGTGTTTAAACCTGCCTTTCTTAGAATACTCTTAGGCTGTATAGGACACTACAGACGCCGAGAATGACCGGTCACTTGAAACAAGGCACCGGTAGTTGGGGCGTTCCGTGATGTCAGAGGTTGTGTGTGATTGTAATTGAAGTTCGTGTGCTTCGAAGGCCATGGGGGGTTTTGTGTAGCGTGCACCATTTGTGGCGGTGAGCTGGCAGTTTTCGTGTGCAACACACGGGCTGGTTCTGCTCGTGCTGTCGATTCACCCGTCAATGGTGTCCCTGTTTCCTGGCCAGAGTTGCTCAGGATGACCTGAGCTTGTGTGCTGGGCTGTGACCTTGACTGCATGCTGTGCCCAGAAAGCTAACCAGTTCTTTAAAGGGTGGCTTAAAATCTCTCTAAAAGTATTTTCCACCACATAATATCGTGCTGTTTGCCCTTTTGGGTTTATACTTAGATGGAGTTTAAGTAAATTTGTTGAGCAGAGTAGTCATGCAGTTTTGTCTCAAAATGAAGGTTAGTTGGCAAAGTAACTAAAACATAAGTACATGAAGGGTCTTGATTTAGTTTATACATGTGGAAAATGGTGTGTTCTTCTGTTTTTGAGTAAACTGTGAGAGAGAAGTCTCTGGTGGAACTGGCAGCCAAATACAGGTAAAGCAAAGCTAGACTGTGTATTTAAGAAGGTTCTACCTCCTCTTACAGTACTTCAGTGATAATACTGCTTTTATTACAGGCTTTTTTTGGTTGGTTGGGTTGGGTTGGGTTTTTTTACTGCTGTTATTGTAGTTGAGAATAAGTAGTAAGTGCATTATCTGAAAACCATGTAACAAAACAGTAAAATACATTTTCTCATGCATTTACAGGAACAGAGAGCGTTAAGTCATCTCAGCAACCATGCTGGCTGCCAGGCTGGTGTGCCTGAGGGCACCTCAGATCATCCGCCCCACCATCACTCAGGCTTCCCCAGCCCTGAGGAGCTCCAGTACAAAAGCATACAGGGTGTGGCAGCCCAGCCAGGTGAGGTAACTCGCTTTCTGATGGCCCAGACTGCACATGTTTTAAAGGGTTGGGTGTATTGCCAAAAGAACCACTTGAAATCTGCTTGTTTGAGGTACCTGCTCAAATTTAGGAAGAATGTTGCTCAGTCAAAATACGGGGGGTTTAGAGCAATTGAAGTAAAATCTTCTGTTTCAAAGACTGACTTGAAATTAATGGGCAAAAGAGCTTACGAGAGGTAGGTAGGGATGGACAGACCTTACTAAGTAAGGTGGGAGGAACAGACATTCTTGTCCTGTCTCCCTGTTCCCAAGTTAGAGTCGTAAATATAACATTGAAATAAACACTTCCTTTTCAGTTATTTTAGTCCCAACATGTGCTTAGAGCTGTAGCCTAGGTTAGAGCAATTTCTGAGCTCTGGCAGGACAATCACAGGCCTAACCAGCATTTTTAAAAGCCAGACTGTCGTTATCCTGAGACACTTCGTATGTTTGGGAGGTAAGCACAGATTAATAAGAGATTACTTAACGATTTTAAGTGTAGCAATAAGTTGATAAGAATATCTTCTCTTTTATTTCATTACGTATTTCTTACACTGTTTCTGAATCTAACAGAATTATGCCACCAGAGCAAGAATGGGTGTAAGACGTGGAAAACTTGGCCAGGAAGTGAAGGAAGCAGCATTTGAGCCATCTGCAGAAACTGCACTTAAAGGTAGAGTAGCTCTGCTTTAAATACTGAGAGTCTTTGAACCTTAACTTAAAACTTCCTCGAAGGAATATGTTTCCTTCAAAGCACTGAAACTGATCATGAACTGACTTGAAATTAAGTGCAACTTTAAAAAGAAAGACTAGCATGGATCAGCTATTGCAGATACATCAAAATTCATGTGAGGATGTTGTTATCTGTCCAAGGAAAAGCATTAATGAGAGTGTGTATTTTTTATTTCTTTATACAGCTGACCGCCTGGGGAAATTCATTGTTGCTGGAGGGGCTGCTGTTGGCCTGGGAGCCCTGTGCTACTATGGAATGGGCATGTCCAGTGAGATTGGAGCCATTGAAAGGGCAGCGTAAGTGAGATGCCTGACTCCTTTAATGAAACAGATCTCCTCCTCTTTATCTGTCTCTTGTTTACTGTCACCCAGTGTACACTCAGCTTATGCTTTTCTAAGCTCTGAGCAGATAGCCCTCACTGATGTCTCAGCAGGTTTTTAAAGCCAAATTAGAATTATTCAACCTTAAATGGATAGTAACCTGAGTAAGTTTGTTTTGCTAAATCTGATATGAAGAGTGTATAAACTTGTCTTAGGAGGTGTGCTCCAGATACCTTAGTAAGTGTGCTCTTCTGAAAAGAACCTGGTGCTGTGAGACTGTTCTTTAAACTTCAGTACAGCTGCTGGAAAAAGGCTCCATTAAACACAGTATCTTGGCATAAGCTTTGATCTAATAAACGTGTTCTTCTTAAAACTTCAGTGAATTGGTCAAAAAAACCCTGCCTGATGGCAAAACTGTATAGTTATACTTAAAATATGGGTAGTAAAAAGCATGGGCTTGGCAGAAATGTGTGTTGGAAACATTTACTTTACTTGGCATTTGTATTTGGAAGTGGCTGTTTGCATTTATACTGAAGGTGTGCTACTTGAGTCTGTGAGAAGCTTGTCAGAGATAGTTCTATGTCTAATTTTTTTCTCCACGAGCTCTGAATAACAGGTCAAAAGAGTGAAATGGGGAAAAAATATGTGCACTATGTTTACATTTAGTGTTAGCAGGGAAAGTTTTCTGTCTGTAGTGTGAGCAAACAATACTGCAGAAACTCATTTATGTCTGGGTCTGTTGCTATTGTTAGAGCTCTCAAAATGACATTTGAGTCCTGTGGTGTCAGATAATCATGTGCACTGTGACTCAGCAATTTGTGAGCTGCTCAGCAGGCTCCTTAGTGCCATTGCACATTATGTAGACCTTTTCCCTTAAACCAGTTCATGTACACACACTATTCTCTTATTTTTGTGTAGTTAAAAGCATTCATTACTGTTTTCTGTGCGTGCTTCCTGCTTAGAATTGAATTATAGTTAGCATTATTGGTAATTTTCAGTGCTTCTACTGAGTGAACATTAGATTAAACCAGCAAGATTGACAAGTTCAGTCCCCACTGTAAACTCATGGCAGAAGTTACCAGACCACATCTCTATTATGAAACCTCCCTTATATTCATAGGTATGAATGCATTTAACAGCTTGACTGTGGTTTTATCTGCTTATTTTTCAGTATTTGGCCACAGTATGTGAAGGACAGAATTCAGTCCACGTACATGTACTTTGCAGGCAGCATTGGCATGACAGCTCTGTCTGCTGCAGCAGTGAGCAGATCTCCAGCACTCATGAACCTCATGACAAAGGGCTCCTGGCTGGTAAGCTTTGTTATAAAAATAAGAGTATTTACTGAGAAATGCCCTCAAATGTAATGGTTGAAATAAAAAAAAATGAGAAATGTAAACTACTTGGTGGAAAGTAAGGCAAAATGTAACTTAGTTCAGTGTCCTTACCCGTAAAGACTGTTCAGGTATCCTAATGATACTTTGTGGTGTAAAAACTGTAACAGTTGAATGCCAACATCTAGGTAACTCAGGGAGATTAATTTAATTACCATCATTGTTGGTGAAAGTTGTACACTTCTGACCAGTTTGTTAGATGTTGGATGATGCTGCTGCTGCTTGGAATCATCAGTAAGAAGAGGCAGTGAGGTTAAAAAATCATTGGTAACAAAAGCCTGTGAACTAGTTGTTAGCTCTGGGTGGAGAAATGTATGAGAAAATAAGGAAGGCTGACACATTTCAGGTCCCTTAATGAGAGTGAGGGACAGAACCATGGGTTTTCCTTCTCTTACGTTACCCAGCCAAGAGATTGTTGCCAACTTAAGCATTAAATTTGGATTTCTAGAAAACTGAGTAAAAATATGAAAATTACTGCAGGCTAAGATCTGCAAAGATTTGAGTGTAACCTTACAGAAGTAAAATCGATGAATACTCCAGTTGTGAATTAGGTTGCTGTTTTCAGGATTACAGTGTTGACTTTTACACTGAGAGATTAGAACACAGACCATATGTCCATAGGCTAACTTGAGCTCTGTAATGCTGTTTCTTCAGGCAATTGGTGCAACTTTTGCAGCTATGATTGGTGCTGGAATGTTGGTCAGGTCCATACCCTATGACAATAATCCAATAGCTAAACATGCAGCGTGGATGATGCATTCAGGTATGTGATTCTAGTGTTTGTTGTAGAGATGTCTGTGCTTCAGTGTGACCAAATTCTTACTTTAACAAAATTTTGTCTTTAAAGTAAGTTCTTATATATTGCTGTGGGAGAGTTGAGATTTTTCAGAGATCAGTGAGAACTCCTGAATGTCAGGGAAAGACGTCTTAAGTGTCCTTAACAGAACCCTAATGTTTTTCATAATCTTCTAAAAGTCGTGTTCAGGTTAAACTTGAGGTATGTACACTCCACATTGGATAGAAGTAGATGATTTTGTAGCTGTTTTGGTTTTGTGACTGCTTTCTAACACCACAGCTTCTGTAAGCGCTCTTGCCTACACTATATTCTTCAGGTTTGCAGAATAGGAAGTATTTGGAAACCTGACTAGAAAAAAAGAGATTTTAGTATTAGTTTAGGTCTGAGATGTGTCCCCATCAGGTGTTTAAACTGTGAGTACAGATCAATTTCTCACTAATGATACCTATGTCTAATAACAATGGCTCTCATTTTTCAAAACTGTTTTGCCAGAAATATTTTGTAGTTCAGAAAAGACATGGGCACTGGAATCATATTTGCCTCTCTAGAGCTAACATGTCTGCCAAGAAGAAAATATGTTTTTTGTAGTGATTGTTATTAAGTGAAACAACCTCAAGTGATATCAATGGACTAGATATGCATTTCCTAGCAAAAAATCTGACTTCCTTGCCTAAGTAACTGTTGTATCAGAAATCTGTCCTGCTTTTCAGTGTTTCATGCTCCTAAAGCTATCACGTAGTTTAGTCTATGGTAAGTATCTCTTCTTACCAGCTCTGTTTTGAATCAATCAGTATGTTGACTTTTGTTAGTCTTTTTGTCCCAAAATCAGCTCCCTGAAGTATTCTAGTGCTAAATAAAAGTACACCATGGAATTTAAGGCTGTTAATTTATTGTGCTCCCTTCTAGAGAAGAGCACGATCAAGTGCATTGGTGTTTTGTTGTGTGTGGATTAGTTTGAGCTATGCCATCTGACTGGAGATGAAAAAGTCAAGTGGGTTTGAAATGAGGTGTTCCAAGTCTTACACGTGTTGTTTTCCTTTGCCTAGGTGTCATGGGTGCAGTGGTGGCTCCTCTGGCCTTCCTTGGTGGCCCTCTGCTGATCAGAGCTGCCTGGTACACTGCTGGAATCGTTGGGGGGCTCTCAACTGTGGCCATGTGTGCTCCGAGTGAAAAATTTCTGAACATGGGAGGACCACTTGGCATCGGCCTAGGCTTTGTTATTGCTTCTTCAATCGGTAAGATACTGTCTCAATATTGTCATATAAAGTAGGTTATAAGCTTATGCTGCTAAGGTGCAGCTCACAGTTAGTTGCAGGCTGGTCTGTCTAGTTAAGATGTGCCTTAAATACAGCCCTTGCAACTCCAGCACAGCAGAAAATGCTCTGTCATATTTGTTCTTGAAAATAATGTCAAGTTACAGTTCTGGCAGATGTTAGTCTGACAAACGGCCGATAGTGGTGCCTTGTATTTTAGATACTGCCAGTGAGTAGGGAAGGCAGTAAATGTGATCTTAGTTCTTGATGCACTTGTTTTCCTTTGTGTGTTTTGAGGCATTGTTGTAGTCAGAGGTACTTGCACCTGAGGTAAAATACACATTTCCCTAGGGCGTTCAAAATTACTGGATCGGGTTGTGTGTGTGACATCTTCAGTGTGCATGTTAAAGTCCTTGGTACCAAAAACACACCACAAGCTGAGAATTGAATGTTTACTGAAAAGTGTGTGCTCCTGTGACTGAAGTTTGAGCTAACTCAGAGTGGCAGACACACACAGTTTCCTTTAACACTTGTACATTCTCTCCAGGATCCATGTTCCTGCCTCCCACCTCTGCTTTTGGCGCCGGCCTGTACTCGGTGGCGGTCTATGGGGGCCTGGTGCTCTTTGGCATGTTCCTGCTCTATGACACACAGCTGGTGGTCAAACGGGCAGAGACCCTGCCCCTCTACGGGGTGACTAAATACGACCCCATCAATGCGTAAGTGTTCTGTGCTACTACTGATCTCGGTGTGTGGGTAAGGATTTGCCTCGAGTTAGATTGAAATGTGCTTTAAAAATAGCCTTTTGTTTATTGTTCAAAAGTGTATTGCTGTTAAATGTGAAGAATCACAGGGTTGGAAAACAACAATGAGAAAATGGCTACTGAAGTTAAAACTGAAATCAGTTGAGAAAGAGAATTGTGTGGTCATGTGCCTCCAGCAGTACATTCTGAAAAGTATTTTTGTTTTCTGAAGCCTTGCTGGCAGAATTTATAGCTGCTTTCTGAAAATAACTGTCAGTATCAGTTGAGACAAAAAATGTTAATCTTTCTGTAGTCATTTAATATTCATTAGCCTTTGTCACTAAATAAAAAAGCTGCAATGGTGTGATAGATAGGGAAGGAGGGACTGACTCTCAGTACAGACCAAGTCTGACTAACAGGTAACTTTCTTGTAAATGTCTGTCTGATCCTAGGTGAATTCTTACCTCCGTGGTTCTGTTTTATTCTAATTAAAGTAGAATAATATCGACCTTCTTCAGAATTCTTGGAGATAAACAGATCCAAGTTCAGTATAAAAGCAGAGGCTCCTGTATAAGAGCAGTGTACTGTCTGCTAGGATTTCTGTAAATAGTTCTTGCTGGCAGAGGTGGTAGAACAAAATCCAGGTGTTCTTTGACATACAAAGCACTGAGGACTGTCATAGCTGGATTTTGTTACACATGGTTCATGCAGGCTCTTAAAATGAAACGTAATGGTGTGAAACAGCAAATAACTCTGTGTCTGTTCAACAGTACTGTGATTTCTTGTTTCCTAGGTGCTTGGGTATCTACACCGACACACTGAACATCTTCATCCGGGTGGCCACCATGCTTGCAGGAGGTGGAGGTGGCAGGAAAAAGTAAACAGAGACTCATCTTTGCAACTGTCTGACAGCCTACCTAGTGCACATATTAAATAAACATTCATGGTTAAAGCAGTAATGCTCCAAGTGAGAATTATAAAGCATTTCAGCATATTGTTTCAGTGCAATGTGATTCAGTCTTAGTTTTTCTTCATACACTTTCCAGCTCTGTGTTTAAAATAGTGTGAACTGCTTCTAATTGTACATTATTTTGGGAAAGTAAATTATTTTTAATATATGAATAAAATAGTCCTACCTGCTTTTTAATGGGTTTGATGCAGTTCAACTCTTACTTTCTTTTTTTTTTTTAAGTTGTTGCATAGTAAAGGAAGTAATTTTTGAACTGGTATCCCATAGGCAGATAGGGGCACAAGCTACTTCATGAAATGCTGCTTAGATGCATCAATTTTCAGTTAAGTTTCATAAATTTTATTTCAGTGACATCTTCAGAAGAACTGGATAAATTGCATATGGCACTAAATGCAATCATGACTTCGACCTGGGCAGAAATTTCAGGAAGTTTTAAGCAGTTGTCAGAAATGCAGTGGATTTGACAGGTTAGCTGACCAAAAAGTGTAAAGGAGACAACATGTGGAAACTATGCAGTATTTGTCCCATATGAACTTCAGTCTCTTTCTGGAGTACACATGAGAATTCCTTTCTTTAATGTTGAGTGGCTATAATAGCTAGGTTATTTTGATACTAAATTTATAAAACTGTTGAATGGCAATAGAGCTGTATCTTTCTTCTGGTGGCTAAATTTCTGTATTGTGGATGAAGGTCTGTCCTTCAGAAGAGCTCCTAGTGCTCATCTCTTGGAAGCTTGTACAAGTGGCACAGAAACTGGGAATTGAGGATGGCATGCTGTAAACCCCAGGATCATAATTTTGCCATATTGTTATGTGCTTTAGTCTGTTTAACTCTTCTCCAAACTCTTCTAAAACATGGTATGTTAAACATGGTCTAAAAGAAACGTTCCCTAACAGTGAAATTGGTTTAAGAGTAAGAAATTTATACTTTATACTCTATTGCTATATATTGGAATAAAAGGTGAGTTCTTGGGCCAAGAAAATTTTGACCTAATGTCAACAGCTCCGATTTTCAGTTTCTGGTAAACACGCCATGTTTATGTATTGACCTATGAACAATAAAATTGTAGCCTCACAAGTTGACTGCTCTCACTTTCCCTGTGTTAACAGAAATACTTTAGTACCCCTGCAACTAAAAACTTGGTGAAGAATACTATAAATATTTTTTTTGTTATAGTTACAATTTCCTTTTGTAAGAGAGTACATGTTCTGTAAAGATGGTTCTCAGTTCACTGGCTAGCACCTTTTTGGGGGTGTTGCCCAGTTGGAAGATACTGGCTACACTTGAAGTGGTTCTGTTGGTGTAACCTGTTGGGCGCTTATTGCAGCCAATGCTGCTGTTATGTCTGTCACACACTGCAGTATTTTTTGACTCTTCAAACAGGGAAGAAAGAGTGGATTGTGAAGAACCTTGTTGCAGCTCCTTTGTGCCCAAAGATTATAAGGCACAGTCTAGTTCCTGGCACTGTTACAGCTGGAGGGACATCTGTAGTTCTTAGAAGGAGGAAATCTATACATCATGTCAGTTGTAAGTAGCCTGTTCAGAGAGTTCTGTCTTTTTAAGCAATTTGATACCCTTAATTTCTACATACTTTTACTGTAGCTGAACACAGCAGTCTGCTTTTCCTCAAATTCTGAAATCTACAGGAGCTGTCTTAAAATTTTAACATTGGTGCTTGTTATGAAAGAAAACTCAGGCGAAAGACCTTTTGTCTAGAATGTGAGGCTGAAGTTTTAGAGGCTGACTGTGAACCAAGGGAGAGGTTGTGGTCTGGAACAGTGTGGTGTAGAAACCAACACACGGCTTACAGGAGGTGTTTGCGTGGAAAGTGAGACCAAGAGGAAATAACCTCTTGGGAAATAGTGCCTGAAGAAACATGAGCATCACTTGTGCTCTGCCTTGTGGAAAGGTGTGACTTGGCTTCTGTAGATGAGATTACAGCACTAGCAGTATTTTCCTGAAGTTGGTCTCCAAAAAAGGAAAATAAAAAGGAGTTGTTCCTGTGCATTTGAAGTCTTAAGTCAAAAACTGAGATTCATCTTAATGAAGGCAGCTCTGATTTGAAGGGGGATGAAAATCTAAAGCCAGCACTACCCTAGAGCTTCTGCATTGTCAGTTACATCGGAGACACCCGGCACACCAACTTATGACCATAAAACTCTGCAGGATTCTTTGCAGGTCCAGGCATGACTCATCCATATGTAAATCGAATCTGGCTAAAAATTCCCCACCTTTTACAATAATTCCTCATTACGTGTGCCAAAGGACATTAAAGACATAAACATTGTGTGTGTCCACAATTTAATTAAGTTCTGATCCGTGCTATTGATTATAGCTGGTTTCTAAGGATTTTCATGATGTTTCAGGTAATTCTCCTTTTAAATTATGATCTAAATAAGCAGCTACATAATGTTTAATGATTTATTTCAACTTGATCAAGAATATAAACCAATTATTTTCCTAAGAAAGTGTTCTTGACAATCAGCTGGTATAATTAAGAAGACCAGGTGTGACTGACACACACATTGTAAGTTTGCATAGCAGAATGCACCATGAAATTTAGATCTCACCTCATGATATTATTTAATGTAATTAGCTTTGCAATTTTCATCCAGCTTGCCCCACCGCTAATGCTGCTGAAAGCTGTCAGGTAAGATACACTTACCTTCATAAAACCTTTATAATAGTTCACCTATAACACAGTAACATGGCATGCCTGATGTCTTTATGCAACTTGAATTGATCCCAAGGCAAAGGTTATTCCTGCTGACATTGAAGAGCAGAGCAATTTTTTTTAACTCTTCAGAATTTGAAAATAATTTAGTAATGCAGCATAATTTTCCTTGAACTGCAGTTCATAGCAAACTGGGAATTTAGAAACTGTTGCCATAAGTTCACTTCAAATTTTGAAATAGACCATCTGGATATAAAGAAGAGGAATGCATTTAAATAACCCCTCAACATAGTATTTAAGTAAGGACTGGATTTTTATTTCAATATTCAGCCATCTCGGTGCCCTTTAGTCATGGCAGGAAAGCGAGCCAGGCTCTTGCGACACAGGAAGCGATCCATCCGTCAGTGTGTGCAGCCTGGGGAGGGAGAGGGTGGCTGTTCAGGCCTGTCACTGGCACCGAGGGGCAGCTGCTGCACAGGCTCCTGTCACATGAGGTGTGACATCAGGCACTGGCCCAGCACTCACTCACCCCTTTCACCAAACACCACACGGAACTGACGCTATTGAAACACAAACCTAACATGGCTGAGTGATGGCTTTTAGAGCTAACCACCTCTCCTTTGCCAATGATGAGTAGGAATAAGTCCAGAAAATACCATCTTTGCTAATTCCTTCACTGTTTCGACACAGTTTGGTGTGTTCCTGCAGACATCATTAAGGCGTGTGAACAAATCCTTAGTACTGCTGTAAGGCATTGCTTTTACGAGCTTGTACACAGGAGCTAAGATTTCCTGGAATAGTGGTGTTTGTTTTTCTTTGTATGAATGAGCAACCTTGTAATACATTGCGTATTACATAATTACATTTTATATTCTTGCTCCTGAAGAACACCAAAACGAACTACTAAAACTGGTTTTTCAATTGTCACAGTTTCCTTTAAAGAAAAAGCATGACATCATGTTCTTGGAAAATTGGTCAACAAAAACTTTAAGTGGGACAGGGAAGAAAAAAATGCTTGTGACCACCATCAGAGAAAAAATTTAATTAAAATTTTAAATGGAAAACCCAAGATTAAGTATAACTCCCATGAAAAATAATAACTATACATTTTTATAAATTGCATGGTGCTCTGGGTATCTATGGAAGTACCAAACTTCTTCCTAGACAGTAACTCAGCACCACGGCGATGCTGAGACAGCAGAGGCATGGCACTGTGCTTGTATCAAGGTAATGGCCTCGGAGCTACAGGCCCTCCTTTACTGTGTGCAAGTCTGAAGTCACTGCAAATCCCACCTCGACTGGACACAGGATGTTGCACAGCTACTGACCCTACCAAGTCCCCTTATTCCTGGCTGCAGCAATGGTCCGTTCAGAGAGGAAGATCACTTTTTTTCTTCCTAAGCAGTGCAATACATCCTCATCCATCACTATGGATGAAAAAACCCAACAAACTGCAAAACCAAACACGAATTGCATGTTTTGTAGAACTACATTCCTTCAGAACTTCTGAAGAACTTGTAAGAGCAAGAGCTACTGATTAGATTCTTCTTCCTGCCCAAGACAATATAAGAAAATTAAATTCCACATGTGTTTACAAATTATGTTTGAGTCCCAAGGGGATGAGAACTACCAGCTAAGCTGAAATGCAAAAATCTCACCCTTCTGTCATTTATGTCTCATACACAGATGGAGTCAGACAAAGCTTGGGCTCTTAAAAGCTTCAGCAGAGTTCTCGTGTCCCATCAAACTTTGACCTAAAAGTCAAGCCATTGCTGATGATGTCTTTTTTCTTCTTCCTAGTCCCATTAAGTACAGCTGAGGTGGCCACAAATGCTTTGGGGGTCAGACTGTGTTCAGTGCATTGAAATGGTGCCCGGTAAACTGGATCATGGGATTTTAGCAAGCTGACACTAAATCAACAATGGAGCGTTCTCCTCAAACATCTCTCTGTAGGAGGTGGCAGGAAGAAGAAAAGTTGCAATTCATATCATTATAGAAATGAAAAGATCTTTAGTCTCTAAATTCCTTAATTCAATTCTGGACTTTTTTACCAACTATTTTTGCGTGTATTAAATGATCAGCATATCTACAATGCACAGAATAACCAGAAACAGGTGACAGTGGCCAAGTAATAGCATCAGGACAAAACACTGTTATCTCTGCAACCACCTCCTATCAGGTAGCAGAGACAGGGTTTATTCACGTTTTTAAGAGAGAGATCAATATGCAGAACAATCTCAGAATCTTTCCAAATGCCTGGGGCTGACATCTGCACAGTGTTTTCTGTTCTGGAGACTTGCCAGCTGAAGTAAACACCTTATCTATTCAGGAAAAACAAGAGTGAGATGCCTGCCCAGACATCTGTCATTGTACCACTTCACTTCCTCGTACCAACTTCTCTGGAACTGAGCATTGGGCAACCAGACTAGAAACTTTGGACAGAAGACCAGAGAGACTTCATATTCTTCTATTATCTTTCTGAAAGAGAAAGCAAAGAAAAAGTGCTGAGTGAAACAAGGACGAACCCTTCAGAGCCGTGGTAAGTGGCAGGAGGGATAACCTTCCCTGTTCAGGTGCCTGGTTCTTCCCTGCTTTGGGGGAAGTGACATGCAGTGGGAACAGATCTGCCTCCATAATGAGAAGGTTACACTCCGTAATGAGAAGGTTACACAGCTCCTCTCATCACCCCAGCATGGAAGTGTGAGCTCTGGCAGATTAACTGTCAAAAAAGTCTCTTAAATCACATCTTGCCTGAACTAGAAGACTGGGCTACCACAAGAAAGAAATGTTTCCATCACGCATAGCACACTGAACACTGCACCCAGTGTAAATGTTTCTGGCCTGAACCCTTGCCTCATTTCATTATGCTGTTTAGGAGCCTCCAGCAACCAGATAAACCTCATCACATCTAAGACTTTGAAAAACTAGAGAGAACACATTAAGTAAATAGGGAGAAAGGGGAAGCATCTGTTTTTCCACCTTTGCCACATTGCCAGCAAAAGGAAAGCTAAAACCAAGCAAAATAAAAAGAGGTGCAAGTTCCACTTTAATAGAGCTATCTAGGAGAGTGACCTATGAAGAGAATGGAGTGGACACGGAGCTGAGACCCGCTGAACAGCACTCCTGAGACTCACAGACACACCAGCTGGCAGTTCTGCTCAGGCTTTACTTGCAGGCGCAATCTGAGGAGTGGCAGGACACTTGCTGAAAAAGCTGTGTCAAAGATTCTTTAAACCCTGTTCCAGGACAGTCTTCAAAGTGTTTACAGCTCACCATAAACTGCCAGGAGAAATTATAACCTCAGTCTTGCTCTTCATTCTGATCTTTGTTAGTTACTATATCCCAAATGCTGTCGTTATTGCCTCTAACACAGTGACTACTATAACACTATGTTCCCTCCTTCAAAAACAGGCCAGCACATCCTCCTGGATAACTACATTGGTTCACCATAACTTGTCTATGTTGAATTAAATTAACTTTGTACCCTGGAACTTTTTAATGTTTCCTGCCTTCTCACAGCTCAAAAGTTAGATTCACTTAGCTCTAAATTTAACAAGACCATTTGCTCCAACCATGTTATTCTCCTTATGTCACAAACAGCTGCTTCAACCTGGTTAAAAGAAATTTTCATATACAAAACGCAGATTCTTCTTAGAATGGCATGACCTTTAAAAATATTAATGAATCTTATATTAGCGTACCACCTCCAGAAGTAATGACTCTATGAAGATTGCAAATTTAAGAGTTTATCTAGTTTGTTTTTGGCAAGCACCAAAGGGGACTCTGGATCATGCCTTAATTGAACATTAAGAAATCAAACTACTTTCTTTAAGATTTTGAGAGATGTCCTATGTGGCTTTTGAACACAGGTATTAATGTGAACATAATGCAAGTCTCAGGATGCATCCCGTATTTCCCCGGATGATTCAGCAACACCTCTGCAGTCTATTTCCTTCCCCGCCTTTTTTCCACTGGAAAGACATACAGCAGCTACTGCTCCTTTTGTAAAATTAATGCCTTAAAGAAAACTATCATACAGATGCCTCAAACTTCCAGCTGACAGACTCTAAGGGCACAGCTTAGCAGGCTGTTTAGTAACCTGTGGTTTTATTCCATCTCCTGTCTCCAGCCACTCCCTTGACAGAGTTCTGTCTTATTATTTCATATATTCTGCAACCTTATTTGGTACAGACTTTTATCTCAGGACAAGTCTAAAGATTATGCTAGGTCATTGCTTCTAGTCTACCATTTTCAGTTTGCTTAATGTTTCCTGTAACATTAGCATTTATAGAAGCGTATGAAACAGGGCATTAAGAATTAGAGGGCCTAACCACAGCATTGATCAGCTTTTACAGCCTGAAATTTAAGATGTAAAGCACCTAAATTTCTTCTGAAAGTATTCAGTTTAGGAGAAAAAAAAATCTTACTCAGCTATGTTTTCTCTCAAAACTGCTAAGCAAGACATATTGCATGGACCCCAATACCTACTCAAAAGAATCTCTCAAGGTTTGCAACTAGACCTCTCAATTGGTGAAAATAAATAAATTGCTTACAATATCATCACCCCAGTAAAGTTCTATTGATAAATTCATACACTATTTTAGTTTTAGAAAGTTTTCAGGTTCTCTGTTTGCGTTCCAAGAGCAGTCTGACAGTAAGCCAGCACAAACTCTCAAACAGATGTTATCCTTGAAAAAATGGGCGCCTGTTCTTGTTCCTGTCAAACCCCTAAGTGCGGCTTTTGGGTGTGCAGTAATGACTGCACAAGTTTGCCTCATTTCCCATCACAGCAGCTGGAAGGTTGGGATTGTTGTAGCAGAGGAGGCCAAGTAGCAGCCTGCCTCTTCCACGCAGAAAACAAGTGGGGAATTCAGGCAGCTGTTTCATTCAGCATGCTGTTTTCTTGCTTGGGGTGATTGGTAAAGTTACAGTGCTGATATGTATATTTGGAAAAATAAGTCTTTGTCAATACTTCTGTTGCCAATATTATGTTGTAAATACTTCAGAAGCAAGATGGGGGTTTTGAGGTAGGTGTTGGCAGCACCTGTAGTACATTTAACATTCCAGCACGTTTTTGTTTACGTGAACATAGCTGGAAATGTCAGAAACCATCATGTGATGATTTGCAAATCATCTCCCATCTTATCTGGTTACTTTTCAGTGTTCATTTTTTGTTTCTTACTATGCACAGAGGAAGAGAAGGCGATGCTTCTAGTTAAGGCTGAAAAGACACGAAAAATTATTTGATTATTTGATTATTGTTGTGGTTTAACCCCAGCTGGCAACTAAGCCCCCCACAGCTGTTCACTCACCCCCCCAGTCCACGAGCTTGCCTAGAACTTTCTCAGAAGGTGTAATGGAGATAAAATACTGTAGTCACCACTGAGGTCCTTGCTTCAGTGCTACCACTACTCAGACAGCCTGGTTGAATGTTGCAGTAAAATGACCTCCTAACAACCCTTTCATGTGCCTTACTGACACTTCAGATCTTCTGCAACCCTTTGTGAGTAAACTGACCAGCTCCATTTTCCATGTTCAGTTTATGTTGGAAGTTATTTATTTCAGTGTTAGCCAGCAAAAGCGTTGACTTTAAAAGTACAAAATGAGGACTCAAACCCATATGATTCAATATTCAAAAGAAGCCTGAGATCATAAAAACAACATTGCTGCTCTGTTGTAGTTCATTTTTCTCTGCATCAACTGAACTGTAAGAGCCCTTGCTGACATGCTCAGCAGGGATGTGAGCTAACGGCCTTACCACAGGCTGAACAACTGAGGTGTGCCACTGGTGAGGCAGGGCTTTCATAAAGCACTTGGAAGATAATACTGTCTTGTAGCAAGTTCTGTTAGTGATTTGATTCTTGAACCTTGCTAATGCCGGCCCTGGCAAACAAAAAAGGCAGTCAGGCATTAGCAATCCTCAGCATATATGGGTATTGCTGGTAGGACTGCAGAAATAAGCTTTTGGGGTTAAATGTAGTAGATAAAGGGGTGAACCAGCTTGGAAGGCTGCTGATGCAGTGCAAGAAACAAGCCAAATCCCAAACCTGAAATAGGAAACCTTTGAAATTGAGGGTGGGCACAATATATGTGCGCCAGAGTGAAGCCTTCTATCCTGCTGTAATTCCAAGTCTGGGTGGTTTGCAGATACTGCTCCCACCTTTTAAGGCTACATAGTTTACAACATATTCTATTGTTAGAGACCCAAATCTTATCAGATTAAGCTGGGAGAATTGGATGCTGCCAAACCTGAACTTTTTGCCTTAAGAGACTCAGCTCTGTACTTGATCCCTCCTTGAAGAACTTTTTTTTTTTTAAGTACACTCTGTGAACCTTGATACCGTGTTGAATTTGATGACTTCTTAATCTTAACTATGAGCTGGAATCTTCATAACTTAATTACTCAGATATAAGAGATACTGAGAAGTTAATAATAAACTCAGAAATCTGCTGCTTAACCAGCTGTCTTGTTAATTATGTTAAAAGCACACTGGCCATTGCGCTGATTAAAACACCCTGGGTTTGGTTTGCCTTTTGAGGCCCCAATCACTGTCCATACAGACTCAGGTCAGCTGTGCTCTCTGCCTTTCCAAGCACAGAGAGGAGCACACCAGGTCCCCTGGAGAGGCTGCTGTGAGGCACAGGACAAGGACTCTGCCTCAGAGCATCCCTGTGTACTTTAATACTCCAAGCTGCTGGTAGCTGGTAGGGGCCTCTCTGTGCTGCCTGGTTCTGAGTGAATTGCTTCTCGAAATAGGAAGTGCTGTTTCTTTTCATCTGTTGGAGTGCAATACAAAGGCCAAATCTCCACCCATTCTGAACATAACATTCCTTTGGCTCTATCTTATAAAAAGGTGAGGTTGTGCTGGAGGGAACCAGGACACTCCTCCAGCCTCCTTGGAAGCATCTCGTGACTGGTTGGAAGGATGAAGCTCCTGACACTTTGTGGCTTTTTGTTTGTCTGTCTTTTGTGCCTGAATGTCTTTGCTGCAGAAGGTACAGTATATAAAATCTTCTAACACAGCTTTCTTTTTTCCTGTTCTTTCCTTTTTTGATATAAAATGCGTATTCACTATGTTGGTTTTAATTAAAGGAAACAAAAAGAGCTTGACAATGAAAAGAAAGATTGAACTTAGAAAAGGACTTATACTGCAGAATGTGGTAGCATATCAGTGCTTTGGTTTGTACAGCAGTGTTTCCTCTGTTACTGCCTGTTGCCTGTAGTACAGCATGATTTACTTTTACCTTAATCTGTGTTCTGCAAACCTAGTCTTCTGAAAATTCCTCCTGTTATATTTTTCCAGTAGATAACCAACCATCTACCAGTGTAAAAATAGTATAATTTTCTCAGCAGTGGGAAATGTATTAATGGAAAAAGTTTCTACCTTTCCAAAACAAGGGAACATGACTCAGTCAGGTCAACAGAGAAAGTGAGAAGTTCTTTACAGAACAGTGAAACAGGTGAGAGTAATTCTTCTGACCTTCAATCAGTCTAAACTTTTTTTTCCTTTGTTTTTTTGTTGGTTGGGATTTTTTACTACTGATATTCCACACTTCAGTTGTATTACTTTGAGGCACTTAGTTACACTTTTGCAGTATTCAAAATTCACAGAGCAGTTCAAATCTTAAAAACAGAGGATTTTCCATCTGTCTATAGCCACATCTCTGCAGATGTAATCTGCATTTGCAGGAGGACAGTTCAGTAGTTTTTAAATTGAGAGGTGCACTCCAGAGTTACATGTGCAGATTTGAGGTTTGATATTGTAAAACTCTGAAATTTACTGTGATTTTTCACAGTGGGTATTTTATATAAGATGTAGAGAATAAATGTGAGATAAATAAGCTAAATGTCCAAAGGTTAGGAACAGCAGGCTTACTATGCCTGATATTTTCTAGAAACCTTCTAAGAATTGCTTTACGTGTAAATATGAGCATGGAGAAACATGTGGAACCTGTGTTTCTCATTGGTTAATTCAGCTGCCCAGTTCTCTCACTTACTGGAGTCTGTTCTGAATGGTAGAGCTATTTGCCAGAGCAGTGGTACCTGAAGTCCTTCTGCTCCCTTTACCTTTTCTACTTCCTTTTATTCAGGTTTTCCCATGACCCTTGAGGAAATCTTAAGGAACAGTGCAAAGGGAGTTGGAGTCAGAAGCATAGAGGAAGCCTGTCCAGGAAGCACAGGAGAGGGCCACATCAATAAAACACAAATGAATACTTGCAAGATCCCGTGATAATGTTCCCTTTTTGTTGAAGTGCATGGTTCTTCAGTGAGTCAGGAGGTGGGAGGAAACGTGCAAAGGACACTGTTCCTTATCTGTAAGCACTGATGTGAAAGTAGAAGTGTCTGGGTGTGCCAGATAAATGTACTTTGCATGTTAAACCTGTTACATCAGAACTAAATTATGGTGACAAGACAGCTCAGCCTCCATCACCAGCCTTGGCTGTGAACTGTGCCTCAGTGATTTCCAGAAACATTGACCATTTGTTAGATTTTGTTGATGAGAAATCATCTGCTTCTGTCCTTTCTGCTCCACCTCAGCTCCTGAGTAAACCCTTTTTTCCCCTCTGTTGTGTCCAGCACATACTGTGTCAACTGCAGTCCACAGCTCACTTATTTAGGTGTGGTAGGGAGGGGATAATTAAGTGGCTTTGCCCATCCAAAGCAATTTATTCTACACTCCTGTGCCTCTGGACACAGAGATGCTCTTTTTTCCTGTTGGTAGTTTTTTTATGTTTTCTTTAAGTGGTGTAACTGTAATTGTATTGCCTGCCAATGTGACATTTCAAAGGATAAAGAAATCTTCACAAGGTATCTGGTGTATCTATGAGTAATGATGGAAAAGAGCAAATAAGTTCCTGTTCCACACTAGGGCCAAAGCTGTGCAGAGATCTTAAAATCAATCATGATAATCCTTTGTTTTACAGGTCTCTCCATACAAGGATGTCAGTGGTAAATACAGTAATCACAGTGTCTGTGGACTCTGACACATTTAATGTATGTGTACAGTTATTTGCATTACCTGTCTCCACTGATCATGTGTTATTTTTCACCCTTAGGTCAGAAGGTTAGAAGACTCTGCTGCATAAGAGTACCCAAACTCAAGCAAAAAGCACATAAAGGTAAAAAGGTTTACAGCTTCATTACATGAGTTAGGTGATCATTAGAGATAAATCACAGCACTCTGGGTTTTTTCCATCTGCAAACTTCACAGAATTTTCCATGCAGGTAAATATTATCTTCATTGTATCACTGAGGAATTGTTCTCTTTTTCTCAGAGAACTTGCTGAGCATTTGGATTGGGAAGAAATAAGATTAGTAGAGATTAGAATCTGTTTCATTCCCATAGTGTAAAACAATTAAGAGAAATATGATCAAGTCTGATTAAAGGAGTGTCAGTGTTCATCATTGATAAGAATGGTTGCAAAAGTGAAATATTATCCTGGCTTTGCCTTGCTGTATTCCATCACCATCCATCTGTGTCTGCATTCATCTTCTTGTTTTGAGAGATCAACCAAAGTGTGATTCTGTAAATTCCCAAAAATCCAATTTTTGAACCCACAGCTCTAGCAGAAACAAGAATTAACTGAGACTGAATTTGTCCTAAATATGTGTGTCTAAAGACTGCACAAGTAAAAGTCCATAATAGCCCTGGTTTCAGTGAGACCCCAGTGAAAAAAAAGCTAAACCATGAACAAATCTAGGATAAAAGGATTAATATGCTCTTTAGAATCTTAGCATCTTAAATCTTAATGTTTCTAAATTAAATAAAATGTCTAGCTGATAACTTTTGTTAAACTCTAAAGAATTTGATCTATATAGTCTTATTTCCTATTTCTAATCTTTTAATCATAAAATTACTAATTTGAAGTTCCAGGCAAATTCATTCTAGCTGATAAAATATCTTAAATGCTTTATTACTTTTTGCATTTAGATAACTTAGGTGGAAACCTTTGTGTTACTCTACAGTTTTCCTTTAACTGGAGCCTTTTCTTCCTGTCCAGTCTGCCAGTGCTGAATCATGGGCTCTGTTTTGTAGGCAGAGTCCCATTGGTACCGGGAGCAGTGAACAAATTGCAGAATTATTATGGGTCAGGGGTTTGTAGCTGTCTGGGGCTCCTCATTTAATCAGCAGGTGTAGCAGCAGCTGAGGACTTGAGCAACAGCAGGTTCCCAGCCAGCCCACAGGCCTGGGGAGGGCAGTGCCAGAGGCACAGAGGTGGCTTCTGTCACTCCTGGCCTGAGCTGGGTCACACGTGCTGCTCCCTGCCTGGTCCTGTGCCCTTTCCACATTACTGAGACTTCCTGTGATGAGCACAGCTCCTACTTTTCCATCTGAGTACCTTCTGCTGTCTGACAAAACGGGGTGTTTCAGGCTTTTTTACATGCAACAGGCATGGAAACTCTCCGATAAAGGTGCTTGCAAAGAGTGTTCCTTTGAAAGCAGGCTGTGGGTGAGCACAGTGCTGCTGGTCTCACGGAGCAGTGGAGGAGCTGTGCTGAGGGGCAGAAAGGAGTACAAAGGAAGAATTCCATTAAAACCTGTAAATTCACCACAGAGGTCTGCTACAAAGGGAATCTGAAATGCTTTCCTCTGTTGCAAACACAGTAATACTTTATGATCTTTGCTTGTTTCGTTACACCCTGCCCTGGTTCTCTGAGCATTCCAGTAAGTCTACTGTAATCATCTCCAGTCCTTACCTGCAGCCAAACCTTTACTAGGTCAGGGATTGTTGTTTATTTCCTTCCGTGTAGGGTGCACCTTTCTGCTGCAAATGACTTCTCAGATCTGCTTCTATCAAAATGCTTGATCTGAATTGGTTTCTACTCTTACTGAGACACAGATGTAAAATCTTGGACCTGATGTGGCAACTGCCCAAAGCTGAACTCTTCTGTTTAACGTGCAGTTCTGGACTGGAATTGTACAATGTTGGGTTTGTTTTGTATTGTTGCTGTGAGATTTCTGGGTGACTTGTGCTGTCTTTTCTAAGGGGATATTACTTGCTTTATAGGCTGCAGGCAAAGCACAGGGACTGTTTTTCAGCACTGCTCTGCACTGTTCTTTGTGCTGGGCATGTGCCATGGGGGCCAGCTCAGTGTGGCTTGAGGAAAGGGTTAATATAACCACACTGGCTGCTTCTTTTGAAGCAAAACCACTGATCTCCTAGAATGTTGTTATTCCATCAGAAACAATTGCTGTCCCAGAAAGCAAATGCTTCAAGCAAGTGTCAGTCTGTGGCTTCTGCCCAGGAAATAGGGAGAATAGTAAGGGGAAGATACTGTTAAATGTGTCAATGGCAGAATTCAAGCTCTGAAGAGACAGTAGACATCCTGAGTCCATGAAGACCTTCACCCGCCTGTGGAAACTTCCAGCAGCAGCAAACTTTCAGTGGTTGTGTACCCTCACTAAAGGGACCTCCAGCAACCTAATGAAAAGAAATTGCCATCCCATCCCTTTTCATTTTCAGGTCACTGCTAGTCTAAGCCTTCCCATACAAACATGGCTGAAGTTCAGATATTAAAGTTTTGTGCCATTCTCCACACTCACAATTAAACAAATCTCTCCATTTTCTCTCTTTTCCATGTTTGTATTACAGGTGTAGGTACTAAAATAAGGAAATACTGCAAGCCTTGTCCTCAGCCAGTCCCTCTGGTGATTACTGGACCACTTCCACAGCTAAAATGAGCAGACTGAGAGGAGGGTGAAAAGCATCTGCCTACATGCACAACGCACACTTGCTTGAGGACCCTCCTTTCACAGACAGGACATGAGTGTATATTGCTTTTTGTTTGGGGAAAGGCTTCAGCACTGTTTATTCCTTCCTTCACTCAGGCACCATTGTTAGTATTGACAGAAGGAGTCAGGCAAAGTCGTCTGGCTGCCACCAGTTGAATATTCCTCTGCACCAAACAGGGATTTATGTCCTTGAGTAAGAGAATGAGGAGAGCTGGTTGAAGAGGTGGCTGAATTGCACTGGTTTGTATTTCTAGATTGCCTAAGAGGTGGTGAAGGGTTGATGCTTTTGTTTCTAGTCATCAGTATACATGCATATTTAATCTTTTCTTTGAATGATTTATTTTATATTAACAAAGGTGTTTGTTTCCAGCCAGGCACTGATGATTTTTCCTGCAGCCTTTGTGCTTGGTGCTTTCAATCCACTTGGAAGTAGATTTCTACAAATGATAAAAATCTCATCATTTAGAAAGGGCTGAGAAACTAGATAAGCAGGTTGTTAAAGTAGTGGTGAGGGGCCAGATTCAAGTAAGCTTTTCCATATGTCTTCTAAGGTGGCTAAATCTGACTTTAACATCAAAGTGGCCTGGTTTGTAACTTCCTTAAGAGTGTCATCAGGTGGTTATTCAAGAGCATACTGAAAAGATATTAAACTTAATCAGATTTCATCTGCTCCTCTGAAGCCAGAAGGCAGCTGTTCTTTCAAGACACCGGAGTTGTGTGATCACCTCAATAAACAAAGCTTACTGGAGCATGAAATAAATGCTAAGAATAATACCAAAGGGCTGAATAACAGAGAAACTGAAGCACCCAGTGATATTTACTCATGTATCTTCTGTCCTTTCCTAACTGTTCTCTGCATTGCTGCTGTTTCTCTGCCTGGGGGAGAGTCCTTAAAACTGAATTGTTTGGTTGTTCATAAATTCAGTTTTCCTTCTAGTGAATATGAGGAGGAGTAGAAACCTTTGCTGCTGCTGGCCAAATTGCAGATTGCAAATAGTAATTTTTCCCTCAGTACTCATAGTACTACTCTTTCTCTTAACATAATTGTCAGTATGATAGAAATGGTTTCGGTGCCCTTCACAATTTGGGGGAGTTGAATGGGAACAGTCAGAGGTCTGTTGTAACACACACAGGCAAATGCAATTCCTAAAGGTCAAGTTTATGGGCACTTACTCATGGTCCTGCTCTTATTGGGAATGTTTCTATTGTGCTGAGCAATTGAACGTATTTCTGGGTCTTCTGTGTGCCTGCTATTACTTTATTTTCATATTTATTTTGACATTAGGTAGATCTGACACTTTGCTTCCTATTTTTGAAGACCTGACCATGCATAGCATTTTTATATCAAGGATAAAGGAGCTGCCAGCCCTCCTTGCAAGACCTCTGAATCAGGAGGTTGGTGAAGGAACTGTGTTTCATTGTTCTGTTGCTGGTCAGGGGGCCAACATATTTTATTTCTGTTGTTTTGTGGAGCTCACAGAAAGAATCTGTAGAGTATAAATGACAAGTAAATGTAAAAAGCATTTTTGGTATTGTTTGCAGCAGGGTTTTACACTGTAAAATATGGCCACGTGTTTGCAGCTCTGTATAAAGCATCACTAACAGGTTTGAAGATTCTGTTCTCTAATGTGAGTTTAAGCCCTTTTCTTTTGTATGTGAAAAATGCTCTGTGATTTTCCTCTTTGCCTTACACCATCCAAACAGCGTGCTCCAAACTCTCCAACTCTCCTTCAGGCAAAATGTTCCCTCTGATAACAAAAGCATAAGCCCTAGAAACCACTAGCACAATTATTCCAGAAATACACTGGATCTCTGGAGAGATCCCAGGACATCATTTAATGCACTGAAGTATTTTTATTCACTAAGTTTCCTAGACTGGCCTCAATCCCTGGTTAGGGCTATTCAAGTTAAAGGTGCTACTTGTGTTATGTCCTAGCCTTGGCTGAGCAGACTAAAGCAGGAATCTCCAAATTATTTCAGCATGGATAGTGAGTGCTGCCCAAATGCTGTGCTGCTTCATATAGAGGTATCAGAATGTTGTGTGTCTTCCTGAAAGTTAATTCCTCAGGAGAGTTTGACTCTTATGTACCAGGCCACTTCCCCATGTGGTCGAACAGAGCTACCATCTGGTCGTGGTGTCACTTAGAGGCATCTGTTCTTCCTTTTGTTTTCCTTTCACTTCTGCATGTATTTGTCTGGCATTACCAGAAGAGAAACATATTTGCTCAGTGGCTTTTCAAAATACACAATCTGTATGCTTATATAAAGTAGTAAATTTATCTCGTCCAAGCTGACAAATGCATTTTTTGTATCTTGTGTTTTTGTGTGCATTCGGCTGTCAAGCAAGAAAATTGCACGGCCCGTAAGTTGCAATAAAGATGTTTCTGAAGTGTCTCTATGCCTGACAGAACAGATGTTGAATCCTGGTGTGACCCTGTCAATTAAGTGAGCCAGGTGGCTCCTCACTTTGTTCACAGCTTAATACCACCAGCTAACACCAAATCAGTCTGTTTTATTTGGCACTGTGACTGTGGATTGTCGGGAGCACAGGAGAAATGATCCCTACTGACGGGGAGTGTTGGTGTAGAGGCGAGTTTTGGGATCCCGTTTTTGTGAGTGGGTAGTAGGAGAAATAAAAACATGTATTCTTTATACAAAATATTATCCCAAAAGATATAATGGGGGCTCTTGATGTTGGCTTTTCAGCCCTCTAGACTGTGTGGCTCATCAGTTGCAAACTGATGCAAAGGCCCAGGTATCCTCAAAGAATTCAGGATTTTGGCTCTGGAGAAGTTCTGTTTATGCAAAGTGTGGACCACAGGGGCAACTTCTTGTGATTCCATTTGCCAAGGAAAACTACACTCCTCCATGAACAGTGTCGTGTCAAACAATAAACTCGGCTGAAATAGAAAAGCAGAAAGTTAATACTTCCTGTGTAGATGCACAGCTAACCCTTGCCAAAACTGAGTAGAGAACTCATGGTGGCTTCAGTATTCATTGGATCAAGTCTGAGGGCTTGTTGCCCAACTGTTTTGTCTGAAGTTATTGCTAACTACTGTCTCATGAATAGCTTTAGGAAAATATTGTCAGATGTTAGAGGCAGGTCAGATGCATGTGCACTTGTTACTGAAGTTTGTTCTGAGAAGAATTTATCCAAAGCTTGTCTCTTTTGTCGCTCTTGTAGGTTGAAGGTCAGCGGAAAACCCACTTACACAGTTTCTTTTTTACCTCAGAGCAGCCAGTTGTTATTAGATGTAAGCAGTTATGTTTGCCATAGCTAATTGCTCTGCAGGACTCATTTTTGTAATTGCTGTTGGGAAGCAAAGGGAGCTCCCTAATGGCAGGAGCAGGGGTGTTGGCTCCAATCCATGTGTGCCTGTGGTTCCCAGGAGCCTTCAGTATTGTAAGACTTACAGCACCCACTGGATAATCTGCCCTGGTTTTGAACTGTTCCATCATGCTTTGTCTTCTGATCTTAGAGCAGGGCTATTGGCACAGAAGGAATTCCCAGAAATTACTTCTGTTTTCAATATCTCAGTGGTGGGATCTCTGCTAGAAAAGTTCAGTATCTGGATAGGATTTATTCATGTTGTCATTCAGCCTTTGTGCCAACATTTGTTTGCGTGTTTCAGATGTACTGACTGTGAATAGCTTCAAGTGTGAGGGATTTAATTCCACATTTTCAGGCTGGTGCTCCACAAGGGAGCTAAGGACAGATTTCCTATAGGATAAGCACCTTACACTCACAAGGCCATCTGGTCAGGCTCTGAACACGTTATCAGAGGAATCAGGTCACTCTGTGCCTGTGAGTGATCCTCAGATGAGCGTGACTGCTCTGGCTGTGCAGCCTGACAGCCACAGCCACCTCGGCTCTCCCAAGAAGCTCTGTACCAGCCCCTGTTCCTGTCACACACTCAGGCTGCATCTGGGATGTTCCTTTAAGAGCTGGCTGCTGCCAGCTGCTGGGGGCTGATGGTTTACACCTGGTTTAGGAGGCGTTCAGCCCACAGCTGATGCACACCAGAATGCCTGTTCGTTAACCACCCTCCAGGCACCTGTACAGTTATTTAACTCCATTGACTTCCAAAACTGAAGTGCACTGGAAAATGCTGTCTTTGCTAGGTGGGTCCTCCACACAAAGCTTCCTGTTTGCATTGTCCCACAACCCTGTGTCACAGGCAGTGCCAGTGGTGTGGCCTGTTCACCAAGCAACGCTCAAACCTGTTTGCATCACAGATTTCTCCCCAAGGGATCAATATGCCTGTAAAGGAAGATGTTTTCATAGGAAAAAAAAAAGTGTGAAGAAGTCCATCTGTTTATGAGTATCAGAGAAACAGTGAGGTGGTTAAAAACAAGATTCTGTGTGAGCTGAGATAATGCAGCAGGGTTTTCAAGTCCCTCTTCAGAGCATTCTTTCTGACTCAGTGGCTTTCCAGTTGCTAACTTCCACTATTTGGGACACAAATGATGGCAGTTGTCACTGAGCTCTTATCTTGACGTTGTCTGAGTGTACCAAGGTTAAACAATTCAGCATTTTCCTTTTACTTAGTTAAATATATACCAATACTCTGCTTTATTCTGCACACATCTTCAGGTGTGTGGTTGATGAAAAGAGAGAGAGCACTCTCTGTGTTCGTGTTGACCTTAACCTTGTAAGCTCCACCTCTGATAGTCTTTGAAAGGAGCTCCTCTTATATTTCCATTTAAGTCAAGACTCAGCAGTATTTTAAACAGATCCTTGAGTCTGAGCAGTAAAGTCAACCTGCTCTTCATAATTTTATTATAAAATGTGCTTTGTACTTTTTCCTGTCTCTTGAACAGAACTTTCTATTTCCTTCCTCAACATTCTTTCCATGCTTCTTTTTTTTGTTCCTGAACATGTGGAATTTTCCTCCTTGTTGGTTCTCACTGAACAGAAAATTAATATTTTGTCTCTTGGCACGACGGTCTCCCAACCCTTCTTTGTCTATGTGGGATCTCAAAGAAATTCTTCTGCTATGTGAATTTCCTCAAGTGCTGAACTGCATTAATTTGTCTTCATGAATTTCTGTCCATCAGACTGGCTGGAGTGTACATTTTCAAAAAATATGTTATAAAATGGTGCTGCATTGCCTTTTTTGTTTTCAGACATCAGTATTGTACCAAGGACACTTACAGGATTTGAACATCTCCATTTTGAGGCACCATATTATCATCTTAAAGTCACAGCATGAGAAGGGATTTTTCTGTCATTTAATTTGTATTTCAGTGTTCACTGCAATAACTCTGGATCATGCAGTCTTAGTTAGCAGATGTGGAAATCTCTTCTCGGATATTTTATTTGTTCCTCAACATCTATTGTTGAGATTCTTGCTATGTAGTTCTTTTGATTTATCTTACTGATAGATTATTTAAAAACAAAAACAAAAGGCAAATACAGCATTTTGAGATAAAGTACTAGAAAGTGTGGGAGGAGGTGGTGAGAGCACAGTGCTCCTAGGTAGAGCTAGTAGGAATGAAGAGACAATCTTTGGGCTCTAGCCAGGTTAAACTGCTTGCTTTGAGAACCACCATATACACATTAACTGTAGGAATCTCTCCAGGCAAAGAGGAGGTAGTTGATGGAAAATGTACGTGGGAATAGAGTGATAAGTCCCACGTGTTTTGGAGGTAAAATACTTCAAAGCTGAGTATTTAATAGTCTTGTAACAGAAAATTTGTTGACACACATCTTGTTTTCTAGGCTAAGGACAAGCCCTGCTCTGGTGTAAGGCTGCCTGGATACTCAGGTTTCCTCTGGACACAACATCCAAGGGAAAGGCTGAGGTGTGCCCTGGCCAGTTGATCTCCATATCCTAACAAGGTAAGTACCTCATCACTTAGCCCAGTGTGACAGTAGCTGAGTTGTGGGATTCCCTTTTGAGAGTGGTTCAAGGCACACCCCTGCATTCCCAAGAGAGGTCACAGGAAGAGCCACCTGTAGTCACAGTGTCACACATTTACCTGAGTTAAATCCAGGGGCTGCAGCAGCCCCTGTGGCCAAAGTGCTGCTGTGGCCCAGAGCTGATGTCCAGCGAGGGCTTTAGTTCACCTGTGGTCTTTGCATTCGTGCCACTCCTGTGCTGAACAGCTGGGTTTGCTTAGACATGGCAGTGAAAGGAGCAGGTTTCATTTGCATCCATCCCCTGGCTCAACAATCACGTTACAGATTGTAAGCAGGACATCCACCCAGGGATGTCCATGGCATGCACACCAGCCAGGAGATTCATGGGGAGAACACAAGTGTTTCTTTGCTCTGCCTAAACAAGTCTTGTTATTTTTCTCAGCCACACTGAGTAAACTATAAAATCTTGATTTATTCATTATTCACACCCCAACTCTTGAGTTATATGTATAATTTTTACAGGCAAAACAATGAACAATACTAGTTCTTTCATAAATAACTTGGACTGCCTGTCTGCTGCTAAATGGCATCCTTCACACAGATCTGTGTCATGCTTCACAGCACCACATCCATCACAGATCATGCTGCTGAAGTGAATGTAGGCTATCTAAATATATCTGGATATTCTAGGGACTATTTGTTCATTTTCTATCCCTGTCAAAAAAACTGAGGAGAGTGATTCGTAGCTTCCAAAGAAGCAAAGTTACTGAATTGTAAATGGATTTTGCAGTGGTCTTTAAAAGCCTCTAAGCTAGTAAAATGGATAGCAGGAATTTTAATTACTTAGCAGCTGCAGAAAATGTTCCCCTTTCCTCAGTTACCTGCAGTGCCTTTTTTGCAAATGCTATAAAACACTTTTTGGCAGACTAAAACCAGGAGAAGCTGTACCTGAGATGAAGTTACTTCTTTTTCCCAGGAATTCCCCAAACCTCTGCTGCCACCCACAGTGAATGACAATAACTCATAATAAATCATGCAGGCAAATGCTCTGAGATTTTTGGTTTGCAGACCAGCACTTTTTTCTGATGGGATGAAAGTACCATCTCTTTACCTGTGTGGAAAAAATGCCCACCACATTTTGTTTGGAAAGCACTTTGCTGTTTGTTTTAAAGCCACTGTGGAAATGCTAAAATTGCTAGATATTTGGTGTCTGCTCTCCCTCTGTTTTCCTGACATTGTGATTTCTTAATTCCTTTGGAGATAAGGCCATCATGGCTGTGTTCGCTGGGCCCACAATTCCCCAGTCAGGGTTGTGTAAACAGAAGTGCAGCTCTTGGTACTGGTGAAAGCCCATTTCCTGTCAGCCATACATGGTTAAGGAAGACTACTAGTCCTGGGCTTAAGATTTAGGGCTAAAAATGTGAACACGGTGGGGCCCAGGTTTTTCCAAGATTCTCAAAGGCTCAGAGAGATGAGAGATAACAGGGCAGGAGCTGGCAGGGCCTTGTGTGTGGCTGGTTTTGTCTTCCCTTGTGCCCAGCCATGATCTAGTGTCATATTGGGAAGTAGCTTTGTCTTGGGGGAAGAAAAGCCTCCACGGCTCAGGGCATCCCAGGGGGCTTCACACTGCACAGACCAGCAGTTCCAGCCGTGCTGCACTGGCCCCAGTACACCCCAGCTGTGGTCAGAGGCAGGGAAGTCTGAAAAATATTCATTGCATTATTGTAGCATCCTTCAACATTTAAACTTCTATTGTATAAAAATTCAGGTCCTGTAGATATTGCTAATCAGTGACCCAGACTTCTGTTCTGTAGATGTGGAATCTTTTCTGGATGTTTTTCATACTGAATAGTAAGCAAACAGCACCCTGGGAAAGCAATTGGTGCAGATCAGGTGGGTATATTTGAGATCAGATGGGTGTATTTCATTCTTTTATGTTTCTTGCTACTCCTTATGCTAAAAATGTATGAAATAGAAATTTTCGTCTACATAGAGGGATCCTTCCATTCCCAAATGCTGGGACAGAAGGTACTGCTTTCCTGAGAGCCCCTCCTGCCCCTTTTCTTGCAAAGGAAAAAATTCATCAAAACAAGCCGGGATCCATGGGCTGTGTTGGTTTTGATCAAAGTACATTTTCTGACAGAAGGAAACACTCTGTCGAATGTTGCAGTGTGAGGTATGGATCTGACTGTGCATAGACACACATTAGCTGGGTTTCAAACTGTAAGGGGATTAAGAGCTCAAACTCATTGAAATTCAGGAGGGAGACATTTTGCTTCCTTGGAGATGCAGGCGCTAGAGATTCAGATCCCCAGGGGATGCAGCCAGGGGAACAGACAGCTATTAACTTTGACAAGAGCTCTCCATCACTTGTTCTAGGAAAAAACTCTGTAGAAAAAAAGCGTGAGGTTAGTTCTGGATTGAGGAGGCAGACGAGAGGACATTTAGGTGCTATTTATGTTCTCTTTTGGGCGCCATGCAAGTCTATTTCTGTGATTTTATCAGTGGTTTAATACTACTTTTGACAGAGGTGGGATGATTAAATCTGCAACAGGAACTAAATTTATATCCATCTTCTATATGTGTATCTGCTCCCACACCATTTTCAGCTTTGGATCCCCATATCATGAATTTAAATGCACTAAAAATACATTTGTTTTTCATAGTTGCCTGCTGCAGGTTTCTCTGAGTGTTAGAGGCCACTGCTGCAGTCACAGATTGGTTCAACATGGAGCTTTTATAAACAGTGCTCTACAGGAATAGTCAGAGAGAGAATGAGAACAAAGGTCTGATCCCGTAGGAGATGGTCAGAAATAGATCAAGGTGACAAAAAGCCTTCCCCTGGTTGAACTTCTGAGCTTCTGGCAGGTGGTAATGTAGTGCTGCACTGAACCAGGGTTTGCATCTGTGTCATCACATTTGTTAGTCATCAGTGACTCCAATCTCCATTACTTTGATCCATTTGCAGCCCTTTTTAGTCTTTAGCTCTCTGCACCACTCTCTGGCAAGTTCCTTTATGGGTGATGAGTTTTGTTAATATTGGCCCGAGAGGTTTTCTTTTGTCCTGAGAGCCTTAGAGCTGATTTGTTCTGCAGGCAGAGGTGTCCTTCCAGCAGCACTGTAAATCCCAGGGCAACTGCAGGTGCACACAAGCCCTGCCCACAGCACAGCACTGTGTCTGCAGCAAAGGCCTCTCCAGCATTTGTTCCCCCTGCCGAAGTCAGGGTAAGGTACCCCATCTAACTGCCAGCTCCCTCTGCAGGAAAAATACAAAGGAACTGCCCATCCCCTCCATGAGTGATGAAAGCTGTCCCTGGAGTGCTGCCCTTCCTCAGCTCTGCAGGGCTGGGAGGGAGGCTCTGTCTGCGGGGTTGTGTCCAGGGAGCAATCACCTGCTCCCTTTGGAAACTTTAGCAAACAGTGGTAAAACGTGGATGACTGAGGGAGCCAGAGACCTGCGCTGTTGCCCTGCTGCTTCCTGGCTCTGCACTTGCTTTCAGTGTCCCCACTGCGTGTGCCCACCTCACCTGTGCCACTGCAGCCACCCAAGGGTCACTGCCAAGCAGGATGTGCAGCTGCGGCCACTCCTTAAAGCACTGCGATGGGGAACTCTTTGACTGATTAATTTCTTAGACATTTCTTTCACTCTGGCTGTTAATTAAATAACCCAGAAAAATCCATTAACACGTCCTTAAAGGGCAAGTGCTTTGCCGCGGGTCAGGTTTAAACAGCTCAGCTCCAATGTAAACATCTCCTGCTTGGCAGCCAAGTGCTGCAGAATCACAGCCACCGAGTCCTCTGAGCTGGAAGGGACCACAAGGGTCATTGAGTCACGTTTTGCCACTGATGGAGCTCCTTTCAAGCAGGTTCATCTGTGAAAGTCCTCCCAGAGTGGCTGATTTTTAACCATATTGCATGATATATCTTTTAAGTTTGTGCAAACACCTTCTATATGTCAAAACAAGCAATTTAAAAAAGTCACTCTGTTAACTTTTTCGATGTGTTGATGGTTAAATATACTTTTTAGTATGTTGCAAATTGCCTTCTGAAAGTAGAAGATGCTTTCAGCAATTCATGCAGTTTAAAAATTAAATGATCAGGCCAACTCATAAAAAGAACATTTTGACTTCTGCATTTTTAATATGCAATGTTGTGTGGTTTTTTGCTGTCACAAGTGTTTTCTTTAAAATGGTAACAATCATTTCTATTGTTTTTGCTAATATTAGATTTTCTTCTTTTGTAGTTTTCCAAGATTACCAAAGCTAAAATAAAAACAAACTTCTTTTAGCTCTCAAAAACAGAGAACTGGCTTAGAGAATTAAAGACAGAATTCAGAAAGAAAACAAATTTCTACTTTACCTTCTCCCTGACTTGTGTGTTTGGACAGCACAAATGCAGTATCAACAGCAAAACATGAGAGTTACACTGATTTCTCCAAATCTTGTCTCAGAGATGAGTCCCACAGCTCCCTGCAAAGTAATTGGTCTAATTAGGTGGTAGGAAAGAGCTTCTTTAAATTCCTGAGAAATTAAGACGTGTCATCCGCTTAACATCTTAGCATCTGTTACTGCCTCTTCCACATTTCTCTGCTACATCAGTCTGAAGGGCACTTTCCTGGACATTTCAGAGAGAAAAAACAAAAAAAACCCCCAAAACCCAAGCCCTTAAAACACAGAAGTTGGCTCTTTCTTCAGTGGGATGAAGCATGTAAGGCATTTCACCCCCTCCTTATTTCTCAGTTTGGTGCATGTTTGCCTGGGTGAGTACAATAATCACTTTGTTAAGTAAAACTATAGGAGAATACAAGTATAATCTTAAATCCTGTGGTTATCCTTACTGATGTGGTAATGTTGTTCTGAAAAATTTTCCTTGGCAACTGGTCCTCGTGCAAATGTCAGCCTCTGTGTTTATAGACTTGCAGCTTTGTTTCAAATGGGCTATTTTGAATCTCTGTCAGTCAGTAGAATGACAACTAATTTGTTGTTTCTTGTTTTGTTTTTTTTTAAACTTTGCTGTTGTCTGGCAGCAAGTAAGTAACTATTTAATTATGGCTAATTGCTCATGTAGTAGGCATAATTTTAAGGCAGGATGTGCTTAGAACACTGGGTGAGAATACTGGATAAGGTACTGAGGCACTGGGAAAGTTTGAGACCTGTATGTGTAGAGTAGGGGAGAGGAGTTCCATCAGTGCAAGCTGAAAAGGTTAATTTTTCAGTGAAGCTGTCCGGAACTGCTTGAGATTTTTTTAGGGAGATCCTGCTACTTGTTTTGTTTCTGTTGGTTTGGAGGTATTTTATACACCCTCTCTATTTCCTGCTGTGTGAATACTGGCACAGTGGCATGTAGAAGTAATTTTACTAAAAAGATCCATACAGACACAGTTCTGAAAGTCCATTGCAGCAGCTGGGTGTGTCATGCACTCACAGTATTCCCAACAGAGCTCCTGTTTGCTGAGAGTCAGGTAACTGAGCCAAATAACTGCCTCCTACAAAATGCTTTTGTTTGGCTTCTGTTTTGTTTTAATTGCAGTTCAGGCAAATTATGCCCCCTATTTCTTTGATAATGGAGCCAGAAGCACAAACGGGAACATGGCACTTCTCAGCCTCTCGGAGGACACGCCTGTTGGTCAGTATTAAAACCTGTTTTTCAAACTGTGAAACCAGAGTCGCTTGCTCTTATGATTAACATAAATATTTCCTTGTGGGTTGTTGTTATGTACTGTGATCTTACATGGTTTTCTCTCAAGCTTCTAATTGGCCTCAGTTTAAAATGTCATGTTTGAATTGTAGCTGCAATTTAAGACATGAATTCTAGCTCCCATTTTTTTGGTCCACCAATCTATTCACAGCTTCAGAGCACAGAGCTTTGGGGTCAGAAATAAACTCATGGTGAGAGGCTTCTTACCAATTCTGCAAATGCTTACGAGAAGAAAGCCCAGTTGAGAGTAATTTTATCAGCCTTTATAAAAGCAAGCTGTACATTGAAAAGTAAGAGGCATGATTTTCCTTAAACACATTTTTCATGTTTATGTACAAATGGTAGAAAACGTTTCCACTTGCAGTGAAAATTGCTTTGTCTAAATAACTAAGGTTTTTTAAAATGTTTCATTTTGTTTTATTGAAAGTTCAAAAATTGATACCATTTTCAGATTTCAGCACTCTGAGGCAGGTCTATTTATGCTTCTTTTAACTGCAGTTGCACTAAGAAAAGTTACATGAGAACAAAAGGTGATTTATAATCAATATTTTCTGTAGGGGAAAAATAATCTCCTAGCACCTAAACAATTATATAAAAATTATATTAAGCCTTGAACATCACCTTTTCTTCAAACCTTGTACTGAGATTTTATTTAGGATTTTCTTCTGTTTGTCTGTAGCTTTCACAGGCTAAATCAGAAAAATATTTAGTTAATGCAGACTGTGTACCAAGGCAGCCCTTTAGTCGTGCCTCATGCAGAGAGGAGAGATGTGGCTGCACAGGGGAGGGGAAACACCCAAACACCCCCTCCCAGGGCTTAGGCAGCTGGGAAGGCCAGGACGAGGGAGGGATCAGAGGGCACAGCCTGCTCTGAAAGCCTGACACTGCCACCCACGCCATCCCAAACCAGACCAAGGTCACTCTGCTCTGGGCAGCAGCTGCCTGGGTGTGCTCAAAGTCTCCATTTCTGACCCAGTGGTGTTGGTGTCATCCGAGACCCACGCTGGGCCTGCTACAGGGTGGGGAGAGTGGTATTTGGGAAAAAAAAAAAATCTCCTTTACCTGCTCAGCTTGAGAAGAGGAGGGGGAGAAGGCAGCACATGCTGTAGAAGTGACACATCTTGATGACAACGTAAAAGGAGCTTGCTGATGATGCAGCAGGAATTTGCTATAAGCTTGCCCAAGCTTAAGTGGAAACCTCAGTTTGAATGCCAGCAGTAATGTAGTAACGTAGTGGCACTTGCAAAGCCAGAGGCAGAGCAAAGAGATGCAATTTTTGCTGGACTTCTGCCTGGATTCTCATGGAAACCACACTTAGTTCAGTCTTGGCAATCCCTACGGTTCTGCTGATGGCTGGAGTTAGATGAGCCAGTGGAATCACTTGTCCAAGTGTAGATAAGGCTTGTAACGCCAGGCAGCCACAAAGTGGGGCCCCAGCTCAGTGTGTTTGGGGTGGTGCTTGCCAGCTCCACCACTGAAACCGCAGGCAGGACAACTCACTGGCCATCCAGCTCCCACTCCCTGGTGTGGTGCCAGCCACAGGCATTTACAGAGCATCAGCCTCCCCCTGCCACCACTGGGAGCCTCCAGGCACCTGCATGGGGATGGGGAGCTGCGGATGGCACAGAGCCACAGCACGGGCACAAATGTCCTTGCTGTCAGGACTGCAGCACCACACGGTCTCTCAGATGACAGCACTCCCTGCAGCAGTGAAGCACAGCAGTAATTTCCACTGCATCTGACCTGGTGCTCCAGCAGCCAAAAAAAGGACAGCATGCCTCAACAGCAGAACAGCACTGTGAGGCATCAGAGCCTGTGTTGGTGCTCTCCTCATTAGCCTGAGTAAGAATAATGAGATATATGGGATGGCTTTCTGTATGTGCTTTTGTAACATGGGACACAGAGGTCTCTGGAGAGTTTGTGCTTTGCTTGCAGCAGTGATAAAGCTCAGGCTGCTTTGTCTTCAGTGTGGCTGTGCTGGGTGTGCTTTCAGCTTCATACCAGGGCAGTAGGACCAGAGCTCCCATCAGACCACAGCCAGAGCTTTCTGCCAGAGCTCAGTGCTCTTTGGCTGCCAGGCTGGCCCTTTCCTGTGCCCCAGTGATGGATGTTGCACTGCAGCCGAGGCTGTGGTTCTTCATCACTTGCTCTGATCTCCAGAAGCAGGAGAAGGAATCTGCTCTCCCATGTCCATGTGCAGTCCCAAGCATCCACACTGCAGCAGTCATCTCTGAGGTTGAGCAGGATGATCAGTGACAAAAGAGGGGAACTAAAGCTTCCATATATTTGATTCTGGATGGCTTCACTCAGGTTTATGTGCTGCAAAAATGGGCAAGTTTCTATTAGGTCTTCCCTGTCCTTACATAAAGTTTGGAGTCATGGGCAGGATGCTTTCCTTGGCAGCAGCTGGTGTCTGATCTGTGCAATGCCACAGACAACAGCTTTAATAAACCTCCAGAAATTTTACAGTCTTTGGCCCTGCTGAGATTGCAAGTGGTTGGCAAAGTTGTATGTGTTAGTTATATTCCCAGGCATCTGTAGGCAAGGGGCATGGAGCATTTGGGAACACTGAAAGGAGATGATGGATGCTCTGTGTGGCTGTAGAAAGAGAAATTGTAGTGCTGCAGCTGTGTGAACACATCAAATTCATTACCATCCTCATATCATCCTTAACTTGACCTTCTTTTTCCTTGTCCAGTTTTTCTTGTTTACAGATAGTTGTAACTTGTCTACCAAGTTGCATACATTGTGCCATAAAACCAAAAAATATAACATAAAGTTATCCTAAAACCAAATACTATTTCTGCATGATAGGTGAAAGTATCTGCAGATTCCCAGATCCTATTTATTGCTGCAGAGCATGAGACCCCTCAAGGTAAGAGGGGCCAGAGCAGCAGCCCCTTTCAGTGCCAGATTTAAGAGGGATGGGTGAAGTTATAAACTGAAATAGCAGTTGGAGTTTGTGGTTTGGCAAGGCAGGTGGGTGATTAGCTCTTTGCCTGTGTACATACAAAATGTGTGTGTGCTCCCAGTCAAGGTCTTAGGGCAGGAGTGGGATGCTATTTCAGGTTGTTTGTTTCATCTTAACTCATAATCCCTGTAAGCCTCATGGTGGGGACAGAGTAGGACTGGCAACAGCTGCAGAGCAGGGGATTGAAGCATACTCAGAAGGCCTAAGGTCATCACTGTCCCAAAGCCCAAACATCATCAGTGCCCTGGAGGTCTCTACATGACTCATCCTTGCATTTTCCGTTCTGGTTTTTCCCTTGTCCCCAGGTAGACACTCCTCCCATTAAAAACCAGTCAGCAATGGCAGTTCTTTGAGCAATGCTACAGCTGCCAGCTCCCCACCACCGAGTGACCCCTTCAGATCCCTCCATCCTTCAAACTTCCCCTGTTCCTACACACTCCTGGTCTCATTGCTTCCATCATTCACAGCTGACTGTGGAGAGCCTTCTTGTCCCCTGTGGTACCTGTCATTCTTTCCTTGTTTCTGTCACCCTGGTCTACCTCTAGGAAAGCTGGGAGCTACCAGAACAGAGGTGTTAAACACAGCCTGCCTCCTGCAGCAGTGCCAGCAGTGCCAGCAGTGCCCAGAACAAAGCCCAGCACTGCACAGAGATGCTCTGAGGACTCACAGGTGTTACAGCCTTCAATTTTGTTTTAATTCTTCTGACAGAAACTGCAGATACAGCAGAAAATTACACAGATGGCTCCTGCTTTGAGTTGGTTGCTGTGGGTGCCGCAGGGACATATTGCTGCTGTCCATGGGGTGATGGTCCAGGCCCCGTGCTGAGCGTTTGCTGCCATATCCCCTCTCTGCACCACAGGCACTGGCAGCTGCAGGGCTTGTTTTGGCTGCTGATCCTGCCATGGCTCTGCTCTGCCAGCCAGGTGGTGCCCCAGGGTGTGGGGAGGGAGCAGGAGTGGCCTGGGCATGGTCTGGAAGGAGGTGGCACTGAATGGGAAAGGAGCTGGCTTTGGGGTAGTCATGGTGTGTGGTCCAGGATCTCCAGGAGCCTGAGCCTCCTCCCCTGTGCTTGGGGTGAGCTTGGTCTGTGGGCTTTGTGTTAAGTGTCCATCTCCTTTTCTGCTGGGGAAATGGGCCTTGGCTGAGAGCAGCCAGGTGACCCCGGGCAGGGCGGTGTTTGCTGTGACATTAGGAACAGAGGTGTCTTGTCCTCAGAGTGGCCATGCATGTCCCTCTCAGCATCTTGTTAACAGATGTCACCTGTGGTGGCAAAGGACGACGGTGGGACTGAGCATGAATCCAAAATGTGCTTGGCTTGTTTAACTGACAGGGAAGGGATCTGATTGCTGAGTGTTGCACTGCAGAGAGGGAGAGCGTGTCTTCAATGAGAAAGCAAAACCAGCCCCAGAGCCCAGGGCACAGACTGGCTGTGATTAAATTTGAGTTGAAAATGAAGTAAAATGGAGCAATGGCATCATGAGACAGCCATTCAGCCCAAGTGGCAGAGCAGAGAGCAAATGACTTTTAAGATGGAATAGGAAGTGAAAAAGCCTGGCATGGCTCCAGGGGGGAAGCCAGAGCAGGAAGCAGCAAGGGGCTCCCCAGGACTGCCCTGTCCCAGCCTGCTGCATCACCCCCTGGGTACTCAGAGTATCCAGCTCTTCTAACTGTGCCATTTGCCATATCCTCAAGTAAAGACTCTTCTATTCCCATATTTTTATGACAGGGAGAGGCTGTTTACTTGGTATCCTCTGATAAAATTTTAGCTTCTTCATTTATTTCCTTTTCAGCAAGTAGAGGCAGCACACTGAGAACAGATTTTTAATTGGCATTAACACTGTGCTCAGAAGTGTTCCTGGGGGTGTTAATGATATGGAGAGTACTGTGCAGTGAAATTACAATTTGGAAAAAAATAAGGAATTATAATGAGTTAGGAAATAAATTTTGATCCACAATCTAATTTAAAAGGCATGCAAGTGTTCTGTATTATGAAAAATGAAGTATCAGCTTTAGCTAAAATGCAAACAGTCCAGTGTAAAGATCGATGAAGTCCATCACTACTTGCTCAGAAGGCTCAGTAATCTCAGTCTGTACCAATATCAATGCTTCTGGCCAGTGATCTATGCCATTGAAGACAGGGCATGAGAAAAAGATTATAATTTTTGAGTACTGAATTACAAATCTGTCAAACTCAGGGCCAGAGCAGTTCAAAACTGAGAGTTTCAGTGTTCTTCCTTAACTTTATGCTAACTTTCTTAGCAGAGATCCTTCCAGCCTATATTTGGGTTGCATGCACAGCAAAACTCACCAGTAACCAGTGAGTCACCTGGCTATTTCCAGGACAGAGGACTTTGTTAGAGGTAAAGAACAGTTTCTGCCCTTAACCACTACAACTTGACTGTCTCAGGTCACTTACCCAAGGCACAGGAGATTGGAAGGAAACAACAACAGTGGTTTATATTTCAGGTTCAGTTAACTGGTGTTTGTAAACTGTTTGAAGTTATTTGGATTAAGGTCTTAAAGCACAGTAGAATGATAGACATGTAAGTTTAAAAAAATAATACTATAAACACTCTCACCATGCTTTGAAAACATGGGTGTTATAACTCCCCCAGAAATTATCATTTATAATACACAAAGTCAGTTTACGGGAAAAACTGGCATCAACTTCTCAATGTTTAAAAATAGAAATAACAAACTCTTTCTCCATCTTCTGAAGAAAATAAATTGATGAGTTTGAAAAATTTATTAATTGGTATGAGCATGAGTGGGTGTGTCAAGTGAAAAATTTAATGAGAGAGAGCTAATGAGTGGGAGTGAAGTAGGAAAGAAGACTTTTGCATCGATTAGTACTGAAAGTGGGAAGGTATGAAAATGTCCTTGCAACTCTGAGTTGCAGAGCTTGGGTCCAGTCCTGCAGGAGCTCTCCCTGAAGGGAGATTGGCAGATTCTCTGCCTGCTAGTTTGCAATTCTGTTGTTGCCACAAAGACCCTTTTGGTACTGCTGAGAGTTGTACAACAGCATCACTTCGGGCTCACCCGGGCTGAGCTGGTCAAGAGCTTGTCACCTGTGTAAACCCTGGATATGAACAGAAATGACCTGGGTGCAGCTCCACAGCAAAGGGCCTGAAGTGTCAGAAACCAGCACTGATAAACTCAATTTAACCAGTTGGCTCAAAAGCTGCCATCAGGGCTATTGAACTCACCCGTATTTCCCAGTCAGTGGGTTTGATTGACAAAACCTTTTCCTGCTGCAGGATAGCCAAGCTCCTAAGGAACAGACCAGTGAAACACTCACTGGCTGAAGTACCCACAGGGAAATGCTGTTGAATATCAATTTTTCAGGTACCCATGTGTACACTCTGAATGGAACTGACCCAGAAGGGGATCCCGTGACGTATGACCTGACCTACGAAGCTGGATCAAGGCGTTACTTTTCTGTTGACAAGAATCTTGGAAATGTTACTCTGATCGAGGAGCTTGACAGAGAGGTACAATCAAATGGCACCACGCCAGGTGTTTGTGGAATTTCTTTCAGTTTCATTTGATCTGAAGCTTTGAGGACAATGCCAGTTCATTTGCCCCTGAAGCACATAATACACTTTGCAATTCTAAGACATTATACTTCACTCATCGTGTTGCTTTCCAGTTGACTTATGTCACCAACATTGCTGTCAAATTTTTCAGCTGCTGTCTGTCCAGCTTTTGTCAAAAGAGAAGTTTATTCTTTATTTCTATCTTCCCCTACCCACACCCCATCAAGATCTTAGGGGCAGCTGCAGTCATCAGATCCTCAGCCAGGGGCTCTCCTGTCATTAGGAAGAAGTAGAGATTTGTGTAAGCAGTGTTCCAGGACGCTCCTCCAGTACATCATGGCCCTTTAGCCAATGTAACCATGTTGGTTAAAGATGTTCCCAGCGGCAGCAGCCTAAAGGCAGCCTTATATTCTGGGAACACAGGCACTGAACCCTTCAATCTCCTCACAGAGAAGCTCACACAATATTAGGTAAACCCTTTAAAATTCTGTATCCTGAGACAGAAGAATTTGGAGCCAAAGTGCCATTTTAGGAACTATTTCTTGGAAAAGGTGACTGATTTTTATTAGCACTTTAGAAGTAACAGGGATTACCAGAGCAACCATCTCCTGACAGTAGCCACAGAAGGTCCAAGAAACCTGTGGCTGGAGCTTGTGAGGGGTCTTCCTGGCCTCTGCTGAGATTGCTTTGTGGTATTAGTTGTTACTTTCATCTGCCTGCCTAGACATGTTTAAAGCTGCAGTCCCTTTTCCAATCAGGACAAACAGCATCTCTCTAACAAAAGAAATTTCTTCATTTACAGAAGGAAGATGAGATTGAAGTTATTGTCAGTATTTCAGATGGCCTGAGTACAGTAAGTATTTAATAATGCTATAGCTTGTCAACCTGTCTGTCGTCACATACCTCTTCCTATTAAATTACCTTGCAGGGACCACCTCATTTGATCAGAAAACATAATCTCATTAGAGTCTTACCTCATGCTCCAAGAGCCACTGAACTCACAGTTACTCGAGTCTCACTCCATCGCCTTGCTCAGCTATTTGAGGATAATTACAATGTAGTGTGAGCTGGAGACTGGCTTAGCAGCCTGCAGATTGCAGCAGCTTCCTATGCAGTTTCACTGCCAGCACTGTAGGATTTGTGCCTAAGATCTGGAGGCTTTTTGGAGAAATGTGTGATATTATAGGAACTGGTGTTGGGCACCCAAGAGCTGCCTGTCCCCCACCCCTCCAGTGTTTCTCCAGCATGACTTTAAGACGATTTGCTTAAGCTGAGGTGGTGGGGGTTTTCTTGTCTGCTGCTGGATAAAGCTCTGTCCACGTCTAATCATGAAGGACTTATCTGAGGCATTGAGTATCCAGTCCTACTTCCACAAATTTTCTTGGCATTTTCAGTTTACAGACTGATGCTGTCACAGCCAGGGTAGTAGTCTGCCAGTAGGAGGATGTGGGCCTCATCACCCCAAAAATGGGACCCTCTTCTATCCACAAGACTGGATAAACCTAGAGCTCTTCCTCATCTCAAACAAATTAATTGAGATTATTACAAGAAATGTTTGGGAGGTTCCAGCATCCCACAGGCACAACTGCCCTGGAAACCTCTGTAAACAGGAAATAATGGGATTGCATCCACATGTCCACTTGCAAAGAACAGGGAAGTTTTGTTGGTCAAATACATTTGCTTCTGAATTTTTACAAGGAAAGCACACACTGTGTTCTAGATGGATTGTTCCATGTTAGTAGCATGTATTTGCACATCCAGATTATGCATGCTATTAACCCAAAATTATGATCCCAAAGAAGACATTAATGAATGCTCTTGGCTCTCAAGTACCAACTTTTACAGTCTTTTATGCATTATCATAAAATGCATCACTGTATCTTGAATGTTATAAAGAATAAAATAAGCCTGAAAATCATCCCCAATCTAATTTATAAAATACTCTGAGATCCTTTCTGTAGTGTGGAGATATCTTCGTGTCCTCCATAAGGCAAGTTCTTCTGGATTATAGGATTTTCTGTATTTTCTTATCTGTGCTCAGTTTTGGTAGCACACAGATGTTCTATTGCAACAGAGTTTGTCTTTGCATTTGACTACACCTCAGCAGGCAAATGAATAAAACATTCCTCATATTCTACTCCAGGTTTCTGAAAAAGTCAGGATCCTTGTAATGGATGCCAATGATGAAAGCCCAGAGTTCATCAACACCCCTTACATAGTCGAAGTCCCGGAGGTTGGTGAAGTTCCTTTGCATACTGGAAATGTACTTCTGTGGGATGTAAAAAGGGGCTAGTATGTTTTCAGTAAAATAACAGGTTGTGCAGGACAAACTTGCATTCTTTTGGTTTAGGGTTTGGGTAGATGTTTAATATCCACTGCAAACTTGGGGAATAAATCTGTAGGTACTTAAGGTGTGCTATCCAAGATGTGAGTTGTTGTGACTTTTTAGAATTCACTACAGTGGGAATGGGATAGACCCCATTTCAGCTAAAGTTTTCTGTTATTTCACAAAGTGTTTCTTTCTTCTTGTTTTCCAGTTTTAACCTCTTCCCTCTTTGCTTTCTGCTCTTCGGTTCCCTCAGTGTTTTTATATTCTTTCCACCATCGCTCTTTTTTTTCTGCCTCCCTGCATGCACATTTTTCATTTCTTTTAACTCACCTGGTTTTCTGCTTCTGCATGACTCTGGTAACTCTTTCTGGTCACAGAACACTCCCTCCAGCAGCAGTATCTTTAAGATTGAGGCAATAGACAGAGACACGGGCTCTGGAGGAAGCATCACCTACTTCTTGCAGGTAAAGTATTGTCTGTACCTCCACAAATCATCTCTCATTAAATGAGATTTCAGAAAGCAGATTTTAAAAAGATTTTGGGGGTTGAGCCTGCTGCTAGTGCCTATAGAACTGATTTTGTAGTGTGCACAAGAAAACAAGCATTGGCAGAGGGGATGTTGTCTGCTTGCAGCCGAGGGCAGTCCAGCAGGCAGGAAGGGCAGCTGGAGGTGCCACTGACACTCCTGTGCCTGCCAGCAGGGCTCTTACTGGCACTTCCTTTGCAGGGACGGGGAGAGCAAGATTAGCTGGTAATCTTGTGTGCTTATGGGATTTCTAAAACATGAAATAGCTTTCTTTAGGAAGCAAAACACACTGGAAACCCAAATGTGCCCTTTAGTGCAGCAGGCTGGTGCATAATTGATACCTGGATCACCGTGTGAAACGAGAGCTACCAAATCTTCTCCCTGACAGAGCAGTGACTGCCTGAAACCAGCCTTTCAGCTGCTGCCCACTGGTGAAGAACTGAAAGGGCTCCAGGTTTAAAGCTGAACTTCTGTATTGCAGATCTTCTCTACGCCAAAAGGGCAATTTTTTGCATTATGTCCTTCAAATTCCTTCTTCCTATGGGCAGTTTCATCCAGATTACCTGCAGTTCCCCTTATTCAAGAGGAAACATGAAAAAAAGCAAACAAAAAAACAAAGCAAATTTGTTGCAATATTTAATTTTGGATAGCAATACGGAAACAAGTTAGAAGATATTTACATAGCACTAAAGCTAATCCTGTTAAGAGCTTGGGCATACTGTGAAAGAACACCTTGAGCTCCTTGTTGAAACTGAGCTTTGATTTCACAAACTATGATCCATGTGCAGGATTCAATTTTGCACAGGGATTTTTCCAGAGAGCTGATAGTCTATGGACCAAGGGACAGCAATTTCAAGATTCTGTGTCTAGTTTATAATATGTTCATGTGGCAGAAAGGATGCTAAATATGTGTATTTGTTGAAAAAATCTTGCCATGTCTTTGGGCACAGTCTCTGAGAATTCTCAAGTTGCACAGAAAAAATCTCTCCACAGGTCTGGTATAGGCAGGTGGTTGTGTCTGCTGGAATGGCCAAGATTGTCTGTCAGATGCCATTGTGTCTGGATACAGGAAAAGAGGTGTTTGTACAGATCAGTCCAGTTCAGAAGAACGGAGGAAGGCATTTTTTAGGCCTCTTTGAAAATCAGATCTTTTAGATTTTGTTGGTACATCACAAAAATCACCAGACCATCACTGTGTTTGACAATAATCTATACATGCAACCTTCCTGCCTTTTTTTTTTTTAACCACTAAGGGGTAACACCTTTTCTTTTTTTATTCCTTTTCCCTTCATCTTCTTTTCTGTTAGGTCTCCCCATCTCTTTCCATACAACTAACTGTGTTAACCAAACTTTAAGTTTTCACAATGAAATACTAAAAGATTAAAAATATCTGCATTACAAGTAACTGATTTATTCTGAATAATGAGAGACATGTGGTTGGTTCATGAATTGTTCATAAACACACAGAGGTGAAATTCATCAAATACATTATTCACCCAAACCATATCATTATTCCAGTCTTCTCCCTTAGCAGATGAAATAAAAGATTAATCCCTATGGCAATCTTATTTCCATACCTGTAATCTCTGGCTGTTTCTTTTCTTCTAGAACATCCATGCTAACAAGTTTACCATAGACCGTCACAGTGGGGTCCTGCGCATCAAAACAGGGGTCACCCTGGACTATGAGAAATCAAGAACACATTTTGTTGTCGTGGTAGCCAAGGTAAAAGGCTTTCACGTGAGGCTAGAGGAGGTGGGGTCTTGTGCCTGGGTGGGGCCAGTGAGTTCGAATACAAGTGCTGCTGAAACATGAAGGCAGCAGAGTTGCTCCTGCTGTAACATCTGGAGGCGTGGGGGTAACATGGAAAGGTAACCCGTGTCTGCTGCTGAACAACAGCTGGAGGATTTGGGAGGGAGTTTCCCACATTTTGTTCATGTCGCCTGTGTCATGAGACTCACCTAGAAGTGCAGGGTTGGTGTATCCAGCCCTGGCTTCAAGAGGCATCAGCCTGTGAGCTCAGGGCTCCCCCAGGGCACAGCCCTACCTGCACAAGGACAAACCCCTGGCAGGCAGACAGGTCACAGTCATTACCCACAGCAAGACACAGGGCACAGCCAGAGTCAGCACAGCACAGGTGATGGATTTCTTGTCTGGAAATATCTGTAGATGTTCCTTTCTTTCACTTCTCTGCTGCCCCATGGCAGGAGCTCATTGAAATCCTGCAAATATCGCTGCACATCCCTTCTTGCCACTGTCTTTTCCAGCACTGCTGTGCCTGTGACTTCGCTGAGGATTCATAACAGGCATTAAAAGTTTATAGATTCTGAAGTCTTCCAGAATCCTGTGGGGACAGACTCACATGGGTAGAAAAAGGGCAATTTTGCTGTTACTTATGGGGACTTCAAGTTTCTCATATTTTTCGAAAAATGTATGGACCTTTTCATGTATTTCTTTAGTTAAGCTTCATTTGAGGAAAAGTAGCAAAATTTGCTTAAATTCTGCCTCTGGGGCAGCAAGGAAGAAAAAAAAATGAGAGTATCTTTTTAAAAAATTGGAATTTTTAGAATTGGTGCTGCAGACATGTTGAACAATTTGCACTCTTACACACCAGCACGACCACTGACCTACAGCTGGTGCTCTGAGACTAAGGGTGTTAAAAGCTTCTGAAATAACGAGTTGTCTTCCTAACTGGCTCTGCTGTGTGAGTTGGTGCAGAGCTGGTTGCAGCCAAGTCCCCAGAGACTTTACACAATGTGGTTTTCTCGCAGGTTCTGGCTGCACAGCTCCTCTGTGCTTGCACTTTATCACACAGGAGTTCCTGGGAGACTTGGAGCATGTACACTGTTTATTTCCCCCCAGAGATGCACTACCTTGCTGCTGTGCACTGTCTTGTGTTCATGACAAGACTACATGTGGGATGAAAAGCTGTAGACCTTGGTCACTAACTTTTTGCATCAGTTTCTAGCGTTCTTTTTTCCCAAAAAAACCCTTGAATTCCCTGTCCCGTCTCTAAAGATAATTTATGACTGCATATATTGGCTCAATCACTTTTAATATAAGAAATTACTTATGAGGCACTGCAAGCTGTCTTCCTAATCAGAGAGAGAGCAGGAAAAATGAAAAAGAGAAGGGAATAGGGCAGCACAGATTCATCGGTGTGTGGAGAGAGAGAAAGGATTCCCAGAACTGTGCTTCTGAAGGCTCATGAAGTCCATGCAATGCCTAAGCTGATTTGCAGGCATCTGACAATGACTTCCCTTCTAGGATGGTGGTGGGAAGCTCAGGGGAGACAACAAAGTCTTTTCAGCCACAACAACAGTTACTATCAACGTGGAGGACGTTCAGGACACTCCTCCTATGTTCATCGGGACTCCCTACTATGGATATGTCTACGAGGACACGCTCGCAGTAAGTTCTGCTTTTCACCTCTGGGAGAAAAAGTGCAGCCTTTTCCCATCTCAGTCAGGATGGCCCTAAGGTTTCTAGCACAGGCTTTACTGGAAATGGGACCTAAACTCTGATTTGACTCCTAGGTGAAATGAGCTGACCAAATCTCAGACTTGTTCTTACTTATGTCTACTGCAAATTTGCCATGCAAGGCTTCCTGCTGTTTTCATTAAAGTCAAAAAGGGTTCTGCCCATTTACATTGGTCTAAACCCAGACAGTGACTGAGAGCTCTTCTGTAGCTCAGACCTCCAGAGGCACTTGGCTGAAGGCTCAAGCAGACTGCCAGTCACCTCACCTGAACACATCATGCTAGAAGCCTTCGTGTGTCTGTTTGCTGTGTGCTCTCACAGTGCTTTTATTTTCTAGCTCTGGTACCAACAGCTGGTTGTACGAGGTGTGGGCAGAATTTATGCCCAAATGCTCCAGACTCTCTGTGTTGCCCAATGGACGTCACCTGGGCAGAAGCAACCCTGACATCCCCAAAATGCAGGCTGCTTTCTGCCCAGTGATGGCTGGTGAGGCAGAATGGGCCAGGAAGACCTCCTAGGCCTAAACCGAACCAGATTATTGGTGAAGCAGGGACATAGTTAGGAGAACCAGTTATTTTCAGCCACATATTCTTGAAGCTGCAAACTAATGAGTTTTCTCTATATCGAAGCAGTGACATGATTGTGTATGGATCAGCTTTCGCCCTGATACATAAGATTTAATTAAAATTTTCTTCATATAAAGGACAAGAAATGGTATCTACCCATGAAATTACCATTAGGCTGTTGATCAGTTTAGCAGTGTGATTGCACTCTGTTCATCAGACCTTCCCTTGAGCTTCAGGAAGGATTGTGTCTTACCTTTCTGTCCAGAAATGTGCACTGCAGCCTGTGCATGACCATATACTGCAGTTCACTGCAGAGGCTGTTACATTTCAGCAGGGCAGACAAGTAATGCTTTGTGTACTTTGCAGGTGTTTAGAATGAAGGATATTATGTATATTGATTTATTCTGCATAGTTACATATAGATCTTGAAATAACTATCAGGTGCACACAGGAGTTAGTGTTTACTATGGAAATGGGAATCAATAAATGTTAATTACATCCAGCTTGAGCTCATAACTTACACCATTATGATATAATGATGGAAGCACCAATCAGTCCTTCCCAGTGTGGGTTTTGCCATTAGAATGAACTCCACAGAGAAAGAGGCAATAGCTGATTTTAGTGGTGTTTGTGCATTTGGTGTTAATTTTGTAAACTTGCTTCTCTTCTCCTTGGTGGAGTTGTCAGGATTTACAAGTACTCTGTCACCTTCAAAGGGACTGCACTGCATTTTGCCCAGTAGGCAGATTTTATTGCTGCTTGCAGCATAAACGATAATAAATACAGTTCTGTATTTCCAGTTGCTCTAACAGAGCCTTGCTCTTGTTTGAAAAATTCACTCAAGGGTTGTCACGAAAATGTTCCTTGTTGCCATTTGTGATTCACTGACAGTTACTTCAATGTCCCCTGGTTTTGCAGCCCCAAACAGTTACACTTTAGTGCAGAGGCCTGAATTGCACAGCTCATTGCCACTTGGGTGAGCATTTTAATGTGACACTCATCACCCCTCTGAGCTGATAGGAGCAGTCACATGAGCAAATGGTCCCCAGTGCACAAATTCTGTACGTATGGCCCACGGCCACGTTACTTGTGCAGAAAGACAGACAGTGAAGGTTTAAGGGCAGTTAAATCACCATCATTTTCATCACAATTTTATGCCCTAAATGTTCTGTGGGCCACCTTGCTTTGTGATCTCTGTTTGCTTCTACTGCCTGTCCAAACTTAATACGGAAGGACCAAAGTGACCCGAGACTCCTTGGCAGCTGCCAGTGCCTCAGCTCACTGTGTGGCCGTGGGGCACAGGAGCCCACACAGCAGTGACCAGGAGGAATCCTGGTACTGCCCCAAATGAACCCTTGGGTTTCAGATTGGCTGCTCCGAATCCCCTGTGCACATCTATGGCTCCAGGCAGGTGTCCTTGGCACAACTTCCAACTCAGCCAGCCCCCAGGGTGAGGCACCCGTGGCCACGCGGGGTCTGCAGCCGTTTCACACCCAGGGCAGTGGGCCCTGGCCATTTTGTGTTCCCCATACAGCACAAGTTCCCTCTCTGCCCCCAGCACTTCACTGCAGAAAGACTTACAGGAGTTCAGTTTATTAATGTGCAGTTGCAATTTCACTGCTCTGATCTCAGCACACAGACTGATTTCCCATTTCTCCCAGGGCTCTGAGGTCCTCACTGTTGTTGCTCTCGATGGAGACAGAGGAAAGCCTAACAGCATTCATTACTGCATCGTGAATGGTGAGTAGACTTGTCTTATGTGAAATTTGAAGGGCACTCAAACTAGATCTGGCATTAAATTAGAATAAAATATAATAGAGTTTAATAAACCTTAAACAAAATCAGGAAATAATGTCAGGTACCTCAAACAACTTCAGGGCCTTGTCTACCAGGGAATAGCCAAGATTCGATTCAGTGAGTTTTAGTATCTTCTTCACAGAACTGTGCTTGGAGCTGTTAATGTTGCTGATTTGTTAGGCATCAGTAGCCTGCTTGTGATTTCAGAAAGTGTGAAGGGAGATGCATTCACTCTTCTGAGCATCTCTATCACTTAATCTGTGAGATGAGAGAATTCATTGGGAGACCCAGACATGGCATTTAGAGGGATATTTTTATTAATACAATGATTAAAGTGGCTAAACAGTCAAACCTCTGATTTCTTGGAAGAAATGATATTTACCAGTGAAAAGACACTGGCTGTACACTGAAGTGGAAGAAAACAGATGTTATCAGCAGATTAATGCTTTCCATCAGCTATTCTGAGAGTGTCTGTCGCATGTCTTTTAATAGCATAAATGTGAAACTCAGCTGAATTGATGATTCATTAGGTGCTGAAGACAACAACTTAGAGCAACTAAACTCCAGCCTACAACTTTAGGTTTTTTGGGTTCTCTCTTCCTTCAAAACAAGGCTTCCATAGCAAGTGGGCACCACAACTCACAGGGGGGAAAGATCCTAAAATTTCCTAAGAGAAATCTGAGGTGTAGTTGCAGAGCTGTGGAGTAAGTGCTTCATTGTGTTCTGTGATCTAAACAGCCAGAACAGAGATACTCACAGCTGAGGTTTTGTGTTGGTGTGGGATGAGACTCGTGCTGAGGTTCCTTCTTAATGTGAGGGAATAGATAGGTAAAAGAAAGGTAGAAAAAAGGATTGCAGAAGACAATAGATAGAAAATGAGAAAAAGTAAAAAGAAAGGTGTAGAATGAGGAGCAAGAACAAGTATGTGCAATGAAAACATGCTAAACAAGGGAGAAATTAAGTAAGGAGAATAAGTGAAGGCAGAAGAACCAGGGAAAATGTCAAAAGGAAATAAGATTAATGAGGAAAGATATTGGATTTCCAAAGAAAATAGAGAAGGACCAAGAGGGTTCTCTGGAATAAAAAAAAAAAGGTAATTGTTTAGGAAAGAGTGGGGAAGGAAGATGGAAGGGGATGCCAGATAAGTAGAACAAAATATGACTTAATGGGGAGCAGGCTTTTCTCATGCACATTAACAAAGGAATTTGTTTGTGTGAAATGGAAAAGAGGGGAAGGGAATATGCTTTTAGTGCATGGGAAGTTGAAAAACAGAGAACAAAAGATTGCAGCAGGTTTCTGCCCCTGCACCTCAGACACTGGCATTATTTTTGACAAGCCATTATTCCAATAACTGCAGGCTGGGATGTCAAAGGATAAGAAAATACTAACAGCAAATTGGAAATTGTTCTTAATAAGCATTTCTTATCCAGGGAGTGTGGGATAATAATGGGAAATGCTCCAATCCTCTGCCCATGCTGTATGGAGGAGCACACCCACTGCTACACATACTCCAGGTTACCAATTTCCCTGGGATAACCAGACAATAACATGAAGTATGGTGGTTTGAAATCATTATTGACTTAAGCTTCTTCTCAGTCAGAGCATACTTTGCAGGCCAATGTATCTTAATAATTGGGTATTGTGAGTCAATATCTGGTCAATGTTGTGTCTGGAGTGCTTTAATGAAGTCACAGTTATTGTAGGTGTTAGCAAATGAGGACACTATCAGATGCTTTAATATCAGCATTGGAAATGAGTTTGAGAAAAAGAAAAATGACTGGGCTCCCAGGTCATCATCCTTTATTTCTGAAGGCTTGATCTCCTTCATTTAAAGGATTTCCTCTCTTTTCCTTTCAATGGTAGACTCTGCCCCAAAGCACAGGATGTGCCAATCCTGCAGGTGAGGCAGCGTGCAGGGCTGGCACCAGCCTGTCCTCAGCTGTGACGTGGATGGTTCCTGACGCCCTGGTGAGACTCTGCTGCCTCTCTGCAGGCTGGCATTTGCTCCAGCACAAATTTTCCAGTCTCACTGCTGCCTGGAACTGTTATTCTCTCCAGATCAGTGGGACTTGGGTGGCAAAAACAAAGTCAGCCTGCAGCACTGTTCTGCCTGTGTCAGACTCCCTCAGTGCAGAAACATTGGGGTTTACCCCAGATACTCCAAAAAACCCTTTTTGTTCAGGACAGCCTTGCAACAGACTGAAAGCTTTTTAAACAACTGAATGTTTAAGAGCAGAAGATGCTTCTCCAGAGAAGTGACTATGTTTCTTTGAGACAGATTGTCAGACTTCTCACCTTAGCTGATATTAGTGAGGGAAATGTTCTTGTTTCTCAGAGAGTTAATTATGCATTTGCTAATTACAATGACAAATGTCTATTTTTATCTAAACCAGCATATAAACAAGACAGCATAATAAAAATTAATACCAAGTTTGCACGCCTGGTTGCTGAGGCTTGAGGGGAGCCTGACCAGGATGGAAGGAGGGAAGTGCTGACAGTTGCCCATAAGGGCAGAACTCCACTGAGCCATTCCAAGGGGAGGAAACCCTTTTTGGCTCTCATCTGTGTTTTCATCTCACTGTGACCAGTCATAGAAATGCTTCATTTTTGAAGTGTGGTTTCAGCTCTGCTGAGAGATATGGATACAGCTGTGGACAGAGATGTGCTTAATGAAGTGTATAGTGGATTTGCTCATGCTTGTTCAGAGAAAGGAAGTGTGGCATGTAACCAGAGCATCTTGGTTTCCTTGCAGGAAGTGAAGGTTCCTTTGAAATCAGCAACACAACTGGAGCCATTTCTGTGATAAAAAGCCCAAATCAGCTCAAGAAAGAAGTGTATGAACTAAAAGTTAAGGTAGGTATTGTGGCCACTTTAAGACTATTGGTCTTAAATGCCATTAGTAGGCATGATTGTCTAAAATTGTTCAATGTATAGCTCACTTTACCTGTTTCAGAAACTGCCTCCTATATTTGAGCAGAGTGCCAGATAGTATAAAGCAGAACTAATTGCTTATGTTGGCATATTATTGTTGGGATATTTAGCATCTCAAATTACTTCTTTCAAAGGAAATCATCTTGTCCTAATTTCATCTCTGAAGCTAAAGAATCAATGTCCTTTACAGTCCTTAGATACCTGTTCTCTGTGATTCCAGAACTGAGAACCACAATACTCACAGCAGAATTGAGAATCAGAAACTAAATCTCAAAAAAGAATGTACTTTTTCAAGTATTTACCTAAATGACACAAGTGCAGTTTTTGTCACAGCATTCAAGGCTGCAGTCCTTGCAGCAAGGAGACAATGAACTGCCCGTGGTACCGCAGCAAATTTAAACATTGTCTTCCTTTTCTAGTCTATCGACACTTTAGGCAAGCAATTACCTTGCCTCTATTGGATTATTTGTTTTTAGAGAACTGTTTTCACCTAGAGTGAGTTACTGAGATCACAAAATTAGAAAGAGAATCAACTGGGGCTTTATTGGCACTGGTTTATTACCATAATCTTCTAATCATCATAAACTTCAGTGTGAAATGGACTGAGGTTTTAGAGAATTATAGGTCTGTGAATCTTCCTACAAGTTAGTGTGTTAGAGTGCTTTGTACATGAGGAATAATACCTGAGCATGAATCTGAAGAAGGAAAAAAATTTCAAAAAAACCCCCTCATCATTCTTTTCTTGCTCCTGCCTGCTGCAGGCATCAGAAGTGAGTCAGGAGGGTGACACGTCCGAGCACACGTTTGCCATGGTGACCATACGGGTGGTCGACCTCAACAACCACCCACCCACGTTCTACGGAGAAAATGGTCCCCAGAACAGGTTTGAGCTGACCATGTACGAGCATCCCCCAGAGGGTGAAATCCTAAGGGGACTGAAGATCACAGTCAATGATTCGGATCAGGTAAGTGGAAACTATGCGGATTTTCAGTTTTCCTGTCCTGTTTCCCAAAGACTAGCAAGAGCTGTCAGATGGGGAAATGTCACTTTAGAAACTCGCCTGTTTCACCTGCATTCCCTGAAAGCCTAGGACAGACAAAGCAGTTGTAGGGTCCAACACCACTGAGGGCTGGGCCCAGGAGGAGAGTCAGTCTGTCATGTACTGTTATGGCAATGGGAAGGGTGCTCCTAAACCTGCAGCCCAGCTCCTGTGGCAACTGCAGTTGGACAGTCCTTATGAACTTCCCTAACTGCTGATTGTGTTCAGCTGTTGCCAGTGTATTGTCTGAGGCCATGCTCCCTTTGAAGATTTTCCTGGAGGTTCCAAGCCCTTTAGTAACTGCAGGTGCCATTGCTGTCTGTATCTTCTCCAGCCCCTACAGGAAACAATCCTGTCAATGTCCTTTTGTTACAACACGTTGTCCTTCCAGCCCTGTTACAGTCAGGGTCTGCAGTGCATGCTTTGATAAGTCATTCCCACTGGAGTGATATTTTTAGGTAGTCTCAAAAATTATGCCAAAGCCACACTAGCTCTAACTAGATAAAGGAAAAGGCAAGAAGACTCCATCCATCTCAGCCTGCAGTCTAACTGACCTGTGATGCCTGCAGGTACTATGGCAATGGTTGCTATAGGGACCCCTAAGCTAAATACTGTATGAATGACATCCATCTGAGTTAGCCTCAGGTTAGGTAGTGACAAGAAAAAAGCTTAATGCATCTGAGAATTGTATTACTATTGGAAAGAGCTCTCTTCTGTAGCTGTGCTCAGTATTGTGCTGGTTTGATGGTATTGTACTTTATCAAACCCACTGGCTTCTTCCCCCTCCCTCCTGCTGCTCTGCAGCGAGCAGATAAATGACTGCTTTCAAAGCTGTGCTGCGTCTGTCCTGCTGTTGTCACGGGGGATGGGGCTGCAGAAGGGGAGAAACAAAACCCATCTCTTCTCTTTAGAGACAAAATATATATCTAGGCTGACAAAATATTCAGGCTGCAAGTTAGGCTATAAAATAAGCAGAAAACACTGATAAATACACTGTATAGATTTCTCAAGAAGCTTCCTAGTACAGTGCAAGGCATCACTCTAGGAAGGATGGGTTGCTTTTCTTTTAAGGCAAAGAATGCAATGTTTTTCCTTCCATGCAAGATGACAATGTAGAGAGGAAAATGAAACCTGTGTCTGTTTCTGTAACAGCTACTAGAGACTCTTTTGGGGGAGTGGATGATACAAGTGAGGAGGAGGAAGCCGTGGTCAAGGTCTGGTTTAGGCCTAGTTTGATGGAAATGCCATCCTTACTTGCAAGAAAATTATACAGAGACTTCTCCCCCAGACCTCTTTGACAGGGCTTAGGGCTCAGTGCTGCTGTTCCTCCAGTCACTCCTGTGTCCCATGGCTGGCTGCTTGGAGACAGGCAGCAGCACGGCTTGCTCTGAGCAGGTCTGGGTTCAGCGGGCATCACTGGCACAAATCCCTCAGCTGCTGAGGGAGGCACTTCTCCCCCTGTCCCATGCCACCCTCTCAGTCATGCACAGGCCCATGTGCAGAGGACTTCATGTTGTCAGACTGCCCACTCTTCCCATCAGCACTATTTTCCAGCAGCTCTGACTTTGTGTGCTTGGCTTTACTGTCCAGCAAAAGAGAGCCTGTTATCACCTCTGCAGCTGGGGGCTGGGTTTGTGTGACCAAACAACACAGACCACTGAGTTTGGATCCAAGGTCATTCTGTTTCCCTTAAGGGACTACTGCTGAATACTTTTTGTCTTGACATGAGCTAGGGCTGCTCAAGAACTGCTCATAACAAGCCCTCTGGGGATACAGCTGAAAGTAAAGTTGTCCTGTTTGAAAGCTATTATTAGAAATTCATCATCTCAAGATTCATGCTACAGGGAGAACGTGGCAGCAGGCAGGCAGTGAATCTGGCTGTTTGTCACAGTGTAAACATGACACTGAGAAACTGGTGAACCCAGAGAGTTTGGTGAGGTAGGCTCAGCTCATTTGCACATCTTCCCTGTAAGGCAGAAATATGAGAATCCTCCTTTGATCTTTTCTCTTACATGCTCCGGTTTGGTTTAAAAGAATTAGCCCTGGCCAGCTGGCTCTGGCTCATTCTTCCCAACTTGCACACAAGTAGTGGTAACCTTTTAGATACTGCTGCTTCCCATGTTCTCTCTGGCTAGAAGGTTTGTCTGTGTAATGGGATTTGCCTTCTCACTTCACCTGGAGCTGTCAAGTGTGTGTCAGATTTTATTCTCCACAAGTGGAGCTTCTCTCTCCCCACAAGTGCATCAACTTCCAAAAGGTGTAGTGTTTGTATCTCTGGGCTAGCTTAATCCAGTCAGTGCAAAGTATGGAGTACCACCTCTGTTTGGAAATTGCATATTTTTGTGCAGAATGCATGAAGAGGAACTCACACAGCATGTGAGTTCTTAGGACCCAAGCTGGACACTGAGTGTTCAAAGCCAGGCTGGATGGGGCTCTGAGCAACCTGGTCTAGTGGAAGGTGTCCCTGCCTGTGGCAGGGGGGTTGAAATGTGGTGATCTTAGAGGTCCCTTCCAACCCAAACCATTCTGTGAGACCAGGTTTGTGAGGGTTGTGTTGTCCTTACTCGAGCAGTTCAGTTGTCTTTCCTTGGGAGGAAGCAGGAAGAGGCTTCCCTGTCGATATGCACGTGGTGTCATCTCTGTCTTGCTCCTGGTGTGTGGCACGAAGCCCAGGGCTGCTTGCCACAAGATTCCTCCCTTAGCCAGGCCTGCTGCAGGGTTTTTCCATTATGACTGAAAGAATAACCAAGCTTGTCAATCTATTTTAAGAAGAGCTGTGTCTGTCCTGTGACTAGGGCTGGAGGGATTATACAGCTAAGCTTCTTAGCAGTCTCCTGCCCAGGGGATGGAGAGCAGAGGGCTCTGAGCAGTAAGACTCATTCTCATTTTATGCAGTTTGAGGAAACAGAGCAATCTAGGCTGTAAGAAATTCACTGCAAACAACCAGTGCCATATCTGCTTTTATTCCCAGGGAGCCAATGCTAAATTCAACCTCCGTCTTGTTGGACCTGGTGGCATCTTCCGAGTGGTTCCTCAGACTGTCCTGAATGAGGCTCAGGTTACAATAATTGTGGAAGATTCTGCTGCAATTGACTATGAAAGCTTCAAGGTGTTAACCTTCAAGGTACTTCTGCTTTCCAGGTCCTCTTTTTCAGTGTATACACCATGTGTATGATGGCTTTTCTATCTGATGTGATTCAGCTTCTTAATCCACCTGGAGCTGCCTGACGCATTATCAGTGACATGATATTCCATGTCAGGGCAACTCATTTCTGCCTCTGGTTCACCACCTTCACAAGGTTTAATGGATGCATCTGTGGACTGATTTAGGCCAGGCAGTGCAAAATGTTGATTTTTATCTCCCTCTGGAAACTGTACATGTTGGTGGCTCTGAATCATTCTAGACCGAACCCTGAGGGTGTTATTTCTGCTCTCACAATGATAAATTCACAGGATGAAATCCTAATTTCTCTGCAACTAGAACTTTACCTGCTTAGTGCTAAGTAACTTGATTCATGATCATGCTTTTTGGCAGCCTGAAGACCCCAGCTGACTGGAAGATAATTCCCCAGAATTGCTCACTGCCTTTGTCAGAGTCTCTCTGTCTGTATGGCCATTTGCAGGCTGACCTGAGGCTCACCCATGCTCTACGCCAGCCACGCAAGAACCAGCTTCATCCAAAAGCTGGAACCTTGCGTTATCACCTTCCCTGATGGATTCTTTGGCTCATCAACAAGATAATTAAGTAGTCTGGTTTCTCTGATGCAGTGATTTCCCCGTTTTCTCTTCTCAGCTCCTTGCCATAGAGGTGAACACACCAGAGAAGTTCAGCTCGACAGCTGACGTCGTGATTCGCCTGCTGGATACCAACGACAACGTCCCGAAGTTCTCCTCTGACTACTACATTGCCAGGATCCCCGAGAACTCCCCGGGGGGCTCTAATGTAGTTGCTGTAACCGTAAGTTCCATTCACCTCTTAAGAAATCTTCTCTTTTCTGGGTGACTGTGGAGACAGTTCAAGTACCTTAAAAACAGTGCACAGGGCAAGTAGCAAACCTTACTCGCCATTTGACCTCCGAACAACACTTCCTTTCCAGAGTCAACTGGAAAAAAAAGAGGCCCCACAGGTAAGGATGGAGGAGGCAGGTTGTCAGAGATGTCCAGCACAAGCTGGCAACAAGTAAGAAAGAAAATTAAATAATCAGAATAAAAAAGTGCTGAAGACAAATGTTAGGGACGGAAGAATCAAAGAAGTGAAACATTGACAATAGGAGAAAGGTTATTACGTGAAACTAATAGGAAAGCTGTTAGAGACTCTTAAACATTATTAGCTTTGAGGTAATAGGAATAAAAAAAATTCTAGGAGGTGGACAGAAAAAAAAGAAGATATTTAAAAAATGTTTGCAGAAGCAACAAAACTTCTGAGCCAAAGGGACCATGTAGCTGAGGAGCCCATGTAAAATTTAGACATGTGCTGTCAACTCAGTACTTGACCCAGATTCACAACTATTTGTGAAAAACTAAGATGCTTCAAGTACTCAGAATGGTAATTCTGGAAGAAGTCCCACGTATGCAAATGTTTTAAGTAAAGTTGGACAATACTAAAGCAGGCCGTGGTCAAAATTATGGGGTGAGAGAATCTGAGAAGCTCATGCAAAGGAACAAAACAACACCTACCAGTAGGGCTGCAGGTGTGTTATGTTAATCATGCAGGAATCAAAGACATTGTTCCAGTTCTCAAACATTTAGACAGGAAGATGAAAGAATCAACCAGTGCCACCATGAATTTTGATGGCCAGGGACAATGGTATAGCACCTCCTCAGAGCTATCAGAGAAGCAGGAGCTTATGGAAATAGCTGCTACCAAATCAGTAGCTTTCCTAATCCTGAGCTAAGAAAGGAAGCCAACAAGAGTAAGAAGCAAAGATATCATCTGGTGTAGTATTTGCATTATTAAAAGTCACACAGACACAAGAGTGATTAAAATACAAACAAAACTGAAATACAATGTATAGATTGAAACATTTGTTATTCATTACTTTAAATTGAATCAATTAAACAAGCCAAAGCTTAAAAATACTCTATATAAAGTAAATAATTTTGTCTAGGGAATATTCATTAATGTTTAACTGATAATTAGGAAGGTTTGAGAGCTGGCAGTGCTTTCATGTCATTGAGATTATCTCCATCTCTGTCACAGGAGGATGAGGTAACTGTGGATGGATGGGGCCATCTAGCGTTGCTCTCCCTGCCAGAGCCCCTGGGCACCAGGGACAGCGTTCCTGGCACTCCCAGTGACATTTCTTGGTGTTAGGTTCTGCACTTTGTAGGTGCATATCTGCCCATGAGGTTTCCCACTAACAATGGGATGGCAAAGAGAGTGAAAAGCATTTGGGCCTGTTGTTAAAAGAAAAATGAAACGTGTCTTTTTGCATTTTAGTAAAGTACAGCTCTCCCTTTTTCTTTTCTTAAGGCTACAGACCCAGATTCAGGGCTTTGGGGAGAAATCAAGTACTCTATCTACGGAACAGGAGCAGATCTGTAAGTAACAAGTAAATAAATGAAACTACATAACCTCTAAGCAGAGTTCTAAAAGAATTTTGAAAGAAAGCTAGCAGCCTCATTCTTGATCTGCTGATTTCCAAGGACATTTATGCCAAGTTCTTTGTGAGTTCTGTGAACACAACAGCAGTGAAGCTAGTGTGATCATTAAACATCTGCTTCATGAACCCAAGGAATTCTACCCACAAACCCCCAAAGAGATCTAAGGCAGCTGAAGTATCGATACACAGGATTTATTCAATCACCAAGTGATTGAAAAACACTTGTAGGAGAAAGAGAGGTTTTGGTCTGGTTGTGAAAAGTCAGTTCTACAGAAAAAGAACGTTGTCCTTTCCCCTTCCCTTTCCATATGGCTGTACAAATATCTCTTGTCAAAATAAATCAAGGAAGACAAGATATTCAAGGATATAAACTTCAGCTTTGGATGTCAGCTGCACTGGCTGCTAAAAGCCTTTCATATATTTAAATTTAATAGTCCTACATCAGAAACAAAGGGATTCTGATGCTTCCTTGGTTGGGTAATAATGCCTCCCTCCCTCTCCCTGTCTTTGGGGACAGTGCTGGGGGTAGAACATCTCCAAACTCTGGTTCCTTCACACCACATCCACCCCAGCTCCCAAACACGGCTGGGATCAGTGACAGGGCTGTCACAGACATTCCTGCTGGAACCTGCAGCTGCTGCATGTGGCAGGGCTGCAGGGCAGGATGCTGCATGTGAAGGAGCTTTCCAGGCACTCATCCCCAGAATCTGTTTTTCTCTGTACATTATCCACCTGCAGCTAAAGCTGAACTCTTCTTGTTAAGGTGAAAGCCATTTAGGAGGCACAATCAAAGTCCAAAATCCAAGATGTTAAGGGTGAACCTCTTCTGTAGCCAAAAGAATACACATATGGGAGCATTTCCAGGATGGATTACTTTGAGCTCTTCACTAAGTCCTTAAGCTAGCTGCTAACTGCATAGACAGAAGCAAGAAAAGGTCATGTCATGCAGGCAGACCTCTTAGGTTTAGAATGTAGCAGCTGGTGGAAAGAATCTTGAGAATGTTGTTGACAAAGGATTTAGGGGAAAAAAAATGTAAGTGCAACTTTATTCTGATTGGCTTTATGGGGCTGCTCAGACTCTCTGTTCTTATGCCGTTGAATGAAGAAATTATGATGTGAACTTTTCCTTCTTAAGTAATTTTGTTTGTTTTCCTCGTGCCAGAAGGGCATAGCTCTGCAAGGCTGGATTGATTGTCCAGCCCTGGCACCTCCTGATCTGCTGAACACACAGTTTGAGGCAGATAGGAGAATTTCAACCAGAGGCACAATGTTTGTGTCTGGGATATTACATCAGTGGGTGTGCAGTTGTGTGGGCAGAAAGATGAGTGGTACTGGAGTAAGAGAAATAGTGTTAAGTGTTGAAGATGAAACCAGTGTGATGGTAATCCTAATTTGGTAATCCAAGCTGCCAGTGGGAGCACTGCTATTCTTCCACTAAAATGGGAATGACAAGAGTGCTCTCTGCATGGTTAGGCTGGGCTGGGTGCTGAGGAGAAGCTTAGCACAGGCACTGTCTCCTACACAGCTATTTCCACCTCCAGGTCTTGGATTTCATCAAAACTTGTATTTGTATTTAACAGGGTTATGAGAACAATTGAAGATTCTGGGTTGCTAAATGCCCCTTTCATAATCACTCCCAGTTGCATTCGCAGTTGGAATACAGAAGATATTTTGCTACCCTGTACATTGATCAAAGGATATATAAAAACTTTCATGTGTTAAAAGCTCTGCTGCTTGGAGCCTACACTGGCAGTCCATTTTAAAAAGACACTGTGTTGGTATCTTCTCTCTCAATCCAAACTTTGGGCTGACACTTTTGACAGTGTGTCTGTAATTACAAGTGTGTAGAACTGAACTTGTAACAGATAAATCTGAACACCCACTCCATCCCAGTGTCAGTCTACGGAAAAATGATTATTTTTGGAGATGATAATTTGCCCTGTAGTTTGGGAGATTTGAGAGCAGATTTTTTCCCACCTATTCTGAGAAGTGAAGATCTTAAATATGATATGCATCACACTTCCTTTAGCTATTTAGGCAATATAAATCAATCTTAATTTTTGCAGAACATAATTTATTACACTGCACTTTTAAACTGAAAAAAAAGGTAAAAATAGGTTGAATGTTTTTCCTTTAAATGCAAGAAAATCAATCTGGGAGAAGGCTATCACACTGAGTATTTACTGATGACAAAGACTTTTAATGGAAAATGCAGCTAAAATGGCTAAGGCAGAAGACAGAGAAAAATATGAGACACTGACAGTTCTCTGGTTTTCAAGCCTAAAGGAACTAGACAAAAACTAGGTAGAGTGAAGAATTTGGAAACAGCAGCCAGAGAGGAATTAGGTGAAGAGTACCAGTGTCTGGGCACAGCATTTCAGTGTTTACAGCCTGGAGCAAAGGTGGGCTCTAAGCACACATTAAGTGACCAAAAACCCCAAAATTCTTCTCATGCTTCTTTTCCAGGTTCCTAATCCACCCATCAACAGGTATAATTTACACCCAGCCCTGGGCTATCCTAGATGCTGAGGTGAACTCGAAATACAATTTCTATGTGAAAGCAGAGGACACAGATGGGAAGTACAGCTTGGCTGAAGTGTTTATCACCGTGCTAGATGTCAATGACCACTCTCCAGAGTTCAATGAAAACATCCAGGAAAAGACGATGATCATCGGGTCACCAGTGAAGATAGAGGTGAGAGATGGCTCCGTGTGTCACAAAGCAGAGAGCTTTGGAAAAGCTCTGCCTCTGCTGTGTACTCTCAGGGGTCATGATGAATGTCTAAAAGTTGCCTTTTCCTGCAGCTTTATTTTGCACATCCATTTGGATGCCACAAATGGATTAAAGTGCGAATTATAGTATTTACTGACTGCGGAGAAGGAGAAATAAATTCTGTAGGCAGAATATAAAGTCCTGTTACAGTATTTGAATGATCAGCTGGTGGACAATCCTGGATTATACAGTGATCACAAGAAGCCCAAATAAAATAAGTGAATGAAAGTACAGGGTTTTGAACACTTGACTTTCCTGCCACCCCTTTGTGTTCAACCACACAACTTAGTTCCCTTCGTTTTGTAGAACCCTATTCATTGATCCAGTGTGGAACAGATGCCAAAACAATTCCCAGGCAAAGGACCAGAACATCCTGTGTTACACACATTTGAATGCATATCATGAAGTCTGACCACACAACACCTAACATTAGTGGAATAAACACCACAGCACAAAACTTAAGGCAGCTATGGTTTCTGGCATGGAGCTAATCCCATTGTTCTTTGTCACTTCACATTTGTGCCCCACACTGTGAGAAGCTCCCCAGGTGAGGACCATTTGCATTCTACAGATAGGTTACAGTTCAGTTTTTCCTCTGATTTTATTTCATCTCAAATAGAAATCACTTATAAAGAAAGGAGCTTAGTCCTGCTGCTTTTCACTAGAAAATGTAGCATAGCTTCCAAGAGGAAATGAAAGCAGCCCAGTCATGGCACAGGTACTATCAGAAGTGAATGCTCAGAAGCTTTTTGTCCTCAGGCAAAGGTACAATCAATAACACCTTTGTTTTTCACACTTCCCCTACCAGGCTATAGACCAAGATGCAGAAGAACCCAACAACATTGTGGATTATTCCATCATGCAAGCAGATCCAGCCAATGTGTTTGACATAGACCAAAGCACTGGGGAAATCAAGCTGAAATCCTATATCCGCTCTCTGGACATCATCCACAACATCACAAAAAACAAAGACTGCATATGGTCATTGGTGGTCCAGGCCAAAGACCGAGGCTCCCCGTCCTTCAGTACCACGGCAGTGCTGAAGATTGATATCACAGAAGAGGTAAGCAAATGTTTTAGAAAAACTCTTATGGGAAACAATCCCTGAAAGGCACCAAAGGGTAAACATTGCTTGCTCCATTTCTGAGACTTTCTTGCCAGCTCTGTTTTGTAAAGTGTTTCTAGAGCCTTGTAGTGAAGTTGGATTCTACAGCCACAAATGTAAAGGATATTTTGATCAGAAATATTGCAAAGGTACAAAGGTAAGAGCATAATGTAATTGGAAGATGAGTTTTTTGTTAGAGAATGTTAGAGATAGATGTGAAGTAAGGTCTACAGATTTCTGAGAGTAAAGGTAAATCATGACTGCTAAATTTCTGCTTTTTCATTTTCATTCAGGAGAAGAAAAAATATTTTTCCCTTACAGAAAGTAAGTGGAAAGTAGCTGGGGCCAGAGTGAAATAAATCAGATCAATCAACCTAAGTAACATAGGAAAAGTAAGAAAAAAACATACAGAAATGCTTTAAAGTACATAGAACTTTGGATGTGAGTTTAATAATTGCAGTATTATTAGCAGATGAAACAAGAAGACTCTAAAAGAGTCTTGCACCCATAGGTTGAGATTTTTCTTAGTCCAGCTTTTATGTCAGCTGAAGAACAAGCAGCGATTTATGGTGCTCAGCGCAGGCTTGCACAATTCTTATTTATTGTAGCTGCCTTGCCATGCCTTTAAGTAGGTACCAGCAGGGAGGAAATGGGCTTTAAAGTAGATGAGAAACACATCATTAGCCTGACAGTCTCTGGACCACACACATACTGGGCAAGGATGCAAATCTCATCCTACAGACAGCAGCTGGCCTTCTCTTTGTTTGGTCACAACGCTCCCACTGCCCTTTTGTCTGTTATAATCTCTCTCTATTTTCTCCATCTCCTCTTATTCCACTGATACTCCTTACAGGGCACATTCATATGACAGTTTTTGCACACAGTTCAGAGCCTGCTGGACTGCCAGGGGACTTGGGTCTGCCCTAGCAGGGCAGTGCCTGGCGTGGGGCTGCCTGGTGCGGCCAGCCAGCCCCGTGGGCGTGGGCTGGGCTCGCTCCAGGGGGACTCTGCATGCTGGGTGTCTGTGGCAAGTCTAGAGATTCAGCCATGCCTACAGACAGAAAGGAAATGAATTGCTTAACTCTTGCATTTCTCACGGAAAGGAAGTTTTGGTGGGTTTTATACAACACATAAGAATTGCTGCCCGCAGCCAGCAGTGGGATTATTTGCTCTCGGGTAAGGAGTTTCCTGAATTTCCTTCTAGTGCTTGAAGCAATAGCAGTACCTGATGAAAGATGGTGTCTTGTATGAAGTCCTCTGTCTGCTTCTTTCTCTCCCCCTCCAGGGGTACATATTGGGCACAAAGTTAGGGAGACCTCTCCTCATAAAGTCTAAAGGGAAAGCAGGGAGGGCTGTGATGACATGGATTTCCTTGCACACAGTTTTTTCCTTCTTCCCATGCTCTTCTTGATGCAAATTCCCAACACAGAGTCTGAGGTAGCAACAGGATCTTCTTTCAAGTAGGTCCCTTCAGCAGGAATCTGGGTTACTTACCTGGTGTCACATCCTTCATAACCTTTGCACATGTCTCCATTACTTCTTCCATTGCTTGCAATGATTTGGGTTGGTTGGGGTTTTTTTATCCCGTAGCATCACATCTTTTTTGCAGGATTTCAGTTTGCATGTTTGGGAGATGCAGTGCCAGTGTCCAAAACTCTTGGTGAGTCCTTGTGTCCTGGGGACAGCACAGTCACTGCTGACACTTTGTGAAGGAAACAATCTCGTGGTGTGGGGATATTGCATACACACACTCTCTTTCTCTGAGGCTGTCACAAATGTGCATTTCATCCCTCTGTGCTCCCACTGTACAAAGGCTCTTATTTTGCTGTTTGGTGGGCATTTACGTATTACTGATTTTGGATAAGGAGGATATTTTTGAATGCATCCTCTAGAGGTTTCCTGCAGTGTTAATCACAGTAAGTAATTAAACAGGCATATTTTCTGATTAACATTTACCATTGCAATTAGCACAAGTCTGTGCCCTTCGAGATGGATGCCTTGTGGCTAAGTTCAGCAGTATTGCACATCAAAAGGACCTCCTTCTCTTGGAATAACACAGTGCTAAAAAAATCCAAAGGCCTTTTAATTTAACTGAGTCTGATTTTATGGAAATTGGTATTGAGGGGCATCTGTTAATATCCTATCCTTTCACAATAAATAAAAAATATCCTTTCACAGAATAAAAAACATATGCTGGAGAAGCCAGTCTTTTTCCATCCATATGTCTCACTCAGCAGTCTATTCCTGCTGCGTGAGATTCTCAGAGAAGGCTGATTCCCACTCCTGATCCTGAAGGTTGGTCTGATGGGGGCATCCTTCAGCTCTTGATGACTCCACTGAGGTTCTGCAAATGTAGAGGGGGCGTTTATTTACACCTCTTCATGGACTGAGGCTTAAGTCCATATTTAGACAGCATAATCTGTAGTTCTTAATAGCTTTGGCCACTCATTTAGACTTCTAAATATAGTGGTGAGTCTCAGTTATGGCTTGTCTTAACTGAAAGGTTCGACAAAAATCTCTGAAGTAACATGGAGATCTCCTCCTCTCGTGTACTAACTGTGACCATGGGAACTGTGGTTGATGGCACTAAACTGCCCTTGCCACATTTGCAGAGCAGTTGGCCTCTTCTTTCCACAGTTTCATGGACTTTCGTGGAGAAAAAGACTGGTTTGATTTGAGAAGTCTTGCCTCATGCTGGTGTTTGTGTTGCAAAGTGATGCAAACATGGCCTTCAAATACAGTGACAGCACTGAGCCTTGGGAGAAGCACTGCAGGGGCAGCTTGTGTTCTACCTCGGATCAGGAGCCACTGCTGAAGCGAATCTCCTGCTCATCCCCACATGCTGTGGCATGGCCTGTGCCTCACATGCTCCCAGCACACCAGGGGGACGTCTTTCAGAGGAAAATGTGCTTGGGGAGCACACCTGGTGTGCCTGGGCACCAACAGGCAGTGCCTCCCTGCAGCCAGGCTGGAACAAAACCCCAGAAACACCGAATGTGTGGAAGTGGGCTCCTCAGAACCAGCTGGTTATTGTACAGGTTGTACAGATCCACCTGCTCAAGCCAATGCAGCCTGAGCTGTCTGCAACACAATCACTGAATTGTTTCAGATCAAGTCCAACTGTCAGCCCAGCACTGCCAAGTCCACCACAAAACCATGTCCCTTAAGTGCCACATCTACAAATAATCTGCAACAGCTTGGGCTCTTAACAGGTTTGCCTGCTTACTTAGACTCCTAAATATAGCTGGTGAGCCTTGAACAGCTCAGCCACACTCCTGCTGGGTCCAGCTTCTGGATACTTGGCCCATGTGCTCCCCTCACTGCAACCATGCATTAGGAAAGGCTCTTGAGAAGCTGCCACAGCAAAAAAAAACCAGCAGAGCATTATCTTCTGTGAGCAGTGGTATTTTAACTCCTTTGAAGGCTGTTAAGAAAGAGAGTATTTCTTCCAGGTCCTGGCCCACAGAGATATGACAGCTTTCCTTTCATCATGTATCTGCTTTTATTTTATGTGTACCAGAAAAACCAGTACTCTTCAAAATGCAGCATGCCTTTTAGGGAAAAACAACAGCTTCAGCAATTGCAAAGTGGCACTGTTTGTTGAGCTGGCTCCGTGGCACTGCTGGTAATTGACACAAGGACATGAGGATGTTTAAAATGTGCACTTCCCATAAGTCTCTCTGGCTAAGATGATGACGTTCTTGGCTTGTATTGCAAGTTATTCCTCCTATTTATCCTGCCAAGTGTCATGGCCATGACAAACAGAAACTCTCCCGCTGCTTACAAAATGCCTGATGTTTTTATGCAGAACAGTTGCTCTACAAGGCTAATTCCAGACAAAGCTTTGTATAGTAGAGGTCAAGTAACTAGAATAGAGGCTGAACCAGCTATCTGTTAATGGGTTTAGTTTTGGTATTAATCATCTTTCCATCACTGGAAGCTCTGAACAGATGCCAGACTTGCTGAGACCAGGGATTGAACGTAGCCAAATGCTGATTTTTATCTGTTCTTACCTCTGCAGCTGTAGTACACGGGCAGCATGTACGTCTGTCTAATCTCATTTATTCAAGGTTTTCAAGCACTAGTCAAATACTCTTCAGCCATCAGTGCCTTCCTATAAAATAGAACTTGACAAAACTCGTAACAGGTGGACTCAGGTCGTGTACTACTTAGCAGGGTTTATCTGACACTTAATTCATCTGACTTTCACATGAAGTTGAGTAAGTCAGGGTACAGTTTCTATCATCTGATGGGATTTAAGTACAAAAAATCCATGTAATGTAGAACAGCCAAGTTGCTAAGCTCCACCAAAGTCATGGGCTGCTTTACTTTTGGTTTCTAGTTCAGGTCCACTCCTAATTAAATACTGGAAGAACTCTCTGCACAGCAAAATGATGAAAATTTATCCCTACCTGCCTGGTGACATGGTCTGTGAGTTTCACTAACATTTCTTTCCTCTTTCTTGTTGGCAATAGGACACATTCAGGGTAGGAGAAGAGTGGACTTGATAATGCATTTGAGATAGGTTGTAAAAACACAGAAATTAAGACAAGGAGGTGTTTATTAGCTAATTTACATGCCCCGAGTTTATGGATGTGACATTAATGACAAGAGGTACTCTGAAGCATACTCTGGGATACTCTAGTCATCTTCCTCCACAGACTGGGGAGGGCAAAGAGATGTCATCCTAGTTTAGAGTCATACAGGGAAATCCATCTGGTCTACAAGTCAGAGGTCCAAGTCCAAGCTAGTCACAAGGCTCTCCTTATACACAGTCTTTGATTTATAATAAATACTGGCCTCTTTCAAATATAACCATGTGAGGGTTGACCATTTCTCTTATTTTTGATATTTCCAGATCAAGTCCAGGGTAAAATCCTATATTTTAGGCCTCAAGAAGCGTCCATGGACAATATATGGAATATGCATGAGTGGCGTCCTTTCCACCATTTCTGTTACAATGGTGATCTCCACCATCATGTACTGGAAAAGTGTGAAAAGATCCAAGCTCCACCCGCAGGGCAAAATCCGCAAAATTATACGGGGACCTCCGAGACGCACAGTGTGCTAAGCTGGAAAGTGAACTGGCCATTCATTTGTCCTTAATATGCCATATGTAGCTTATGTCATTGCTGATTTCTTTTCTTTCTACAAACAAAGCTCTTTAGCTCCACTTATCTCCCCTACCTCAAAGAGTTTTGTTATGTCTGTAAAAGAGTACTTGAAAACAGAATGCAGCACATATCTGCCAACTACTCATTTGTACACTGACATTTTATAAACAGAAGTTTTCTCCTAATCCTTTTCAATGCCATGCTCAGTAATTGAGCCAATTATTTTCTTGCTCCATTCTTGCAAATTAAACACTACGGTGACATGCAGGAATCTGTCCTAATTTGATGGCAATACTTCTGTAAGCTTTTGTGTTCAAGTCATCTACCTCACAACGCTGTAATGTTTGCACAGTCTTCAACCCTGTCTAAATTCTCCACCCCCGGACTGGCTCTGTGACTCTCATATTTTTTTTAGAGACAACTTCCATCAATCAGCTTTGCTTGCAACATATTTTGGACAAATGAAATTTCTGGGTCACTGTCTGTCCCCTAGAGTAAGTCATGTGTTTTCTTTGTACTCCTTTACAGACTCTTCACAAAGGGCCTATGGCCGCCTTTTTGATGCAAACTAAAGATAACCCCATGAAAGCCTTAGGAGTGCTAGCTGGTGTCATGGGCATAATGGTGCTGATAACTATCATGATCTCTACTGCCATGTTCTGGCGCAACAAGCGGTCCAACAAAGTCATGCCGGTGAGGAGGATCATAAAAAAGAGACAGATGCCGCCATCCCGCACAGTCAGGATGGAGTGGCTGAAGTTCAAGAGGCCCAGCAACACTGCAGAGAAGTTTGTGGTCGAGGAGGACACCAAGAGCCTGCACAACGAGAACAGCAACAACAACATCCAGGTGGTGCCCGTGCCGCCGGCAGCGCCCCTGCCGCCGCCGCCGCCCGCCCTGGCGCCCAGGGGCGATGCCCCGGGCTGGCGGGTGCCAACCGTGTCCGGCTCCCTCACTCCCAAGCACGTCATCAAGCCACCCAAGAAGAAAGGTCACAGCAGCGCCCACAACGCCCTCGTGTCAGAGCTCAAAATGAGGTTTGAGAAGAGGAATGCAGCTTTCGGGGAGCCCCACATCTAGGTGCTCTCGGCAGCCCCCAGAGACTGCAGACTGTGGCTGGGCATGGATGTTTTTACGTGCTGTCTCTTCCCTGTGTCTGTCAGCACCCTGTGAACCAGAGCAGCCTCTTGCTGTGATAGCCACCCCTCACCTTCTGCAAGTACCACGTGCTACAGAGTCACCCCACCCACAGAAGTGCTGCAGTCTGTGTCCACTCGTGGCTGTGGCTCCTTCCGCTGTGTCCCTGTAGCTGTGTCTGACCACAGCGCTGAGTACGCTGGCCACAGCCTCCCCAGGTGAACAGGGATTTGGGTTGCCCCTGGTTTGGAGGTCTCTACCTAGAGCTTGGGTTTTCAAACAAGATGCTCTGCAGCCAAGGCCCTGGAGGATGCTTCTTCTGACCTGGTCAGGCAGGTGGGTTTGAGGTGTCCGAAAATCCATCACTTCAGAGCCCAGACCCCCTTTTGAAGACGTTGGCCTGGCTGTGGCAGCAGTCGAGGTGCAGGTCTCCTACAGCAGTGACACTGCCCTGTCCCCAGAGCACAGCGTGCTTTGCAACAGCTGGCGGAGCGATGTGCTCGTGGCCTGAGTACCTTCACTCCCAAAAGGTAAGCAGGGAGGCTTGGAGAAGTTCTTCATTTTCCTGCAGCTGGGTTTTGCCAGAGCACATTGCCATGATGCTGCACTTTGCTTCTGCCCTGGACTTGTTTGCTGAGGAGAAACAGGAGGGGCACCTCAGCCTTCCCTGGACCTGCAGGGGCAAGATTTGAGCACAGAAATTCAATAGCAGCACTCAGCACTGCTTCCTTCTGATACTGCACCCCGAAAGGGCAGGAGCCCAGCAGGAGAAGGACTTGAATAAAAACACAGGGAAGACAAGGTAAAACTGAGAGGCAAGTGATAAGTGGAAAATAGAGACAAGTGTTGGAAAGTTGCATATGTTGGTCAGGGAAGTGTCTGGAAAGATCATGTGGTGTTGTACACTGCTAGCAGAAGGTGTCAAGGAATATATTTCATCACCTCACCAGACCTGGCTTGTTTCAGGTGCGTGCAAAAGGAGGTTTCCATAAAATATTCTGGTTTTTCTTATCAGTATTTTTGAGTGAATTAAGCAACAGTTAATGAGAGGGGATTGGGAGGGCAGCTGAGAGGTTTTTTTCCTGTTATGTGACAGTAAAATGGCAGCGAGAGCAGAGCACTTTTTTGCACTGGATCTATCCCACGGATTCCCCTCTGTTTCTGAGGAGATGTTTTCCAGCTGGGCCAGGCGGTTTCCCATGCCCTGGGGAGAAGGCAGCACGCACCAAGCTGGCTGGGGAGCAGCACCCTGCACCCTCTCTCTGAGCCCCAGCCTTGCAGAGAAGCTCTGCTCTCATGGTACCAGGAACACCAAGATGGGCAGCAAACCTGACAGGATGCACCGCGTTAATTCAAGGGGTTCATGAGAGTTCTCCAGCTGTCATTTCAGTTGAACCAGCAGACCTGGCCCTCAGGATCTCCTCTCACTCCAGTAGCTGAAATAATTCTCTTTTTTGCACCAGGACTTCATCAGTTTAGGGTATAGCTGGTTGAATAAGAAATTACCCACTTAAAAGGAAAATCTTGTATTTTTTAACTTCAGTTCAATCTGCCTGGAAGCCAAAGGGCTCATGGCTCACGTCACCCATGAGCTGAGCCAGCAGCTGTAGCCAAGAGGTGCAGCAGAGTCCCAGCTGGGGGCCATGGCATCAGCGCTGCTCCCAGAGCCTCTCCTGTCACATCTCTCCTTTTCTGCACTCTTTTCCCGCTTATCCCTCCTGCTAGGGCAGGGTGGCGTGAGGCCCAGGTTCTCACCTGTGCAATCACCTCGTCCTTGTCTCCTGGCCCTAAGCTGGTCAGAGGGAGGGGATGTGCAGCCCCTGACCCCACTCCTGCTGCCCTGTGCAAGCACCCGCCTTCTGCTGGCTGAGCAGGTTCTGCAATGTTCCCCAAAAGTCCTGATTTATTCCCCATACCACTGTCTTCCCAGTGCTGTGTTATTGCCAGTATTCAGTGTTCATTCTCCAATGAGGAAAGCCTATAAAGACCATTCAATTAAGTGAGATTTAACAGGAATTACAGGCTTATAGTCTTAGAGATTATATTTAAGAGTCAATAAAGATGTTTTATTACTATGTTGTGAGACACTTTCCCGGTTACTCTGTATTTCAACTTCAAGGAGTTTTTTTAATAAATAAAAAAATAAAAAATCAGCAAAAGGTGCTTCTGTGTGTGGTGTGCTTCTGCTGGCAACGCCGCCTTGTTACGTGACCAGACAGGCACAGGCAGCCAGGCCGCTTTCTAGGATGACCAAATGGACACTTCTGTGTCCCAGTGCTGCTGTCCCTCCCTGCTGACTGGGGTGGAAGAAGGTTGGTCATTACTGATTGTGCTTTGTTTTTTACTCCCTCTCGCCCACAGCCCCACACTGGTCTTCAACCAGCACAGCTCATGCCTCACTCTGTATTAACTGTGTCAGGGTGGCTTTCCCAGGACAAGGTTTTCCTGCTTGGCCGGCTGCTTCTGCCCCTTCCTCACCACTCCAGACCCCCATGACACGTGCTGAACTGCCCAGCCTCCTCCAGCCCTGCAGCCAAACCCCAGAGCTCCTTGGAACCCAGGCTTCTTTGCAATTCCTAACTGTAGAAGGCCAAAGATGAAGCAGAGGACCTCTTGTGCATTCTGAAAATCCGTCGTGTTTATTGGTTTGACACTAGAAGACTGACAAGACTAGGAAGTCCTGTGAAGTATTAACAGTGAGAGTCAGCAGTGACGAAACAGAGCTCTGTTCAAAAGCTGTGCAGTACGGTACAGCAGAGGAGGTGCTGGGGGAGAAATCACATGGCCTGAGGAGACACAGCGTGGAAAACACACACCAAACCCCAAAATACAATTAGAAGGCCAAGCTACCACAGCATGAAGCTCACAACAGGCTCTATCTCAGCTTACAGCTGGGGTGTCTACTCTAGATTTTTCTTTTTGAGACTATCTATAACACATATAACAAGGGCTGTGGGTCTATGGGCCACATGCTTTGGTTGTGCTGGAAAGCATGAGGTCAAAAAAAGAAAAATAGTAAGTCACATGTCCTCAGACCCCTGAGAATCACAGCATGAGCTGCTCCACAAGGGGGAGGCAGTCACTTTTACATGCCTCTTTGGGCTTTTTTCCCTCTAGCAAAGATGGGAGCTTTGGTTTCAAAGCAGCAGGATGGGCAGGCATCAGTCTGCATTTGGGGAATGTGCCTGGCTTGCATCTTCAGCTCCCAACTCCCTGCTCCACTGAGTATCCCCACCACTCTCTGCAGCCACAGCACCGTCCTGGGAAAAGGGATATAAGTGGAGGTGGAAGGGAAAACAGCATTTCCTTGTTTGTCTCGGAAAGACAAACTCTGTGTATGTGTGTGTGCTGGTTAGTGTGACACTAGAACAGTCCTCTAAGATGTCTGGACACAAGTAAAAAGCTCACCGCTTCTCCCTACTACACAAAAAACCAAAAAACTCCACACCCCCACAACCCTGTGCTGTGGCTGTTCTGTAAGCACTTGGACTCTTCCTGTTTGTGGTACAACCAAAGCTGTGAATCTCTTAGGGCTGCGTAAACCTTAAGGAGGAGTAAGAAAAAAAAAAAAGCAAACCAAAAAAACGCACCCCCAAAACCAACACCTCTGGTCAAAATAATTTTTTCTCCAAGTAAAATAAAATCTCTCCATCACATTGGCCCAATCCCCCCACCCCTTGTTGCTGCCGGGCTGTTACCGCAGCCGTGCCCAGCTCCCCCGTCCGTGCCCTGGAGCTGGCACACAGCGCAAGCTGGCACCTGGCACCGGGCAGAGCTGCGGACACGCATAAATAGCTGACGACACAACTGCGTGGGCGAGTGAGGGGACACCTCTGGCCTTTGGCCACAAGCATTAATACTGGTTCGGGGGTTGTTTTTTGGTCAGTGCTGGTTTTCGTGGTGCGTTGCTCCATGGCAGTGCCGGGGCTGCGGTGGCGCAGCTCCCCGCCTGCGGCCGGACAGCCCGGGCACCGCCATTCCCGGGGCTCCCCGCGCCCGCCCGGAGTCCTGGCAGCACAGAGCCGCCCTGGCGCGCTCCTTGGAGAAAACCAGCGGCCGCTGCGGCCCGGGGTGCCGTGTGGAGGGTGCGGCGGCGGCCGGGCCCTCAGGGCGGCCGGGCCGGGCCCTCAGGGCGGCCGGGCCGGGCCCTCAGG
>VZTJ01003867.1:1219346-1279593 GCA_013397795.1 Orthonyx spaldingii | reverse complement strand
CCGGCGGGCACGGCCAGCACCATGGCGCACACGATGACCACGATGTGGATCAGCTTCTCGCGCTGCTCCATCTGGCTGACGTCGCTGCCCGTGACGAACACCACGCACTGGCCCTTGCGGGGAGCCTGGTTGCGCACGGCCACGCACACCTCGTACTTGGTGGCGGGCAGCAGGTCGGTCACCGAGTAGGTGTTGACGCCGGGCCCGATGTAGATGGTGTCCTTCTGCGCCGCGTCGTAGCGGCCCACCAGCAGCGTGTACCACGTCTCGCCCGGCTCGGCCGCCGCCGCCGCGGCCGCGAACCACTCCAGGGTGATGCCGTAGACCGTCTGCTTGGCGATGCGCACCTCCACGTGCGCTCCCGGCTCGGCCGCGGGCGCCCAGCCCCGGGGCGTGGTGGATGCCCACGGGGCCACCACGCGCAGGCTGATGGCCACCGAGGTGTTGCCCAGGAAGTTCGCGGCGGTGCAGGTGTAGTTGCCGGCGTCTGCGGGCCGTGCCGCCGGGATCAGCAGCTCCGAGCGCACGGTGTCCTCGCTGATGGGCTCCGTGGTCACTGCGGGCAGAGGAGAGGGGTCAGCAGGGAGCCACAAGGCCGGTGTGGGATGGGGGCCACGCAGGACCCGCCCTGGCCGTGGGGAAAGGAGGAGGGGCACAGGAATGTGCCAAACCCACAGAGCTGACTGCAAAGTGTTGTCACTCTGAAAGACTATAAACGCTTTGGGACACCCGAGCGTGCTGTGTGTCCGACCCCCGTCCCAGTACGAGCAGCTGGGGAAGCTGCTGTGGGCAGAGACCGAGCTGCCCATCAGCATTCTTAGGTCAGGGCAAACCAGGAGAGCCACTGAGGAGGCACAGCTACATTTTGGACACGTGCTCCATCCTCTGTTAGGATTAAAAATGTCAGTCTCAAGAGGTTCAGACCAAAATAGGTGTATGAAGCAAGGAAGTGTTGGGCTGGAAGTGAAATGCAGTTTTGAGAACGGTATGAAACCCTGACATCTACCCAAACAGAGGTGTGTGGCTGTGATTGAGAAAACCTGTATGTAATTAATCAGTATATGCTTGTGGAAAGACACACAAGTGCTGCTGCAGTGCTGTAATTGAAGCAAATATCAGCCCAGGATTAAGGGCTAATGCTATCCTATTTAGCTAGCTGGCTTATTAGGAGCACACAGAACCTGCGTGCTGGCTGCCTGTATGCCTTATTACCTTATCTGATGAAAATAGCAACTTGTCCTATTGCAGGCTGTTAGTAAAAATAAATGTGAGGGAGGACGGATTGGGAGGAAGAGGAAAAGGTCTCCTATTACAACGCCTTTCCTAAAGAATATAAATAAGTGAGACTTCAGGAAAACAGCCTCTGTTGCAGCTGGTGGAACGGACACAGACAGGAAACACGGCTGCACAGTTTTGTGGTTTGTATTTCTTGAGGGAATACGTGGGAATAGTATAGGAACATACAAGTCTGTGTATATGTGTGTGGGCTCATACAAACACACATACATGCAGATACAATTATACAGAGTGTGTGCACATATATATGTAGTAGATAATGTATGGTAAAATATGTAGTATATAATATATAGTAAATATACGTGCATATATAGATAACTATGTATTTATTAAATATGTACAACTAATGTAGGTTTAGTAGCTCCTACATCGTGTGTCATGAGGAAAGAGCTGCTCCTTAAAATCCACGAGTAAGATAATTGTGTAAAAATGAGGCCGTGCTCCTTTTATCTCTGACTGATATCCTGCATGAAGCAGCTCACCTTATGCTGGTCAGATGTGCTTAGATGCACAGCATGCTTAAAATCATTTGGATTATCGCCGCCACAATAACTGTGGTGCTCTGAAGGGGCTGAGTTGCTGTGGTGACTGTGATGGCCTGCAGACCTGCATGAGTAGAGCAGCACAACCTAAATTTTTAATGGAAAAAAAAAAAAAAAGAAGAAGGAAAAAAAAGCTTTGCTTACCATTAAATGCCCTTAAAAGTTTGAGTGTATAGGTCCACCAGACAGCTGGGGAAGGGCTGGCTTGCACAAAGCAGGTCAGGGTGATGTTTAACCCTGCTGGGACTGTAAGGTTGGTGTCAAGGGCTGAGGTCAGGGGCTTTGTGCAGCTGTTAAGCTCTACTTCATGGAAAAACTTCCCTGTCCTGAATTTTGGGCCTGAGCAAGTTAAATAGGAATTCATCAGAATAATAGGTGGGCCCACGGACTTGATGAACTGGACAAATCCCCGCAGGCGACAGTCGCAGATCCAGGGGTTGTCGTGGAGGGCCAGGACGGCATTGGAAACGGCTTCTAGTGGCCCCTGCGTCCTCTGGCTTCTCTGGTAGACAGGCCAGTTGTAGAAGACATCCCTGGATATGATGGTAAGCTGATTTGAGGATAGATCTAAGTAGGTCAGGTTGGGCAGATAGCGGAGCGCGTGTTCTGGAAGGACGTCCAGCCGGTTGTGCTTCAGATCCAGGATTTTCAGAGCCGGGGTGTCCTGAAATGCTGTCCATGGCACCGAACTCAATTTGTTCCCTTGCAAGCGCAGCTCCTTCAGAGCTGGCAGGTATTCCAGGCTCTTGATGTGCATCACTGTAATGTTGTTAAAATTGAGCCAGAGGTACTCCAAGGCACTAACGTTCTCGAAAGACCCACGAGGCAGTTCTGTTAGGTGAGAATTTTCTATTCTAATTTTCCGGATGTCCTGAGGGATGTTTGCAGGGATCTGCCTCAGCAGTGCAGACATGCAGAGCAAACTCCTAGAGAGGAAACCAGAAAATTTTCCAGGTCACACACCACATTTGAGGCAAATAAACCAGTTGTCTATGCAGGTCTACAAGCACTTGAATAATTACGAGGTATTGTATATAGGGCGTGCCTAAGCCATCCATCCATCCTTCCCTGGGTTTTACACCAATTTTGCCATAAAGAATGCAATTAAGTCATAGAAATGGCTATGTATTTAACTACATATCCCAGGGAATTAAGAGAAATCTCATTCTATGCTCCAGATAGTACAATTCAAGTGTTGGAGGTGGCACTCTGTGCATCGATCTGCTTGGTTTTGGTGCTCACATCATCAGCAGATTCCCACTGGGGCTGTCTGAGCCACTTCACCGGTGCTACAGCAGGGGTAACAGTGTTCTTACCTTCCGAAGCTGTCCTGAGAACAAGAGCATCCTGTGATGCAAGATGAAGCAGATGGGTTTATCTTGTGGAAGGCCAGAAGAAGAAGAAGAAAAATATGACAGACAGGGTCCATATTCTCCTTTAAGAAAGCACTGTGCAGGCTTTGCACCAAACACGCCAACAGCCTCCAAGAAGCAAATCCTATTAGCTGTAATCTTCCTTGACGCAGAAATAAATCCTGCTGGGGACCCAGCCCTAAGGAAGACATGTAGTGTGGTTCACAGTCTGTGCCCAAGGGCTAAAAATCACCCCCAGGACCACTCTTGGCATTTCTCCTCCAGCTGAGGGGATTCTGACAGACGTATTTGTTTGGTTGAGAACATGAAGATGGAGCCAAAACCACTTCTGTTGAAAAGCCTTTGCAAGTAATTAACCAGGCCAAATTCTTTTTTTTCTTTTTCTTTTTTTTGGTTACAAGGGGTCTATCTCCTATATTTTAATGGCATTTATCAAGGCAGAAAGGGCCAGACTTCACAGCTATAATTTGCCATAGTGCCCCACTGCACAGTTATGGCATGGAAGCATAAGTATGGCACCTTTTTCCTCTGAAACCACTCCTCCTCCCCATAGGAGCTCAGTTCTTACACGTTGGTAGTGAAAATAGCAACAGAGCTGTGGCCAGTCCATGGGTTTCTCTGAGAAGAGTGTCTTGGAAGTCACCCTCTTTTGTGTAAATATAAAATGTCAGTGCTGTCCTCTGGCTTCCCTCCTAAGACACGTGCCAGCTGCCTTTCAGTCATCTGGAGAAACTAAGCTGTTCTGAGAAGGGATTTTGAGTAACCAAATTTATTGATCTCTTTTAATCCAAAATAGCATTTTTTGGTTATGCTTTCCAGGGAGTTCTGCGTTCTCCTGGGGCCATCTAGTGTGGCTGGGCTTCACTACAGCCTGCACGGGAGCACGCTGGGGAAAGGGCTGCACCCCACTGCCCGCGTGTGTCACGCAGCAAGATTAGCCTGGGCCTACTTAACTCTAACCAGGATAAAAATATATTTATAGTGTGGCGGCTTAGAGCTATACGTGGCTCTGAGAGTGTGCTGCTGTCAGCCTACAGAAGGCACAGGATTGATTCTGCAGTGTTTAAATCAACAGGAGCTTTTATTTCACGCAAATCAGCAAAACGAACTGGTAGGGAAACTTGTGGGGACCAATACAGAGCTCTGTTTCTGTCCCCCGTGTACAGGGAGCAGGCCACAAGGAGAGGGCCTGTGGGGATGCTGTTGCTGGCAGTAATCTAATTAGTTGTTATTATTATTAATAATAATTATTAATAATAAGTAGTTATTATTAGTAATCTAACGCATAATCCTCACATCCAACCACAGGCATATGGGATTTCTATGGTTTGGGATATTTTAACTGAAATATTCCTTATTTGCCCATGGCGCAATATTTGATTTTTTGACGACTGCCCTAGATTTAAAGGTGTCAGTGAGCAGGAGTGAAGGGGGGAGGNTAATGATAATATTATAATATTATTATTATAATATTTAATATATTATCATATTCATTATTTTATTATTATAATTTTATATTTTTACACATTACCATAAAAATGTAATTTTACAATAATGAAATTTTATAAAATAAAATTACAAGTAAAATAATTCTATATACTAGTATAATATAAATATATAATAATACAATAAATTAAATAATAAAAAATAATTTTACTATAATAAAATAATATCATTTTACCCTTTACAATAGGCAATAACAGTAACAAACTCTTTATTATGTAATTAATTAGAAAATTCCTGGGTGTCAGGAGCAAATCCTGGAGTTTGCCCATGTGTAAGCTGCAGGGCCTTGGAAAAAGCTTTCAGCACAGGTAAAAAAAAATCAGTACCTTCATGTGTTTGTCTTTAAAGGTGATGGGACATCCCTGTGGTGGGGTCAGGGTCTGAATCCCCCCCAGTCATTGGCTTGTTCAGCCATGCTGGACAGGTGGGAGCGAGGGATGGAGACACCATCAGTGCAGATGGGATAGAAAACTGCACAATGGACCAGGGAGGCTCTGGCTGGGATGCTTTGGGTGTGCCAATGGCACCAGAAGGGATTCACCACTTTTAAGGCCCAAGACCACCTTTGCTTGAAAGGAAGGGCCCTTCTTTACCACCTTCACACCCCTCCTGCATGGCCCACAGGGATGGTCTTAAAGTGTGTGGCAGCTAAGTCACATCCTCAAAAAACCTTTCATGAAAAGTGAAGTGTTATTTATTTACAGGTTTATATACAGAGTAAAAACTACTGGAGTTTCCCTCCATGTCCATCTTCAGGCACAGAATAGGCACACAATGCCCCAAGTCCTTTAAATAAGTGATTTGCTTAACATAAAAAATAATAAAAAAGAATTGCAGTTGTTTTACTTTTCCCACATGAGAATTCCTGTCAGTCCCACCTATCTTCTGTAGGGCTGGAAAATGGCCTTTCAAAGAGTGATGTTAGTCACCACCATGGGCCAATGCTCTGGCTGTTTTCAGGCTGGTATTTATTTGCTGCTTGAGAGGCCATTTATCTAAATATATCCAAACTCCAAGTGTACTCAGAAGGTTCAGTATTAACCTGAGAGTCCAGTGGTCAATTGCTCATCAAAGTGGGATGAATTAGGGTAGAGAGAAGGGGAGGAAAAGGGGGGAGAGGGACGTAAAGGAAAAAATCCCCCAGTGGTAGCCACAGCCATTATGCTTATGTTCCCTACTGGAGTGGGATTTTGCTGCCTTTTTAATTCAGCCCAGTTTATGCCTGCTTGTAAATTTAATGGTCACTGTTGTGACAGCAGATGTCCACTCAGTTCAGCTGCTCTTCAACATCATGTGGCGTCTGAAGCCAAAATGCAGAACAAGCTGTGTAAAACTCAAGCTGTCAAAATAAATCTCCACAGAGACAGTGTCTGCTGGTCTATGGGAAGTGGAGATCAAGAGACTGCAGATTGCCAAAGCAAATGCCAAGAGATCACCTATTGTGTGCTTCCAGCTATGGCCAGGGAGTCAAACTCCGTCTTGAAATGACAATTTCTTCTTGTAAGAAATCAGGTCTGGGCTGGTGCTTTTCAATTAGTCCCTGTGCCATGGCTTTCAGTGTTAGAAATCACTGCTGGGCAGGACATAAGGGTTGAAGGCTGCAGTTGGGTGTTTCAGACACAGTGCATGTATCAAAGTGTTTAAAAAATGAGTTGGCATAATATGGTTTAGTGGGTTTGGTGATGTTCAAGCTTGGTAAAAGGGAGTGCAATAGCAGATGTGTGCTTTAGTTCTTACAGCACATCTTGGAAACTGACTTTAACCAAGAAATTGTTCACAGGGATAAATGTTCTCCTTACCCTGCTGAAACTAGGTGCCTAACAGCCCTTCCATGACAACAGCAACAGAAAATCCAGTGAGGTATTTATCTTCACATGTCTGATACCACTGAAAATCTGAGCCAGAGCCTTGAAGTTGCATCAGCTGCCTTAATGGTTTGAAATTTCACTCACACTTTAGCAAGTACGGGGTTTCGCCTCTGACCAACGCCAGACCAGACAGAGCTTGCACAAGCTTCTGCCTGTTTCCTACCCTGTATGAACCACCAGTGCAGTAGAGAAAGGCTTGTCTTGAACTGTGATGCTTCATCTGTGAGACAGTGAAAGTGGACACAGGAATGAGAAAAGAAAAATCACATTTATTCTCTTTGGGGCCACTATTTATTCAAAGTACAAAAAATATCCAATAGAGTCTGTAAAATTGAACACATCCACAGTGAATGTCCCAAGATGATCCCTCCATCCTCCCTCCTCACAAGCAAGGAGTGCCAGTCCTGGCCCAGCTGGTGCCTTCTGCACAGCCCGAGGGTCGCAGCAGGTGAGAGCTGCTCCTCACCAGGGCTGGTGCAGCAATGCCCCAGCTCATGTCTCCAGTCAGCTGAAAAGTGAATATTTCTGGTTCCCAGTCAGGTCCTGCAGGCCTGACTTACAGGAAAGTCCTTGGGCATTAGGTGCTCTCCATCTACCACAGGAAAGCTCCAGGACAGCCCTGGTTCTTCAGGAGCTTGTCCATGCAGGGCCATGGCAGGCTGAGCCCTGCACAGCCCAGTGCTCCTGCTGCGTTTGTGGGCAGGGCCCAGGCTTGCAGCAATCCTTGCAACTCAGCACAAAAACTGCTTCTGGAAGGACAGTTCTTTCCTGACTCTGGTAATCAGACTGGGACAAATGAACTTTATAAACAAGGAATAGGTCTGTTATGTATCACCTGTTTCATCAGTTAATTTGTCACATTAAAATATATAATGTTACAAAACTTTATTTGCAAACCTAAAAATCTACACAGTCCAGTGATAAAAGTAGCATGAATTATTTTATACAGGGATTGACAAATTCTCCCAATACAAGAGAAGTTCCTTATCATTAACATAAGGAATACAGGGAGTCCTATCAGAAACTATTGTGATGTATCCCTGTTGCTGGTATTTATGTTGAAATCAAATCACTTGCTTTTTCCATCAGGCCAAGTAATCTGACATAAGTGAAACCTTCTGTACAAGGAGGACTTGCAGAATCCATACAGGGCTCCATTCCAAACAGTGAGTTTTGTTAACCCACACTGTACATACACATCCAGAATGTGAGTAGAAGTCCTTCCAATAAATTTACAAATACACATTTCAGAACAATTCAGCAAGCTTTATCCATTACCATTTCAGTTTGGCTGGATTTTTCCCATTCAAAATTTGGCAGAACATATATAATTTTCTTCATGAATAATATTTATTACAAAGAGAAAAATGTTATATACAGAATTAGTACATGAGGGACTTGAGTGGAAAATTACATATCTGGGAATTACTGTGTGATAAGCACCTAGATCCAAATTCCAGTGAAGCTGCACAACTTAAATGACTGATCAGTTCACCCTGACTATGAAAGTACATTAGTTTAATATTAGACAGGTTTTTTTCAGCATCCTTGCACTTGCAAAATGTTTGAAACTCAAAATTCTGCACTGAGTCACTGCCACCACTGAGACACCATAGTCAGGAGTGGCTGATGTGTGCACGGCCAGTGGTCTGACACCACATCACTTTCTGCTGCTCTGCACAGAGCAACTTCTTTCCATGACCAGGTCACAAGTGCCTGGCTGAGCATGTGGGTCTTCACCATCAGTTTTGCCAGGAGCACAGGCAGCAATGACAGGGCTGGTTTGGGAGATTTTTGCAAAGCTGTCTAATGTAGGTCTTCCAGTATGGTTACAAAGCATTACCACACCACACACCATGTGCAGAGTAGGCTATTGTGTGATTTTTATCTAGCACAGCTGGGATAAAACATATTCTACAAATTACAGTACAGATACAAAATGCCAGCTAGGACTGATACTGAAAGACCTTTGCTGTTGTTCCATAATACCTTTAGAACAGAGTTTAGGGACAAAATGCAATCAGAAAATGCTCTCTATTATGCATTCTTAGGAGTGGGTTGGGTTTTGTCTCTTGATTTCTATCTCCTTTGCCCATTTTTCTGAATTCAGAGCATAGAGTTGTGATTAAGTTGGACATTAGAAAGTGTTGCTGTACATCTGTATTTTGTGATCTATTAAGCATCAAGCTGCATGTTTCATGCAAACATGGGGAATGTAAAAGGTGAGACTCTCAATCTTCACCTTCATGAATATTTTTTATTAAAATTACAAAACATTCCCCTGCTTGTCAACCAAAAGAACATCAAAAGAGCTGAGAATGAAATATGTAGCATATTGCAGAGCAGGTCCTAAACAACACCAAGTAGAACACACTCAGAAATGTTGCTTAATGTCCTCACACTTAGTGTGCACACTTCATTTTACAGGAAAAAACAAACAAAAAAGTGGTCCAGGAGAATGAGGCCATTATCACAGAAGCTTTTGACTGGGTACAAAGCAGCAAACCCCAAGTGGTATGAGCAACATGTTTCTGTAAAGTTGAGCACCACCTACCCTCTTGCATCCTCTTCCAGGACGTGTCGGAGACAGAAGCATGGACAGGGTGGCCTGCGGTGCTGGAGCGGAGTCACAGATCCACCACGTGCTTTCCACTGGGCGAGCTGACAGTCAGCCTAGGTGCTGTCAGCAGAAATATTCATTAGGCTGTCCCTCTATCTTTGGTATGGCTTCCGAGTCCACGCTGGAGCGGGCGGACAGCAGCCTGTTCGACTCGTCGGGGGTGTGTCTGGTCAGGTATTCTCCCTCCACGCCTTTGGCCTTGGCCCCGGGGGACAGGCTCTCAAAGGTGACGTAGGATTCCTGGATTTCCTTGGGTTTCCGCACAAAGCATTTCTTGCAGCGCCGTTTGAGCGCTCCGCAGCAGACCACCAGCGTCAGAGGGACAGCGATGACACAGGCCACGCTGATGACAACCACGTTGATGAGCTTCTGCGTCCCTCCCGCGCTGGCAACTTCATCTGTGGAGAATATGATGCACTGCTCCTTCCTGGGGATCAGCCCTTTCACACACACGCACACGATGTACTTGGTCTTTGGCAGCAGCCCGTACACGGTGACCTTGGTCTTGCCTGGCTCCACGTTGATGCGCCGCATGTCCCTCTCCCCGAAGACGGCGTAGAGGACGCTGAACACCGTGGTGTTCTTGGCCATGGGCGCCTTCCAGGCCAGGGTGATGCCCTGGTCGCTGTCCCCTATCACCCGGACAGACCTCACCATCCTCTCCGGCTCCTGCTGCTCCGTGGTGGGGCTCACCAGCAGGTTCTGGGGGTCGCTGTCCTGGGCCACGGCCGGGAGGAGGAGGCCGTCTGCGGTGCCCGCCGCAGCGCCCAGGGTGGGCACGGTGGAGGTGGTGATAACGTACCTGGCCACCAGCTTGTCGTTGTAGGCAGCCGCCTCCATCCCGCTCGCCTTCCCGTTCCACGTGCCTTTGCCACTGGAGCTGGGGTCGTCCGTGCTTTCCGAGTCTGTGATGATGAGAGAGATGAACGCCTCCGTTGCCCCCAGGAAATTCTTTGCTTTGCAGATGTACTCCCCAGAGTCGAGGTAAGAGACTACAGGCAGGCCCAGGATAGACCAGCTCATCCCATCACTGGAAATCTCTTGGTGAACTGCAAGGCAGGAAAAATGTTAAATAAATAGGCAATAATAAATGGAATTAATTCCACGGTTTTGAAATATTGACTCCATCACCAAAAATCTGCACAATAAAGTAAAATTATCATTTCTGCTTGCCACCAAGAACTTTACGAAATCAAAGTAAATCTAAGAAAAGGACAATAACACTATAACTAGATTATGTCAGGATTTAAACTGCTTCAAAATGAATATATGTGGAACATTTAATGATATTTCCTCCAAATTCATGTACAGCTTGAAAATATAACAGGAAAGGTTCTTCCATTTAAAAAAAATGCTTCAAAATTCTTGTGTAGGTACAATACTTAAAAGAGTGGAAGGAACAGGCAGTAACATGATCTATTTGAGCATTAGATGCAGACCTTGGAGGCAAAGAAAATACAAATAGTGGAGATTTTATTGTCATAAACACACATGGACTAGCCTAGAGTATATGGAAAAATAATTGAGAGATAATATCCCTTCTACTGCTTAATTGTTGCAGGTGTTTGTCCTTGCACAGGTGTGACCGCTTACCCCAAGTGATGTGTACACAGCTGAGTGTGATTTGCTCACTAAAACGAGCTTTTCTTGCCTTCTTCTATTGGTGCAGAGAAAAAAAAAAAAAAAAAGAGTTGGGATCTTGAGTTGGGTGAAGCACCCTCTTTGTTCTTTAACCAGCCTCCTCAGGATGGGCACGCACTGTCTCAGCCCTTTCCCACCCAAAGGTGAACCAGGGAGACGTCTGAAAAGCAGAGGTAAGAGGATACAAATGTCTCCCAAGCCCTCTTGGGGTCAGGATCCAGCCTTGGCAACCAGGGCCCCTTCCAATGGCAGTGAATTACAAGGTAGTAGAAGTTACTTTTTCAGTTTAATTATTTTCTGAATGGGTATATTAAAAAATGTAACGCTATGGGTCTACCTATGGCAATTAACCTGTGTGTACAGACTGTGGGCTGTGTCTCACTCCTTTCTGTTCAGGACACCAGCATTTCAAACAGTCACATTATAGCATTGGCACAGAAGCTGCCATTGCTGAGAAATAACCTATCTTTTCAGCCAAGTTTTTATTGCAAGGTGCTAACATCTGATTTAATGGGGCACAAAATACATCATTCTCAGTTGTAGCTCAAAGTAAACTCAAGATAGGTTTTCAGGAAATTATCCCTTGTTTTGTTTTTTGTGGTGGCTCTCTCTAGTGTAGGAGGGGTGTCTGCAGCATGATGTGTACACGTTATCATTATGAGGGCAGCTCTGCTACATCCTGCACATCTTGCACAACAGAGCAATGACTTGTTCAGATCCCAGAAAATTATATTTATTACAAATGGTTCTACTGCTGTGAAAGAAAATTGCTCTTTTCCCCGTTCTGTGCACCAAGGAGTCCTGTAACCCTGTGAAGATCAGACCCCATACTTATCAATTTGTCTGCTGAGTTTAGATCCTCTATGAAAGGCAGGGCAGGACTGGGGTACAGGAGTGTTCAGGGCAAGGTGGAGGCAAGAAGGTTCAGGTCCTGACTGAAAACTTCTAGGACAAAAAGCTGAGGACAACTGTCTTCAGTAGAGCAAAGGTTTCTTCCCTAAATTCCCCACATATTAAAGGACCAATGTTGCAATTATAGCTGCAAACATTCTTGTGAATGGAAATGAAAATATGATCAGTCACAAAAGCAGTGTCTGTTTGAAGGCTTCCCCCACAAGAGGGCTGAGCACAGAAGAGGTGCTCATACCAGGTGCTCAGGGTTTCTCCCACAGAGCTTTTTCCCCATGTCAGTCTATCAGAGGGAATGATTCCTTGGGGACATTCCCACTGAAGTCTTGTATCCTTCAGCAGTTCTGTGGCTTCTTTTGTCTTTTAATGTAGCAGTAATGTTGTAAGTTTGCAACCTTTCTTCTACAGCAGATCTGAATCCCAGTTGAATTCACATCAGATGTCTCACTCCCAGAGATGTTTGCTAATTGATTAGCAGTAGAATAGATTAATAGAATATAGAATAATAGAATAATTCAGTGGGAAGCCTTTTCAGTGACTAAGTAACTAACTGAAAACAGGTTATTGCTACAGTTGGAAATATTTCATTTCTTCAGCTCCAACAGGTTTGCAAAAAATCCCTTGGCTTGTCTCACCACCACAATTGCTATGAAACAAAGCAAAACCAACTTTTCCACACGATAATATACATTTATCTGATAATACTTATATCAATGTGTAAGTAATTTCCTAGCCTATAGAAAAATCACAATGCAAGGGTGGATTACACATGGTACAGGTCTGCCTCACCCATTCCACGTGTGCAGAAAAGCCTAAACCCAACCCACCTGTGCCATTGAGCTGAGCCCCATCAGCTCTCCGCCAGCTGAGCTCGGGGATGGGCACGCCCGTGGTGCCGCAGCGCAGCAGCACCGTGCTGCCCAGGATGGTCTTCACCTTGGCCACTGACGTGTGCACCACGGGGCTCTGGCACTTCCTCAGCTCCACCTGGCTGAAGAAGACTCCTGCTAGGCTCCGGGGGGTGAAGCACTTCAGCCTGGGCTCGATGAAGGCGATGTTAGGAGACTGGAAGTTTAGGAAATGGACCATTTCATACAGGCTGCAGTCACACACCCAAGGATTGTCCTGCAAGCCTGTCCAAAAAAAAAAAATCAAGGCACTAAGTCACTGCAACAGCACCTTTTGTTTCTGCCACTTTTGTTTCTATTTTTCAGCAGGACAAAGAGTGATAGGCTCCCAGTCTGCTCTGCATGAACTGCCTGTGCAGGAATATGTGGGGTGGGGGCTGAGCCTGATGGATCTCACAGGTGCCAGAATGGAATACATGTGGCTTGCTAAATTATTTCAAAATCTGGATCTGAAATCAGATTCTTTAAGTTCAAAGCAGGATTATTCATATCATGAAAACATTGTGATTCATGCACATAAAGAAGCAAAATAAGAAGTTATTATAAACACATTTAGTTCCAGGATGAAAAAAACAAGTAGTGGTGGGAGAAGGGGTATGGATTCTTTTGGCATGAGGAGAGTATGAAGGCTCTTCCTTTGACAGGCCAGAAAATTCTTCTCACTGGACATTCTTAAAATATAAACCAGATTGTCATGCTGGTTTTCACACCTGCAGTAGGTGTGGCTGATTCTACTTGCCTGTCATAGTTCTCTTCCAGCCCTGTTGTTCTATTTTCATTATTTTGGTAATCAATTGTTTTTCCTGAAATGCTAATTTATACTGGAAAAGATGAAAGAACTGTTTTAAGGATTAAATTGAGAAGTTTGCCTGTTATGGTTTATAAAAGAACATAGATAAACCATAACCATATTAAGGCTGTACACATAGACAGAGGTATATTGAAAAACACTCTCCTGTTTCAGAGTCTTGGAATGTTTCTCTTTTTCTTTATTCTGCTCTCCCAGTTTGCACCTATTGAATTCAAATTCTGAAAAAAATTAGACATTATTAAAAATAGACCTGTGAAGATAGTACTGAAAAAGCAAACTTGGAACTAGAGCAATGCATATCCATGAACAGAAGTTGCTGTATTCTGATTAAATCTGTGTCATCCTACTTACAAATGTTCACATCTGGCTGTGCTGTGGACAGGTTGTGGTCTCTAATGATTTTAGCTGGCAGAACTGGCACTGGGGATTTTAATACCATCTAACCCCAGGCACACAATTGAAGCCTAAGCCAGGAGCGTGGCTCCCAGGCCTCCTGCCTGCCCCAGGAGTGAGCTCTACTCCCTCCAAGGGGGCTTTGCCTCCTCTCTTCCATGCAGAGCCCAGGGTTGTGCCTTGGGGCTGGCACCTGCCTGAAAGTAGAGAGCACTAATATTCCCTCAAACTGTTCTAAAGATGCTGCTGAAAAATTTACATGTCCTCTTCCCTGTGCTTAGAAGAGGGTCTGAAAGTGATGGGTCTTGGCAGGAGGTCAATTCTTATAAATTAATACGTTAAAGTGAAAGGGACTAAGTAAATAATGAGTGTCCAGCTTGGCTCTGTTGTTTTATGGCGTTTTTGCTGGCAGATCACTTCTAGTTGATGCACTAGATAACAATGGATCCCAGGTTCCCTGGCAGGTGCCCAGCTCCAGCTGCAGCACCCACAGAGCCCCAGTGACCCTTTGCTGCCCTGCACAGCTGCACTGTTCCATGGGCTCACGTGGGCTGTCCTCACGTGGAGCAGCTTGCACGGACTATTAGCCAGCAACTTAGCAGAGGAATTACTTCATCTTGAAGGAGTCTGGCAGCAGGGACTCTGAAGGAGTCACAGTGATGCGCTGCAGACAAAGGAATGGATTGGGCTGACTCTTTTTACTATTCATGATTTTTTATGCCTGCATGAGAAACAGTCTTGAGCAGAGTGAAACAGAAACATGCAGCTGTGTTTTCCCAGCCTGCTCCTGTGAGGGACATGCATTTTATCTACCTGGTTCCTGTGGGTGTCCACAGGACAGGACCTCGAGGCAGGCGTATCCATACATTGCTCTACATTACTGCATTAATTTTAGCATTATACTCATATGCCTACATGATTTTTTTTAGGATCCCGGCACAATCAACCTGTGCACAGCTGGATTCTACTCAGTTTGGCCACGTGCATCAAGGCATGATCTGTTCTTCTTGATAAAATACTCTTCTAATCTGTATTGAATGGAATACCATGTTTACATGTAACCTGACTCTAAAAATAAAAAAGGATAAGTACGATCTAGGCAGTCTTGCCATGAATGAAATGGGCAATCCCAAACTGCCAGTTTTGTCTCGAAGAACTTGTTACTGCATCTGGCAAAACAGAATAATGAAACACCTGCTCCTCTCCTGATGCTAATGAAACCTTCAGCAACATCTGCTAAGGACACTAAAAGCTTTATAGGTGGCATTTTGTGTCTTTTTAAAGTCTTGTATCTCTTTCCACTGCAATGTGGTTTTAGAAACTTTACTTCCCTAAATTTGTCAAGGGAACAAAGAGCAGCAGGCAGACTGAGAGGAAACTTGCAGTGCCTGTGCTGAGATTGTCAGCAGGTGCCTGACCTCCCAGCCCTGGCTGCAGAGGCTGTACAGGCAGTGACCACACCTCAGTGACCAAACACACACGTAGTAATCCCCTGAACCAGGAAATGTGCTCAAAACCTCACCTGGGCATCCTGCAATTGAGTCAGCTGTGAGATACCCTGACACAAAAATAGATTATTGTCCCAAAGCCACACCTCTGGGGAGCCTAGATCTGCCACCAGAGAGGATATTCTTGGAACTTCGTAGCTGCCCTTCAAGGGGTGCGTTTGGGTAGGTTTAATTCTGTGTGAACAGATAAACAAGGCTCTGGGAAGAAAGAAATTGGCAGCTCTGACCCAGATTTTATGCTCAGACATGGCATTATTTCTCTTTAATTTGGGCATAATAAATTATCCATCCTTTTATTTAGTTCTGCTTAAAATGGGTCAATTCCATACACAGTGCTCTTAGAAAAGAGCACACAAATGATGAAGAGCTGTAAACATATTTGTATTTCTATCCAAAATGGCACTAGCAATAACTAAAAAAGCCTTGAAAAGAGCACACAAATGAGGGAGAGCTGTAAATACATTTGTATTTCTATCTAAAATGGCAGTAGCAATAACTAAAAAAGCCTTGAGCAAGAGTCACCAGTTTTGTGCTACAGAGATTCTCAGGAAAGTGATCAAATTTATGGCATAACAAGCTGTGTGTGATGAGCCTGAGGTGAGTTTGTTAATATGCAAATTAATTTGCACACATTATTTGGGGTATTAAATTGTATACATATAATAGCAGTGTGCTTGCTATGGTAACCACAGTGGGTGAAAATGCTGCAATAAGATGGGGAACTCTTGACATTTGTGCCCCCTGCAAAATGACAGGGGATTCTCTTACCTAGGATGATCTTGGAGTTGTCATTGGGGAAGTAGGGAACAGCCTGGAGGTTGGCCCAGGTGGCAATGAGAGCCTGAGGAAGAGTCATCAGCTTATTGCTGGACAGATCCAGGTATGTGATGTTCTTGACATAGCGAGCAGCGTCTGGAGGGACGGAGGTGAGCTCGTTGTTGTGCAAATCCAGAAGCCTCAGCTGTGGAAGGCCAGCCAGGCTCTCCCAGGGGAATGATATTAAGTTGTTCCCATCCAGCCTCAGCTCCTGCAGACGACGAAGGCCCTTGAAAGTGATGCCACTGAGGCTGGCCAGGGAGTTATAGGGCATCCAGAGGTACTCCAGGCTGTGCAGCGGGTGGAAAGCCTCTCCTGGCACCCTGCGGATGGCTGTCTTCTCTATCCGAAGCTTGGTTGTATCGACAGGGATGTTCACAGGAGGGAGGGTCATCTCTGGGTCATTACACAGCACTGTCCTGGTGGGGAAAGACAAGGACAAGCAAAGATGTGACTTTCTTTTATTTTGAAAAGGTTTTGAAACCGTATTTTAATGCAAGATTTTGATCTGCCTTTCTTTTTTCACAAAGTTTCTTCTTGTCATTTCTTACTTGCTGCTGAACCTCACCATAAATACATCAACTTGCAGTAATTCATATGTACCTTCTGACTGCAGAGATCACAGTGCTGTGCCTGTCCTGGAGTTGTGTGAGTCTGCATCTGGCCCATACAGTGTTCCTGTTGGTTTTTGCTTTCAATTTTTTAGAGTATTTATGACAGCAGTGAGAACGTTTGTGCACAACAGAGGATTCTAGTGCAAGTTAAAACAAAAGGATGCATACATTGAACTATAAAAGCCATACAAAAAGAAGCCTAATTGACATGTGGGAGGGCAAGAAGTTATATAGATTAAATATAACTCTGGTTTGAGAAATGAGGATTAAAAAGTCAGCTACCAACTCATTGGAAATACTCTGGAGTAAGTTCTGCTTTACTATGGAAGGTGTTAGAGATGGGAGCAGTCACTGCACCACAGGCATGTCAAGTCATGAGAGTGAAAGCACAGAAAATTAACTCTTTGGAAAATGCTATACTGAAAGCAAGGCAGATTTATGTGTTTTAATCAGTCCTCCCCATTTCTAATCTCCAGAGGTCAAAGCATGAAAAGCCTATGCTGCATTTTTGCAGCCTTCATACAAAAAATTGTGACTTGGGATTGTAGAGAGCCATGAGAAATGGGGGGAGACAAAACAGGTCTCTCAGACTGAATTTTAATTTGCCTATCAGCAAGTAGGGGAAGGCAAGTTCTTAACAAAATCCCAAGGCACCTGCAGAAGGTAACAGGTTAGAAAGGCGTGTTCTGCCCCACGCGCTGAACGAGACACCCCAGGGCATGTGATGTGATCGGTCAAGGAACGTTTTCTTATCACGCTGCCTCTACAAACAGAATATGACAAAGCTGTCAAACCGAGATTCGTTTTGGCTGAAAGCAATTATTCCTTTCCTGTCAACAAAAACATAACATTGCTGAACTGCTCATGCAGACTTCCCAGATTTAAATGCTATTCGAGCCTACAGTGAAACTGTTGATTTGTAATCAAAACAGAGTACATTACTCTCACCCAGCACTTCTATTGTGGCATTAAATCCTCATCTGCCCACCCTCATCTGAAAGTTGAGATTTTGAGGAAGACAAAAATCTATCAAATAAGAAAAATCCAGAATCCTCTTTCAACTGAACATTTTTTGTGTAGTCGTGTCACAAAATGTTTGCTAACAGAAACACCGTGGCAGTAAAGCAGAATGCTTCTCATAGTGTCCCTAAACTATGTCAGTGAGCACTAAACATTTAATCTATGGGATAATCTCCTTCTAGTGAGAAATATGAATCATAATGCAGGAAAAAAGGTGGCATTATGCTCCTTAAGGGACTAATGGATATTTGCTTTATTATGTCTCTTACTAAAATGCACAACAGCTTTTTCCAGTCACTGAGAGGAAATTCCCCTGGGAACTGTGACATTTATGAAGCAATAATTGGCTCTCACGCTGTTGCACTCCCTTTTAACAAATGCAAGCTACTTGTGTCTCTACCATGCTTCTTCTTACTGGGAAAGTTTCTAGTATTAAATCTATAGCACCATAAAAGAGATAAGAAAGTAGAGCTATTCCATGGAGTTCCAAAATATTTCATTTCAGTAATGAAAAAATATTTCATTTCAGTCTAGAAAAAGTCTATTACAAAGGATTTTGCAAATACTTCGTCTCTGTCACAAAACCTCCTCTGCTATGAACCACACCTTATGAAAATATGGCCTCTATTTTCTTTAAGTCAGATGCTTTGTGATTACCCTTCAGAAAGACACTTTTATAGCAGCCCTCCAGAGAAATGTATGTACAATGCTTTGCATTCAAAGATGGTTCTCCCTCTGGTCTGGTCTTCTTTTTTAACGGAAAGTTGCCAGTCTGAGAATGAACTTCTTTTAATTTTTTTTTTGTTACAGTCTGGTTTTTCAGTTCATTCTTGTCTAAAGTCTATTGCTGTGCCTAAAATCTCCAGCTGAAGGATTTTTTTAAGTAAATTGCTGGGTTTAGTACCACAACTTGAATCAAAGTTAGTTACATTTTAGCAACAAACCAGCAGAGCAGAATAAAACCTTTTAGACCCAGAATTTTCAGTATAAAGGTAAAAAAAATTAAAGCGTTGTTTAAATTTTTGCTGTTACACCAGCAATAACTATGTCAGTTCTGCTCTCACAGAGATGCCCAAACGCTTTCTCTGAAATCAGCTTACTGTGTTTTCAGAAGCTAATCCTCTGCAAATATAGCCAGAGCGCAGAGCAGCGGGGAAAAACAACGACCGCAAAGTCCAGAGACAATATTTTCCCCTCCGAGCATCCTCCTGGAGGAGCAGAAGCACCCGGCGAGCCCGCGGAGCGTACCTGGCCTTGGTGCCCTCGGCGAGGCTGTGGAAGGCGCAGCTGCACTGCGAGGGGCAGGAGGCGGCGGCGCGGGGCAGCGCGGCCAGCGCCGAGCAGCACAGCAGGGCCAGCGGCAGCCGCATGGCACCGGGCACACCGGGCACACCGGGCACACCGGGCACGCCGGGCACACGGGCTCACCGGGCTCAGGCGGCGTGCGGGGCTGCGCCCGCGGCCCCTGCCCTCGGCCGGCACATCCCCGTAACTCCCTTTTGTTTCCAGCCGCGCCGGGATCTTCCAGCCCGCGCTCAGTCCATCAGATAAAAAAGGATAGGCAGGGATTAAGGATGGGGACTTGAGTTATTTTCATGAAGGTGCTTATTGCGTCCTGGAACCGTACTAGCGGCGTTTCTTCCTTCAGCAGCCCCTTCAAAACACCCTCCTCAGGCAGTCTGTGGTTCTCATACAAGATAAAAACAAATATATTTTTGGGGGACCTACATCACAGGCAGGATAACGGTTATCTGACCAGGAATTAGCAATCATTTACTTCCTCGCAGAGGTATTGGGAAGATTTAAACCAGTTATTTGTGCTAATGGAATGTAAGCCTTCTATCTGAGAATACTAAAATATATATAGTGATGCTATTAAAAGGCTTTATTTTCTTTTAAAAACTCGTGGTTTGATAAAGCAATTATTGACCTGTTGGCAACAAGCCTGATTTTGAGAAACCGTTAATAACCCATTAAATATGTGCATATTTCAGCTCAGACCAGGGCTAGCACACAGCTGCAGGACCAACCACTGTGCTCTGACTGGCTGAGACAGCACAGCCCAGATAAGGGACCCTTTTGGGGAGTGCCACCTGATGCTGGGCTGTGTGGCAGCTTCAGGAATGCTAAGAGGAGCTCAGGTCTGTCATAAGGTCAGCCAAAGACCAAGTGTCAAATTATTTTTGTCCTCTCCCCTCGAAGATATTTGTTTCCCATGTATCAGCAAGGGCAGCCACAACTGCAAAGCTGCTGGAGGCCACCCATGTTCTCAGCGCTCTTCGTCTGACTCCAAAGAACACAGCACATGTGAGAAAAGTCGAGCACAACCAATATGTACAAAGTTTACAAAGTTACTACTTGATTCAGAGCAGAATTCTATTCATACCAACAAGGACGTCTTATGCTTATAGAGACTATTATAATAGACTGTTATTTTCTGATGAGGGTGAAAGTATATGAATTACTTGCACCACAAATGCACAACACTCTTATAAAGGTAAAAAGCTTTGGAGTTGATTACTTTCAACCTGGTCAGATTGCTACTCCCCCACTTCCCAGACATACTGCATTATAGTTTTGACAGAAAAATTGACCCCTGTGCCAGACACAAAACAAAAAACACGAGTTAAAAGTTGAGGGAGGGAATGAATGGAGTGAACAGCTATGATAAACCCCTAAGCAGACACTACTCCTTCAGAAACACTCTAGGAAAACACTGTTTTCCCCAGTTCTGGAGCTCAGGAAAGCTGCAGTGCCTGCAGTGTTACAGGAGAGTCTCTCTCGTATGCCCCATATCAGCATAAAACGTGGGCAATTCTATTAAAATCCTGGACCTTGCCAATAGGAACTCTGCCATCAGCTTCACCCAAAGAAATGGGAGTGTGGGATAATGTGGCTAATTAGGCAGAAGCCACCTAGCATTGTGTTGGCCTTTCAGCATCTGTCACTTCCCAGCTTTCCTCTTTATTATCTAAGGTCAGAGAAGGAGGGGAAAGTGCCGTAGTTTCACATAAGCTTGTTTCACATGAGCTTGTTTCACAAGTTACTCCGATAATTAATTAAAGCTTGCTGAAATCATTTATTGAGAGGATGGCCCAAAGGATTACTTTTCACCCTGCTATTTTCACATTCCACATTTACTGTTGTTCAAAGAGAAATTCAAGTGTCTCATTATTTATTTCTGAAGAGATGAGAACATAATGCAGTGTTGCTCATTAAATATCCATAGTTGTTCTCTCATTGACTTCCATTAGGTCCCATTTCTAGATTTAATGATTTCTCCATTCCCTTAATGATCTCCAAGCTAAGACCAAGATTATTGGTTTTTTTAGTGTACTCATTGGTCAACTTGCCTTGCTGCCCAGAATCTGCCTCAGCTCAATACTCACAGCATTGACTGAAACATCTGAAGTTAAATTCTACTTGAAAAAGCAATGCAACATAATTAACCTCTTGCATTTTTTTTTTCAATGCATCTGATAAAGTAGTTTCCGTCCATTGGAGCTCTCAGATAAAAAACTTGTAGAAAGCAGAACTGTATTGTCAGGTTTGCTTTCATGAACCTCAATTTTGCCTCACTAATGAAACATCTAAGTCACAACTAAATGCTAGGAGCAGTAGAAGTAAACTTAATTTGTAAAAATCAACAGCAATCAATAAAGCATACCTTAGCAGCAGCTAATGCTCTGCACTTTGTCAGGAAAGCTGCTATTTACTCAACATGACAGAGTCGCTTCTGAACGAGAATGAGAAAGACCTGGAGGCAGGCTGAGAGATTAGTAAAACCAGATAAATAAAAGGTAACATCAACAGGTGTCACACCTTGGAGTGGATTCACAAGTGTGTCTCTGAAAGGAGGAAAAGGGAGGGAAAAGGACCAACTTTCATTAGGCAACTAATAACTCAGTCCTTCTTTTGTTGGGAGACTGGATGCAGTACTTGAGGTGAAGTCTCAGAGTGGGGCAAGCAGAAGAGAACAGAGAATTAGTGAAACAAAGGCAAAGAAAGGAGATGCTTAAAACTGCAAGGGTAGATGCCAGTACCTGCATTTCAAGGACTGCATGAGGCAGCATTGATGAATGGGCTGCAAGAAGATGCTGCTTCTGCTTACATCCATGCTCCCTCCCTAGTTCAGGGAGATGGAAGAAATAAAACTGGAAGCAAAATTTGGTTACTGCGTCCAACAGACTATGAATTGACTTCTACACAAAATTCTCCTTTGTCCTGAAGCTTTGTTTGCAGTACAACAGCTTTCTAGATTTTCATGGTATTTTTAAGGCTTAAGTGTATTACCTCCTCCCAACCACTGAACAGTCATCCACTCATTGTGCTATTTAATGTAAAATGAACACTCATTAGATAATTTCCTTGTAAGTGCAGGTGATATTTATTTGAGACTTTAAAATCAATACCATCTTTTGCAGTGCAAAGTAGAAACATTTCTTTATCATGACAGACAATTCCATCCCATAATGAAACTAGTGGGAGTTAGGCTCTTCACTTACAATTTTGCACTCCAAATCATAAAAATTGTGCTCCTTGCTGTTTACTTAGGAAGGGAAGTAAAGAGTTTCTTCTCTGCACCAAACTAAAAATATCAGTCCTAGGAAAAAACATACAAAGAAGCAGTCAGCAAGTGTCATTCATCTGAAGTGTAAGAATTTGTTTTGCATTCTCTGAGAAGAATCAGATCTCCCGTTGATATTTTTGCTGTAAGTAAATACAAAGCAAATGGGGTCAAAGTCTACTGTCAGTAAAGTTCAGCGCATGGCAATCTTCCTTATCTTTTTTAGGTGGGGTTATAATTCAGAGAAAAATTTTTGCTTTGTATTTAAAAAGATTAAATTAATTATTTGACATCATAGTTTCCATTTTTTCCCTATATAGATATTTTGAAGCCAGAAATGTTTCATCAGAAGATTCTCCTCACAAACTCTAAAGTGAAGCCTGAGTGACACACACAGCATGCTCCACTAAGTCGCTCATTTTTAATATGGCAATTGCACAGAATTTATTTTTACTTCTTTTCTCTATCCACATAGAAAAATATTGCATAAAACAAATCAAACAGCATATATTAGCATAAATGAAAGCCATAAAATACCTTATTATCATGATTTTGTATGAAAGATTTTATTAGCAGGCAACACAGGCCAGACACTAAATCAATTTCATTAGGTAAATGCATCTCCAAGAAGCTTCTGGCAGGGCACATCTTGCAAAGTGGAAAATCCTTCCTGCTGATGCAAGTGGAGAGCACGTTAATGCATTACGTCATTCTAAATTGGATCTTGCACTTAATGCTGATGAAGGCAGCTCCTCCAGACCTGTGGGACCAAAGTCATTAACAGACCTCTGGCCAAGCTGAAGAAATCAAACAAACCCACACAGCTTTTGGCACGGAACATTACAGGTCTATCAGTGGTAATCGTTTTGTGCTTACGTTCACCTTGGTTGTCACAGCCAGGGCAGAACAGCAGAGGTGAGGGCAGGCCTGTGGCCCCCAGGGAGATAAACTCACACACTTCCCTCACAAATGCTGCACTTGACCCATTTCTGTTCCAAAGCTGCCCCACAGGGCCCCACGGAGGTCAGCAGTGCCCAGAGAGGCAAAGCCTGGCAGAGGATGGAGGGGTGTGAGCCAACTAACTCTTGCCTCACCTTGGGGGAGGAGTGGGCCAGCCACCATGGCCACGGCTCTTCTGCTCTCCTTCTCCAAAACCCCACAGTGACGGGCAAATTCCATCAGGACTGGACATTCAGGGCCCCAGAGCAAAATTCCCTGGGACAAACGACACTGGTGTGATGATGACCTTCTTCCCTGCATCATCCCTCCTATGGCCAACACCAGGTGCCTATTTACAGTCTGGGTCGTATTCCCTGTCACTCCTACCAAACTGAAACAAATGTACACCACTGCAACCAGAAGGTCTCCAGACAATACACTTTCTGTTTCCTTTCCTTGGCAAGAAGCCTCTCCCATGAGGACCAAGATTACCACTCATTTCAGTGATACCAAACTGCAGTTCTGTGTGGCTGCCTTCCCAGCCTGCTTCTGCTGAAATGCTGCAGTTTTTCATTTAAAGGCATATTTCAACATAAAAAGTCAAATTTGGCTAAACCTGAATCAGAAGAAAGGATTAGGAAGGCAGAGGAATAATAATGCATCAATTTAGCAAAGGTCTTGCTGTGAATATAAAATACTGTGTCAGTAATCTGCATTGATTGCTTGAAGAAAATTCAGAGTGCATGAGCACTCTGTTATCGTTGTACTGCACCTTTTTTTTGTTATGCTTGTACCAATGCATATTTTACAAAGATTAATATGCTCTCACCAAATCCATACAGCTCTGTGAAATCCATAGGGACATCTGGCCAGAACCTATCATATCTATTTTCTGCGTATTCCTTGCAAGCAGATTAGTAACCAGTGAAATATTCTTAAGTGAGAGGGCAAAAGGAAATGGATATGTTATTGATGCAGAAAGGAGATCAGTGGAATTCAAAATATGAAGTTGCAAGATAACATCAGGTTGAACAAAAGACCTTTCCCCCTGAATTTGGAAGGAGCAAGTAGCTATTGAAAGAGTGCATAAAGTAGAAAGGGATCACTAAAAACTTCATTGCTAAGGAATTAATGAATGTCTTTGGCAAACCTGTTATCATTTGCATGTTTTCCCTGACTTCACAGGAATACACGATGTGAGGTTATGTCTTACATAAAAAGGACAGAAAGGAAATGAATGCAGCTTTGTTTTATCAACAGAACTATCACTAGAAGGTTCTATCAAAGACAATAATTTATTCCTTATTTGCACCTCCTTTTTGCTTGAAGAAAACCATTTATAACCTGAACTTATAACTGAAGTTAGCAGCCATATTGGACCATATATCATTCCATACTCTCTCAATGTACCATTAGAAAGTCAGTTAAACACAACACCAGCAAAGGTATTAAGAGACTGCTGCGTAAAGTTTCTGTGGACATGAATTTCACTTGAGTCAGATGCTGAACCGCCACTGGAAAGTTTGCCTGTGTCTGACTTGTGTAATTAAACTCTGCACTGATAAATTAAATGAGATTTAGACTCGGAAATTGTTAAGATACTTGAAGAAAAGCGGTCAACAAGCTAATAATAATCATTCTAATAAAGGGCTGTTAAATCCAAGGGGGCTGGGGACGTAGCCTACTTTCACGGAAGAAATAGGTTTGGAATGAGCAAAGTCTGCCCCACACGCTTTAATACACAGCACAAAAACCACCAGCAGTGTAACACATTTGGGAGATTTGCTTGGGAGCGAAGGTGAAGTACAGTGGCAGGCAACCAGAAGTGCCTGACAGCCCTCACGAGGGCAGTTCAAATGTCTGTGTCCTTTATCCCCAGTCTATGGGAGCTGTGCAGCTTTATGTTGACAAGCATTACAATGAGCCATCCATTTTCAGAACTATCACACCAGAAAGATTTACAGCACCTTTACAAGATCCAGCACTAATTTTTTGCAAGAACATACAACAGATCACTATTAAAACACAGGTTTAGATCACTCATTTGCCCTGCTAGGAGACAGGACTGTCACCTTCTTTGTCATCAAGACATGCAGGTGAGTGAAAGACAGGCATAACAATGGATTTATGTGGTGCAATGTAATTTTACTCTGCTTAAACCGAACATCTGTATAGCCTAACAAATATCGTGCCCTCCTGAATTCTACTTCAAAATCCAAGAGCATATCCATCAAGGCAATTACTTATATCAAAAAGAGCTGCAAATTGAATACCAGAGATCAAAAAAACACAGCAAGATGGTTTCACAACAGCCTTGAAGCTCTAATCAGTTCTCCTGGGCATCACAGGCTGTAAGCAGAGATTTCAGGAAAACTGTAAAAAATCCACCACTATCTTCAGCCAACACCACTGACTGTAAATGCACCTTCACCATGCAGTCAGGAGAACTGAACACGCTCTGGTGGCATCTGGAGGGGATTCACACTGCCTGACACCTCAAGCAGCTGGGAGCCAGGCCAGCACAGCGTGGGGCCTGAGCTGGGGGCGGCCGATATCCCCCGTGCTTCAGCTGCCTTTTGGCTCCCATTTTGCAGCAGGATTATCAGGATGCAGAGAGTTACGTATCAAAGGAGCAGCTGTGATGCTAATGGCACCTAAGGCAGTGAGCTGGAGGCTGGACAAGCTGCTCGCTGCACATACTCAGAGCCACTGCACACCCAGACTGCAGTCCTCAAACATCTCCAGAAGGAGAGTCAGGGATTCCTGCGAGTGCTCACCACTGAGCAACTCACTCATGTCCTTGTGTGTTTAGGCCCCCAAATCAGTTATTTGTGTTTGCCTTTAATCAGGCTGTGCCAGTGTGCACGTTAATTTAAACTTCAAAGAGGAAATACATTAATATAGAGAACAGTCATTGCCAGAAAAATACACTGGCCACTTTCTAAAAAACTGGGTGAAGGGAAGATCTACAAGCTGCAGAAATTATTGATTCATACTTTCCCTCTAATTATCAACCCAATGAGTGCCCCTTTGTTTTTCAGGTCACTCCCCAATTGCATGTTTCCTTTGTTCCACAACATTTAATTCTTTTCCAGTGTTGCAAAATTAGCTGGACAGGTTTCTTGATCTTGTGTCTACAAAGAACTTGTTGTAATTGCAATGAATGCTTTCATTTTGCTGGTGTCTGAAATACGATTTGCAGGGGAAGGGGGAGTGCGGGTTGATGCCAGTCCTGTCATTAATAACATTCCTGCAGGGATTGTCGTGGTGGGAGTAAAAACCTCAAAGCCTTTATATAATAACAGCATGTGTTTGCACGTGAGCTGCTCCTTTAAGAAGCCTTGGGCTACTGGAAGTAGAGGGATCCAGAGAAAAGGCAGCCCCACAGCTGTGACAGGGGGCAGAGGTTAAAACTTTTGGCATATTTACCATAAGAATGGTCACTGCACACCCTGTCCCTGAAGGCTTCACTGAAATAGAAGTGTTTGCCATTGGTACTGCCCTGCTGGTAGAAGGTAAGTCTGGTGTGGGACCTCAGCAGCAATAAGATTTTTTCCTCCTATTGTTTCTGGTGAGATGGGGGAAGGAAAATTGAAGTAAACAGCAGCATTTGTGGTGTGCTGACCCTGGTTCTGTGGTTACATCACCAGTACTTCTGAGGAGTAAATCAGGGTGAGCTGCAAGCTCTTTGCCCTGAAGATCTGCACTCTGTGCATAGCTGTGGCAGTGAAGTACTTGCTACTCAGCTCTCTTCTCAAGAATTTGGGATGTAAGATTTTGTTGATGACTTTTAAAGGCGTTTTTAACTTCCTCTGGGGAAAGGAATTGAAATGACTGATAATCTCAATAAAATTGGACTGTTTGTTTTGTGGGTTGTGATGGCTGTCTTATAACCAAACATGAAAGCTCAAAAAAACCCTATAAACTATTAGCATACATCCAATGGTAGCACTGCAATTACTGGCTGCTGGGTAAAGGTAACAAACCATATCAATTTAATTTAGCCAATGTGATCTTTTCTTAAGGAATATGCCAGTTGTTGAGAGACTGCAACAAAACATTGGATTTATGTCTACCTGGCAGCTGGCAAAGGCTTGTAGCCAGGATTGTGTTGGTGTCAGTCCCAGGGCCTGGGATCCCATCCCTGCGCGGTGCTGCTCAGCAGGAGATGTGGGAATGGAGGGGCGCAAAGCAGAGGAGGAGAAGCTGCGAGCACCACCAGAATGGGATAAATGCTCATTAGCTCACCCCAGGGGCACAGAGCACCGGCGCTTACCTTCTCCTCGCAGCCCAGCTCATACCTGCCTGCAAAGGAAAGATGGAAATGCTGTCAGACACTTCCGTGGAAGAGAGAGGGAAAAGCTGGTACTTCTTGCCCAGGGGAGGCTGCTGCCTAAATGACTTTATTGTCATTTGACTGAGAAGATCAAGCTAAATAATCAAAGATTAATTCACTTTCTGAAACACTGTGAGACAAAGGCAATGAAGACCTCTCCTATTTTTATGGCAGCTTCTAAGTGCAGTTTGCAAAAAAAAAGGTAGTGGTGAAGAGTTATATTCACTTTATTAAGTGGGCACATTTGCTGATCTAAAAATGAAAATTCAAAGCTTTCTTTTTAAATTTATTAAGTTCTCTATTTGTACACTCATGCTGACCTTCAAGAAAGCAGAAACTGGTAAAGCCTGAGGCTTCCAAAAACAGGGAAAAGATAGAAAAAAAGCTGATATCGTAATAACTCTTCAGCTCTACTCTAAATATGCTCAGAACATGTCTCTCCTAAAGGCTTGTCTGCATTTGGGAGAGCTGACAGCAGTTTTACCCTGTGGGTGGGAGGTAATCTGGCAGGGAGGAAACAAAAACAGCAGATCTCAAATGGCTCCAAATATTTCTCCTGGAAATATTTTGTTATATGTTGTGTAATGATAGACACTCATCAGCTGTTACTATGGTTATGCCATCAGCCATTCATGCAATTAAGGTAGAAGCAGGATTTCTGACTAGAAAAAAATCATCCACCTTATGTAACTGCAGAATTAAGACAATAAACATAAGTAACTACACTACTTTGCAGAATTGGGGGTATGGATTTTTCCTGTGCTACATCATTTCTTTTTCCAAGAAGAACACAAAGAAAAAGACATAGTGCCTCCCATCTACCTGAAACTTAGGGATTGGGTGTTGAGTCAGAGCCTCATCAGAGCTAAAATAATTCAGGTCGCCTTGAAAAGGGCATTAAAGGACAAAGCTTGAGTTTAAATCAGTGAAGGATGGGTTTCAGGGTGGCACAGCTCTGTGCTGGGTAATAGCTCAGATTGCTTGGATGCTCCTCTCTGAAGACCAACATTAACTTTTTTTTTTAAATCTGTCAGTGACTGCTTTTCATAATTAGATTATTCCTTTCCATGTATAGTCTATTGACGAGGGGCAGTAATAAGATTGAGCTGGTGTGATCCAAGCACTGTGTAGGCTGCCCTGAGACAGAAGCCCAAAGGGAGACAGGCTGACTGAAACATGGCTGAGGAGTTTCTGTGCTTAAACAGAAAAGAATGCTATAATTGACATTAAATACAAACCATTTCTCTGTCAAAGTCAGGCCTGGACATGTGTACACCAGCAGCATGTGCTGGCTGCCAGCCCTCCTGAAACTGCCTCCTCTGCATCTCCCTTCCTCTGAGCCCTGAACCCTGTGTCCCTGCATGGAGCCTGGCAATCCAGTTTCTCTTATTATAACAAAAGGCAGAATTACAAATAAGATCAAATCTTTGCTGCTCCATATGACTGATGAAGTCTGAAGCACTGGCTTGAGCTGTCCCCTACAACTTCTCTTCTGACAGCCTTTGTAACCTGCATGCAGACTGACCACCACAGATATATTCCCTGTGCATAAGATTCCACTGTAATTATTGTTCTCTCATCACAGAAAACAGCAGTATCATTGCAGGTATTTTCCATTTCCAGTTGAATCTCACCAAACAATCCTGTCTTTCAGCCCTGCTTGGTTTCTGCCTGAATGGCTTGACCATTATTTCTTTCCGAAAAATCAAAGAGCTGCGAACGCCCAGCAATCTGCTGGTTCTGAGCATTGCCCTGGCCGACTGCGGGATCTGCATCAACGCCTTCGTCGCTGCCTTCTCCAGCTTCCTCAGGTAGGGCAGAAAGCTTTTCCTAAAGCACGCTCCAAAGAACCATATGAAAATTAACAGCTTGAGTTCTAAGAGGTCAAATTAATTAAATGGCTCTCTTTCTGCCATAACACACAGCCAACCTCCTCATTCCCTCAAGCTGAAACAGCAAAACAAAACTCTCTATGGTCTACCAGGCAAGTAGAAAAGCAGATTTTACTGCATATAATCACTGACAGATTATAAGACTGACTAGAGAAGACATTTAACCAGACAGCTTTACCAGTGGTTACAGAAGCTACTTGAACATCAAAATATCATTTCATTAAACCTCTAGGTTGACCCCGATTTTATCTGCAAGTCTTTATCTGTTTGTTGTGTTGCACTGACTTGCACTCATTGACAAATTGGCTCCTCACAAAGGAGACAAGTCTTGAAGATCTGGATAATTGAATGAAATGTAGATTTCGAATTTAAAAATTTTTCAACACAGAGATGCAGGGTTATATTTTCTTCTCAGTATTAAGAGTACAAATATGTGTTGTACTGTAAGAGACACCACAGCAAGAAAAATGCTGGCAAATACCTAACAGCAAGCACAGTAACATCTTCCACAGTGTGTCTCAGATGGCACGAGCACAGGCTATCATTTTGCCCTCTCCATTAATGCAATTTCCAAGCATGTCTTCACCTTTTTCTATCATTTTCTTTACATATTCCTTGTTTGTTGACAGATACTGGCCCTATGGCTCCGAAGGATGTCAAATCCATGGATTCCATGGCTTCCTGACAGCTCTGGCCAGCATCAGCTCCAGTGCTGCCGTCGCCTGGGACCGATACCATCACTACTGCACAAGTAAGGGCTGCAATTCACCTCACAGCCTCACCCACAGCCTGCAAAAGGCAGCTTGCTTAGGTGTCTGAGAGTCAAAGCCAGCACACAGTTATTATTTGTGTATCTTTTATATAAAAGTTTGTTTGTCTCACACTAGATAGAGGAAATACAAACAGTTTCTCTAAAGGACCTCTTCCCATACAGGGGGCAATCATCAACCACCTTCAGGAGATATTTCCTCATGCAGATCACATCCCATTTGTGACCCTCTCGCCATGCTTTCTCTTAATCCCTAAGCAAAACAAAATCCCAAACAAAATCCAACTCCTCATATTGAAGAGAAATCTATTTATCTTGGGCTTTCATCCAACACCCTGCTGCACACCAAACAGATCGTCATGCCCATGCAGAGTTTACTAATTATAGATAAATGTGGTGTAAGCAGAGAGCTGCCTCTGCAGAGACAGTGGCTGGAACAGAGCCCGTGCAGAGGTATGATCAGGCAGACAGAGCAGTCCCTTTGTGCAACACAGGAATTTTGGGGTGCAAGAGACATTTGTACCCACACAGCCCTTCAGGCACAGCCTCCATGTGATTCCAGCAGCAAAGGGCAAAACACACCCAAAGCACACAGGGAATATGGTCAATCTGATCATCCTATTGAGGGTGGAAAGGCTGCCAACTTTTTTTTTGCACTGCAATTTTTGCAGGAATTCAGCTCAGGCAAAGAAATGTAATTTTTCATGTCTAGAGGAAGGCCCCAAATAATGCAGGCTGTGAGCTAAACCCATAGTAACACCCCTTGGACACTGAAATGCATTTGGAGCTGGAAGAGGACCATCTGTATTTTACAAGAGAAAGCCTGAAAATAAGCATGTCTGGGAAAGACATTTTACTCTCTGCCAGATTGACTTCAATGCTTTTGTGTCATGCACTCCTCCAGCCAAGAGCACACACTGCATTAAGAGCACAGGCAGAAGGACCCTAAGGGCACAAACTTCTTTACTTTGCTCAAATTGTTACTTACTGATGGCCAAACATGGCTCCTATAGTGAACATTTTGAGCTACAGAACAAAACCAAAACCCCAGAAGTTACTCGTGCCCTGTGGTTATTCCAGTAAAACCAGCCCCTTCTAGTTCAACTCTTCACATGCTGATTGCAAGGAAGATAAAGTTATATTTCATAGATGTGCTGTACCAAGCCCACAGGCTACACTGTGTTCTCAATCCATACATTAAACTCCTGTTGACACTGGTGCGAGTTGCAGGCCTGTACAGAAGGTACAAAACACCTTTATCTAAAAAACAAAGCTATCAGCCTTTTATCTTCATTCCCCAGGACTCCTTCCAGACTCAATTACATCATCCCCAAAACAAAAGGGCTTTTTGTTATGTCCTAACAGTTTCCCAAGAAACCCTTTGTTTCCTCAGCATGGCACTTGATTATCCACTATCCATGTTCTGGGAAGAAAGAGCTGATGAGAATGTGATAGATTACTGTGATGATAGGAAATCTTGAAACTTTACAACCATTCTGGGTGCTAATAACACAAATTTGTTCACCAGCATTCTGGAACTTGCCCAGGTTTTTAGATTTGGAAGCCAGCACAATCTGAAGTGACAAAGCACTACCTTTAAAGTGTATTGGTAACCAGACAAGTTACTCGCCAGAAATCAGGTTGATATTGCCTGGCATATGGAAGAAAACAGTATTATCACCCCATATGACAGAGAAAGTAAAGGTATTTTACTCTCCCCTCTCTTGTTTTTTTTTAATTTTATTTGAGACACTCCTTTTGAACAGCAGCTGCTGCCTTCTGGGGATCTCCAGCCTGTGTGGCCCCCACGTGCCCTTCACTCACACCTGACCCCATGGCAGGGACTCACCTCAGGCACCTCATCCCCAGCCCTTCACCTCTCAGGGAAGGTTCAGAATTGGCCTGAATCTTCTTGCCTGCTGTCATGATGCTGCTGTCTAAGGGCAGACAGAAAGATTGCTTCCCAACCTCAGTGAAAATTACATCATTACTTGTCCCTAACGGGAGATTTGATTAGAAGTCACTGTTCTTGCTGGTGCTGCTCAGCATGGCCATGACGACAGACAGCAGACGTTGGTCTCTGTAACAAAATTATCCAGACCTTTATACATGCAAGCAGAGGGACTAGCACAATATCCTGCAGCAGCAAAGCCTGCCTGCCTTCTCCATGAAGAAATACTTCCTGTGTCTTCTGAAGTTTCCAATCTTTCATTTCATTCCCATGGTATTTGATGGAACCGGATTACATAGGCACAAGGGAACACTTTATTATAAAATGAGAAAAAAAATTACTAATGCTGAGCTTCACCTTTCCTTTTATAGACTATGTGATGATCTTAAGGGCAAAATTACTTGTCCAGTAGTATTTTAGAACAAGCTCTGTTGTCAGGTTGCATGTCTATATTCACACATGTATTGATGACCACTGATTTTAGAACAGGGCACATTGGATATCCCCCCATGCCCTGCACTCCTGGCCAGGCAGGCAGGAAGTAGGGAGGGGCTGGGGAGAGTGTGCAGAGCCACGTCTCTGATCTGACCCAGCAGGACTCTCTTTCTTTAAACACTATTTATTGCATCACCCTGTTCATTCTGCTCTCTGCCTCATCTGTGTCTTTGAACACATTCCCAAAGCACAAGAATATCATGTTTGTAACAGCAGCTCTGCCTCCAGTGTGGTACAAAGCTGAGCAGCAAGCAGTACAGCACTTGTCTGAGTAAAACACACAAAAGGGAAGTACGGTTTGCTGTTTCCTAAAAGCTTCCTTCATGTTTTATGCAAGACTGGTTCCTCCAGACTCGGGTCAGCTTCAGGGTACAAAACACAGGCAACTGCTTGTTTCTGCCTGAGGCCCAAGGGCCTGGCAGCTGTTTGCAGTGGTTTTGTTCAGGGAAGGAGACCCCCTTTTCTGTTCCCACAGGGAGCAGGCTGCAGTGGAGCACAGCTGTCTCCATGATGCTGTTTGCATGGCTCTTCGCTGCCTTCTGGTCTGTGATGCCCTTGCTGGGGTGGGGAGAATACGACTACGAACCCCTCCGAACCTGCTGCACCCTGGACTACAGCAAAGGGGACAGGTGAGGGCCAGGGCCAGCTCCCACAGCAGCAGGGTGGAGGCTGCCATCCCCTGGGACAGCTTTGGTGGCACACAACCCCCCAGCTGTGCCCACCCCTCCTGCTGGGGCAGATGTCCCTCCCCAGTGCCTGGGACAAGGCTGGCATCACCCAAGGCTGCCTTGACTCTCGTGGTGGCACAGGGAACAGCTAAAGGCGGCTTCCCCTGTGGGAGAGGCTGATGTTCAGCTTTCTGCCACTCCCTCACTCATTTACAAGCTGCATCTTTTCTGGGTTTAGGGCTTGAAACCCTTTCAGAATGCTTTTGGCTTCTTGTAATCTGGCACAGATGTCTGAGTAGTGATGTTTGGGTTTAGAATATAAACACCTGTTGTGATTTTCTACAATATTATCCATCCCACACACAACAGCATGGAACAGCTTTACTGACCTTCAGCAAATGCTGCACCTAAAGCATGTTGACAAAACTGGTTCTAGCAATTTTAAAACTGCGGTTTGGTAAATACTTACAGCAAGTTTGCAGAAATGTACTAGAGAGAAATTAACACCCTCCTTTTTTTCCCTCCTCCCCTTTTCCAGAAACTATGTCACATTCCTTTTTGCTCTGTCCACTTTCAATTTCATGATCCCAGGCTTCATCATGATGACGGCCTATCAGTCCATACACCAAAAGTTCAGAAAAACTGGGCACTTTAAGGTAAGAAAGCTCCCTCAGCCCCTGCAATCACCTTGCCAAAATAGGGCTGCATCCAGTACAGACAAAGTCCTTGAACAAAACCAATTTCTTTCACAAAGACTTTGACTCAGCTCCTTCTGTCCTAACTCCCCAGTGCTACTTGAGCAGGAGGGCAGAGCAACACGGGATGGGGCCATTCAGAAAGTTCATGGAAACACCATCCTTTGAAATGTCAACATTTTACCAGAAGGCCACTGCTGCCCCAACCTAGTGCTGTAAACACTTCCCCATCAAAGAGAGAGTTGGACCAGTGATTCTGAAGATTTCCCTCCATCAACACTGGCCCAGCTCTCCTCAAAACAAAAACACAGAGCATACACAATATTTGCCAATAGCAGATCAATATTTATCCAGAGAAATTTATCTCAGGAAGGACTCTAATTTCCTGCTTTGCTACAGGCCTTTAGCTTATGGCTGAGGAAGTCAGACAGAACTACAGAACAAGAGCTCTACGAGGAGACCCACAGGCACCCCAAGGGGGGAGAAGGGTCTTCCCATACATGTTGTCTTTACACTTGGCTGAGGAAATTCAGAAATGTTTATGGGCTGGAAACAAAGGAATTGCTCTGGTGTGGCAGGTTTATGGGAATGTAATGTGGTGATTATATGGGCTGTTTGCTGGGGTGCAGGCCCTTCAGTCTGGGGCACTGTGCATGGCTGGTGGGCACAGCCCAGCCCCTGCACTCAGTAAAGACAGTCAGTTCTCAGGAGAAGTGTTATATCCACAGAGACAGCCAGGCAGACTTGTTTGCAGCTGACTGGAATAAATACATGTGCCCTCCATGTATTTTCTTCAACAAATCTCAGTGTTCATTATTATGTCTATTACTTTTTTCCAGTGAGTTTATATGCACTGGCATGTGACTTCTTTCTCACAATATTCTGTAGCTGTGGATAAAAGTTACAATGCAGAAGAGTTAAGGATGAGATTATCACTTCCTTAGCCATTAATATTTATAATCTATTTGGGAACAGCTGGCCATGAACACCATGGATAGGATCTACTGCTCTTGTTTTTCAGTTTAATACTGGTTTACCACTGAAGACACTGGTCATTTGCTGGGGTCCCTACTGCCTCCTGTGCTCCTACGCAGCAGTGGAAAACGTGATGTTCATTCCACCAAAATACCGCATGGTACGTCCGTGCCACCTCAGAACCCAAACAGTCACATTCTCCTTGCTCTCCTCTCTGTCTCTGTGGAACAATGCCAATTTACTCAAAACTTGTAAAAACACATATAAGAAGTAGTCCTTTTCCTCAAAGCATTCTCTTCATCTACCAGTCTTTAGTGAAAACAGGTAAGCATGGTGATATAACAGACATTGCATTGCTGCTTTGATCAAGCAAAAATTTAGGAAGTCAGAGGTATTTTTGTTCAGCAGTTAATTAGGGTCTGTAGCCTGTACTGTCCTGTGGCATGTAGGAGCTTTTGGTGGCCTTCCCTGAGTGAGGTACCAGCTCGGAATTTTCAGTTTTTAGAGACTGTTTGTCACATTCATGTTTCTGATACTCTCTCCTCAAGGAAGGTGTAATTGATCACTCCTAAAGTTATGCTGCCTTTTTTTCCCCCCTTTATTCTGCAAGTCTTGGCTCCAAAACCACCTCTGGAACTCAGTAAAATCACATCAAACCTTTCAACTTTCATTCAATGTCCCAAAATCAGCCCAGTTTCAGCAGTTTCATTCATTCATTCAGCCCCATTTCACCAAATGCATTACTGTATTCAGTATCCCACATTAAACGTGTTACCAACATCAGCCCATTTATCCATCCAAAGGTGTCCATGGCACACCTCTCACTCCTCCTAAGTGTTTGTATTCACTCTCAACTGAATTACTCCTGTTTCAGGCAATGCCAACCTAAATTCTTTCTCCTGGAGACTGTAATTTCTTGAGTAGGACTCCAACCAGCCAAATTGCTTTTACTTCTCACCTCTCTGGGAGTAGCAAGCTAATGCCACTGGAGACAGGCTTGTTTTGGTAAAGGGAAACTGAACAGAAGCTGAAATCAGGCATTGGCTTCTCAGTGTGTGTTTCTAGTAATAAATATTGTGTCTCATGACAGATTCCTGCCCTTATTGCCAAGACTGTGCCAACGGTGGATGCCTTTGTATATGCCCTGGGAAATGAGAACTACAGAGGAGGAATATGGCAGTTCCTCACAGGACAGAAGATTGAGAAAGCAGAGGTTGATAACAAAACTAAATAGCCCATTATGGCATTAAGCAAAATCACTGCGGGTACATCACTGAAAGCAAAATTCAAGAGAAAACTGAGTGCATTCTCTGATACGTGTGTGCAAAGGTGGTTCCACATTGGAAAGGCTGTGCATTGGCTGCAAACAATGAAGTATGGAAAGAAAGCCCTCAAGATAACTGTCCAAACCATCATGAGCTGCTTGTCAAACAAGCTGCCTTAAACCTGTGTTGATTGTCATCAGTGTCGTTTTATATGTCACTGCAAATAAACTATGTGCTGGAAAGCATTTTTTCCTCCTGATAAAAGCTCGGCAAATTAACTGAGCAGGATATTAATTTATCCAGTGAGGCCTCATCAGATCAATCTGTGCAGGTTGTCCATATGGTAATGTCTGGATTACTAAAAGATTAAACCAGTATCCAGTATTAACCACATGTCCGTGTAAATAGCTTGTTCATCTGAACAACTCATTTTCAGTGCACCCAAAACAGGAGTTTCCAAATTTCCATCATGAATCTGACATCCTAGTTCCATAAAAAACATTTTAGTGAGCATGTTTCCCCAGTAAGGAATATTAGCTTGGCTCCTACTCAAATGAATTACTGCTTGACATTCAGCTTTGTCACACACTAAACTGCATCAGGTTTTGCAGCTGCTGCTTAGCAGGACAATCAAAAGCTTATAGTCCATCATAAAAAACATTCATCTTTTTGTTGAACATTGAGCAAAAACTAAAGGGAGGTGTGAGTCAGATTCTGTTCTAAAAATGTCATAAGAATAAAAATTAACTTCACATCTTCCATTAAATTCCCCTATGTTCTACATAAGTGACAGCAATCACTGAATCAGTTGTGATTAAAGAGTCCTAGCAATTAAAAAGTCACTTTCATAATTATCCAAATTTGTGTGTTTTGAACGATCAGAAATGTCCATTTTAAACACTTGTATTTGCTCATGTTGCTCATATTGCCTATGGATGAAAAACTGTCAGTTGGTGTTGCCTGTTTTTACAAGATGTGTCTCAGAATTGCCCATTTGTAAAAAAATATGTGCACGACACAGATTAGGAGAGACTGTGTGAACAAAAAAAGCAAATCTAATTAATACTTACAGGGATCATATGGTTCATTTCCAAGCATGGCCAGTGAAGGGGTTTTTGAAATGAACCAAAGAAAGATTGATCCATCCTTTGATGCCTTCCAACATGTTAAAAGGGAAACCAGTGGTTTATGGGTTACAAAAGGGTAGATGGTACAATCCTGGAAGCTAAACAAACACTGGGTAGAAGGGACATTCCTCTCATGTCTACAGATAGGGAATAAATGTCATTTTGTCAGCAGTTAACCAGCAGGATCCCATTCAGAGATGTGCTTTGGGACTTTGTGAGGCTCAGTCTGGTCACAAACTACCTGAGAGAGCACTGAATAATGCCATGACAAAACTACGCAGAATAATGACATCTAAAGCTGACAGCTAAGAGTCACATCTTAGGTATACATAATGTAAAGTGAGCAGATGACAAAATGTTTGCACTGATAAGTGCAAAATAATGTGTCTGGGCACAAAATTACCTGTAAGTATGTATCTACAGTGACAGGCTCTGAATGTGCCATTATTTCTTTCTCAGGAAAGAGGCCTGGGTAGGTCTTGCAATCACCAGCTCACTTGTCAGCGGGGTCACACTGACAAATCCCAGCAGAATGCTAAAAAACCCTAAAAAGAGAATAGGCAACCAAAGAAGACACACTCACACCATTTGAAAAGCAGTTATTCAGACTTAGTGAATAGGGTGCACAGCTTGGGACATTCCAACTCAGAGAGGATAAACTAGAAAAGGGCCACAGAGATGATCAAACACAGGGAGGAGCTTGACCACAGTAGAGAGGAAACGAAGGAGTGTTGGCTCAGAAGAGGTGGCTGGTGAGGAGAACAGAGACAGCCTTACTGAACCAGGCTTCCAGGGGATGAGGGATGGAACGATTGTTTGCTGCTCCCAGTAGCACAGGAATGATGGGACATATGGTAAAATCAGTTTGAGACGTGCATTGTCTGAAGTTCATGGTTTGAGGAGTGTTCTTCATGTCTGCCTGCTGAAACACATTATGACTTACGTAAAAATACTGCAGTAATGTAATAAATAACAGCTAAGACATTTGGTTAGGGACTGAGTCCCCTTGGCTTGAAGGAAACATACATCAGGAACTCATCTCAGACTCAGGCGCTTAGTCCATTTGCAGATTGATTTTTGACTTCCTCTTACTACAAACTTTCTAATATGGGAGTAGAAAGCAGCGGAGTCCTTTCTTCATTCTCTTGGACAGCTATAAATCTAAATGTGCCTCAGCATCCAGCCACTCCTAAGGCCCAGTGATCTGCAGTATTATATCCAATATCACCTAACCACCCTACTATCCCTCATACAGGCAAACTAATTTTGCTCAATGGTGTCAGAGTGAGTATTTTGACACACTGATGAAAAACAGACTTTCAAAGACAAAACAGAAAGCAATTTTTCCTCCTTATCTCTAGATACGAAGCGTAATTTCTTCAGGTTTTCTTTCAGCGGACATAAATGCCTCACACCTTAAATAGCATCTCTTGCAGTTCTATTTTCAAGGTTATTAAACGCCCACAACTCCCAATGAAGTTACTGTGGCCTCAGTACTGCTGCAAATCCAGATCTTGCTGACTCAGCCTTCCCGCACTGCCCACACTCACAAACACCCCACAGCCCATTAAAAGGGAGCCAGGTTTTCCTGCACTGCACGTTCTTCATGTGCCTCACACACATCCTGATGTGTTTTTCCCTGCAAAAATATTTGTTACCATCTGCCTTTTTATACATATTCACACTCAAAGTTGTTCATCAGAGGATTACAGTCAATGGTCTGTACGAGCTACCCTGGCCAGGCTGAGCCAGCAAATACTCAGAAGCCTTTTTGCTATGAAAACAGGCATTCCACTTTCTCCAGAGAAAAAGGGAGCATGGACCTGGTGCATTAATATTATGTAAAATAAGAATTTTCAAATAGTGAACACACATGCCTGCACATATATTAGGTGTTGTTTGGAAGTTTACTAATGTAGTCTTTTGTGTATATCATTAAAAGACAAAAAGATCCAATAACAGCACCAGGAAGCACAAACATGCTTCTCAATGAAATGCAAGTCTGAATGATTATTAATACAATTGAAATGGTACATGCAAGGTTTAAGAATTTTTTTTTTAACTTTGAGACCCTTGGATTTCCACAGACTGTAATTTCTTCCAGTGTTAGCCATATATGAAATTTTCCAAAGCAGATTTTGTTTGGAACAGGACATCAGATCATAGAACTGTCAGGAGAGGAGAGCTAGTGCTGTGCAAAGGGGCTGTGCTGGGCTACAGCTTTTCCTTCTTTCAGAAAAAGCAGGAGACAAGCACTGGACTCACTGGTTAGGGATAGCCAGTAAAAATGTATTTTGTGAACTGCAAAAATGTATTTTGGTAAGATCAAGTGTTTGAGATGCAAGAATGGCAGTTGCTTATATTTACATGATAGAAGACTTTGCTTTGAAAAACAGCTCAGAACAGGATTTAGGGGTCATTATAGATAATCGCCTCAATGTAAGCTGTCTGGGCAATGCTGGTGCAAAAAGGACTAATGAGATTCTTGAATATGGGTGGGGGAGAATAATATGAAGCAGAAGTAATGAAGGATTTCAGCATCGTTTGGCAGCACTGCCAAGACCCTTGCTAGGTTACTGAATCCTGTCCTAGTGTCTGCATTTTAAGAGGATTTGAAGACATTGGACAGAGTTCAAGTGAGTGTCACAAATGAATTCCCTGGCTTTAACAAAAAAGCCTGTGCTTCTGACGTGATGGGTGAGAATCTCAACATACTCAGCTCACTGAAGGGAAAGCACAGACATACCTGCATCACACTGGGTAGGTAATTGCTCTTGGGGAACACACACGTGAGGAGCTTTCCAATCTGGCTGACAAAGATCCAATGAATAAAAGTCAAAGTGAGAAAATTCAGCCTTGAAATAAGGGGAAATTTCCCAGCAACAAAGTAATGAAAGACAGAAACAGCTTATCAGGGGAGCTAGTGAGACCACCATCACTTTCAACCTTTTAGACAAAGACAGATAGCTCTGAAGAGGCACTTTAGGCCTAGTTTCAGGCTAGATGATTATGGTTGTCCTTCCTGGCTCGGTAAGCTGTGACCCCTTAGTTTCCCCATGCACAGCTTTATTTCCTCTGCCCTTGGTGAAACAGGACTGCCTGTGCTGGACTCAATGTGCTGGCAACGCTTCCATGGTGACAATCAGGTAAGATTTTGATAGCAGGTGTTTGAGAGATCATAATCCATTCCTAAGGATGCAAAGCAAGTGTAAAATCTTCTTGGGTAGCAGTGGAGAGTGATCAACCCTTGTGAAGCTACGAATGCTTTCCTTTACATTAAGGCCAAAACTATTTTGAAACGTTCCACTGCTGTCTCCAAACTCCTCCACAGAGCACATGGGAAGTGGAGCACATCACAGACATGGTCAGATCTGACCCCAGTGTGCTCGCTGAAGGGAGTCACACTAGCCAACTTCACTGGGCCAAAAATAGAAGGCACCAGGTGCTTATTTAGAGGTGGGATCCTCCCGAGGAAACTGCACACTGGGGGGCATTGCAGACAGACTGACAGATAACCTGCTGTGGGACAGACAGCTGGGGAGAGCGGAGTGTCAGCACCTCTGACACATTCACCTAAAGATGGCATTTGAAATCAAATGTGTAGAGCAGCCATACTTATAAACACAACCCATGAGGCAGCAATGAGTTTTGACCTGAAGTATCAGTGGAAAAAACACGGTTCTTGACTCCAGTGAAAACCCACTCAGCAGCTGAAATTAGAAACATTAATCCCATGGCATTGCCCATAATTAAAGGCTCCATCTACCACCAAAGAGCTGTGTAACTACTGCTGGCTGAACCTCAGTGCTCTGAAATAGGATTAGGGGGAAATGAAAAGAGAAGCAAGCATTGCAAGCATCAGTAAGACAAGCAATACCTTAGCGTGTCTTTAATTACATGGACCAAATAATAAAATTGGTGTCCTTTTGCAGTTACTCTTTCTCAGAATTCATTACCAGCAAAAATGAGAGCATTGCAAACAAAACTAAGGAATTCAGGACTAGAGGCATGTCAGCATCCTATGACCCAACAGCCTATGCTTACATTGAGCATTTATTAACTTCTTTTTGCTATAACATTTCAAAGGCCTGAGCCTACAACTTGTTCTGGTTTTGGCTGGGTTAGAATTAATTTTCTTCATACAGCAATGTTTTGGATTCAGTGTTTATAACACAGAGATGTTTTCCTCATTGCTGACCAGCACTTACACAGAACCAAGGCCTTTTCTGTTCCTCACCCCACCAGGGAGGGGGCTGGGGGTGCACAGGGAGTTGGGAGGGGACACAGCCAGGACAGCTGACCCCAGCTGACCCCAGGGATATTCCAGACCGTATTACATCATGCTCAGTAGATAAAGCTGGGAGAAGGAGGAAGAGGGGGACATCCAGAGCAATGGCATTTTTCTTCCCAAGTAGCTGTTACATGTGCTGAAGCTCGGCTCTCCTGGGGATGGCTGAACACCTGCCTGCCCATGGGACGTGCTGAATGAATTCCTTGTTTTGCTCTGCTTACAGATGTGGCTCTTGTTTTACCTATTAAACTGTCTTTATCCCCACCCACGAGTTTTCTCACTTTTACTCTTCCAATCCCTCCCCATCCCACCGCGGGGGGAGTGAGTGAGTGAGCAGCTGTGTGGGGCTTAGCTGCCGGCTGGGGTTAACCCAGGACACCGCTGCGACCTACTCCATTGATTTACCACCGCAAGGGAACACAATGCCTCAGACACAGATCTACAAATAATTATCCAAAGGGATGGCGTTCCCTCCTTGGGTGTCTTTAAAAGGTGCCTGTTGTTTTTCTGGCTGAAAACTGTTTGTAGATAGGGACAAATGACAGGATAGCAACAAGCAAGTGTCATCCTGTGAGAAAGGTGCCATATGGTACACGAATCCCATTAAGAGGGTTTAATTGTTATTTAAAAGCCTACAGACAAGCAGGAATAAAAGGGAGCCCAGTTCAGATATCCTCTGGATGCCGATACTGCTTAGGTTTGGGTTGGTCAGAATGCAAGATCCGTCCCTCCTCCTGCTGGTAGCTGTTAGATATGACTGGGAGGATGCAGAATAACCCCCAGCAAGCTGGTGCTGTGCGTTGTGTCCCACCAAGTCAGCAGGCTCCTGCAGTGCCCGGGTGCTGCAGCCACTCCTTTCCCAGCTGCACTGACAGCTGAACTCAGAGAAGCTGGGTCATCCATACGCAGTGACGGGAATTCCATGGTTTCAAAGTGGTTGTGTCTCTTTTCAGAAGTAGCCCACCCTCCTGCCACAGCCGTGGCTACAAACAACATTACTTGTCACAAGTCTATTTCTTCTTTTTTCTTTCCTTTCCCTCCAGGTGATGGAACAGAAATTAACTGGGAGTGTGTTCAGGCTGGGTGGCTGTGCTGTGACCAAGGGGCCGTGCTGGAGCTGCAGAGCTGCAATCTGCTCTGGTTCCTCACATCCCAGGCTGGGCTCTCTTGCCTCTGCCGTGGAGGAAGGAACACAGATGAGGAGCTGGCTAACTACTGCCTCCAGCAATCGAAAATAATGGCACTGAGCTGGCTTGCCAAACTGCAGGCAGTGGAAAAAACTGACCTCTGAAAATGTATCCTGGCTGTTCCATCAAGGGTATGGCTGAAGTGTCCAGTTTGATTTTATTAAATTGGTGTATGGCAATAGTACATAATTTAGAATCATAGGCTTTGGGTAAAGCTATGATTGCAAGGTTTTAAGCAGGTCAGAGGCCCAATTAAAAAAATTAAGTCCACAAAATTTAATCCATCTGTACCTTTTTGCTTCAATGTGACTCTTGTTAACTCCCTAAAATTAGATTTTTAATCTCAGATTGGCACCCCATTCTCTGCCACTCAAGTAACACAAGCAGTGAGAAGATTATGGCCACTTATGTTGTATCTATTTTCCTATAATCCTTTTAGCACCATAAATGCTACATGTAGCATCCAGTTTAAATTAGCTTTAACCTCAAGTTGACTCCAGTTAACCATGCAGGAACAGTCAGTCAAAAAAAAGCAAAAACAAAAACAAACCACGCCCCAAAGAAAGCCAGAAAGAGGTAGAAACATTCCCACACTAAAAATGAAATGTAGTGAGCTATTCAGTGCATATTAACAGATGACCACAATGGTGGTGAATTTTCAACAGCTTTTTGAAAATGTGGGACTTGTGAGCCTTTAGTCTGCCCCACACGAGTGGATTGGTCACAGCACTCAGCCTTACAACAGCCATCCCAAAAAGCACAACGAGAAATTGGGGCTGCTCCTGCGGCTCCCTCCTCCTGGCTGTATTGACAGATCATTAACACCGCACATGGAGGCACTGCTGTGAACCAAACTGCCACCAGTTGTTGCAGGACAGCCTTTGGCAGGCATCATGAGACCTGCCCCGGGAAAACGGATACATCCCCGAAGTAGCGGAGGAGCAGCAAAGCCTCGAACAGGAATCACTGCAGTGAAACAGCTGCAGAGGACCCTGCCTTTTGCTTGGCAATTGCTTCAGGAAGAAGTGAGTGCTCAGCACCACAGCAGGGTTCCAGGAGGTCTCCCACACTCGGAGAGGGACACCCCTAAGGGGTCCCAGGGAGTGGGTGCCAGCTCCTGCTGACCACAGCCAGCTCACAGCTGCCAGGCCAGAGCACTCCGTGCATTCCACCTTGGACACTGATGGGTTACACACTCACACCTTAGCCTGGGTGTTCTATTTCTGCCTCTGCACCAGCACTTACTCTGACCAGCTCTGGTTTTTCACCACCCACCTCCCCTGAGGAGCATAACAGCAAATGAATCCCAATAACAAAATCATCCTGAAGTAAGCAACTGTCAGGTGCAACACCATTAAAGTTACAGGTTCATCTCACAATTTAATACTGGATTTAATAAGGCTGCAAGTTTCTCCACTTCTTACTGTTGCCCTTTTCAAACACCACATGGAGACAAGGGAAGCCCACCCTCAGCAAGCCTGGCATTTTGTCACACTCCAGAGACAGAATGGCTGCCAAACCCTACCCTGGCATGGGAAAGGCCATAGACATGCAAATTAAAATATATCTGATTGTGTCTGCCTGCCCATTTTGCTTCAGCTTGTTAGGAACAATTAAACAGATGCCTAATGCTGAGCAGTAAAATGAGAACCCAGGAACTCTTCCCACAGTTTTCCTCCTTCCCTTGGAGGACTGCCACATACACAGATTGCAACATTCTCCAATGTTCATTATTGAGATACACTCATCTGTTAAATACAGATTAGAAGGAGGGGATAGACAGAGCTGGTCAAAGGACAAATAATGAATCAGGAAATGTTCGTGTGTACTGTCACAGCCACTACCAAAACACGTGGTGAGCTTCTGTTTAAAAAGCTATGAAATCCCAGCAAAATAAACAAACATACTGATAAAATGGACTTGAGGTTCTACACCAAGAGCAGAATCAAACTGGCTGTAGGCAGGAACACCAGAGTCCATGGTACCCTCATGCTGCTCCCAGAATACTTTTCCTTAAGAAGCATCAAATTTCTTTTATTTTCTGGAAAAGTTGTAAAGTAGAAGAGTAAAAAAAAAACAACCATTTTCAACTGTACCTGGCTACACAACCAAGGGGCAATAAGATAGCAACCAGTATGGGACATATCTGGAGGAACTATAAACTCCAGGTGTTTATTTTGAGCCTGCTGAGGTTAGGCTGAGCACCTCATGGACCACAGCAGGAGAATCTCTGCCCGAGGGGCGCTCAGTCTCACTGAGACGTGAGGGGAGAAGCAGCACCACAGAGAGCAGGGGGGACACAAAGGTGAAACAGAAGGACACAGAGGTAGAACCACCTATTTAGAGGAGAAATTTATTCAGTTTTTCTATATTATATTTGCAAACCTATTCAACTCTTGACTTCAGCAATCTCTTTCACTCGGGACCAAACCCCCTGCAGTAGGTGATGGACAAACACCCCAAGTAGGTCACACAAGAACTTATCTGGCTTTCATAAACTTGGCCCTTTGGAATAAAATTTTTCTGATTACTTTCATTCTGCAGAATTTTTTAAATTTGCTCACTGGTACTCTGAAAGTGATTAGCAAGTTAAGCAATTATCTAACCTCCCATTTCCTCACTTCCAAGTAAGGATAGAATAATTTCTCCAATAAACTGTTTCTGGTAAGAATAAAGTGTTGGGGAGAGAGAGAAGAGTCCCTGCATCTCTTGCTGAGGGAATCTGGTGTCCTGAGTAAATGCCAGCCCATTTAATACTGTGACCTGTCTCCATTTGCCGAATTGATTTGGCATATGAATGTTTACACTGCTGAGTGTATTTAAACTAATGGCTGCTAAAGCAGCTTATGTGACTTTTTAATCTAGCTTTTCCATCGAGTCGTTTGTGGAATGACTGTTTGAAAGGGGAACAGACAAGAAATTGGGGCAAAACTTACGCTGACAGACACTGAAGATGGGATGATGCAGCCACAGCAGTGACACAGGCAGATTTGTGGCTCATTCATTGACATAATTGTAATTCATTTTGAATTTTAATTAATTTTAAAAATGAGCATTGTCTAAGCCTGCCATTCTGACACTGATATATCCTTACCAACAGTAGTGCAAACATTGCTTCAAAATCAGAGACAAAAACCACAAAAATACTCCTTCAAGGGGACTGGTGCTCCCTGTCCCATCAAACATCCTCACCTGCACGTGCCCCCACAGAGCCAGGAGCCAGGGCTGCTCTCACAATCACAGATCCCTGGTGACTGTCCCACTGCGCTCAAAACTCTGCTCAGAGCAGTGTTTTGGTTGTCCAAGATTAGGAAAAGGAGATGGGAAGGGATACATAACACAGTTATGGTTCCCATCTTTAGTTTCCTGAAGAAAGCCCTGTTCCGTCAGCGTGACTCCAAAGGTGAAGAGTCAGTTCCCATCACCTGTCACAGCAAGAAAGTTAAAAGTCACCTTTGGGTAATCTCATCCAGGGGATAATCCTGTTAGCTCAGCCTGGCAGCTGCTGCAGGTCTGGCAAGCAGCAGGAGCAGCTGCAGCGTGATGTGGCCAGCGCAGCCCTTCATGACAGCCACCTTCACTCCTGGCTGGTTGAAGCCATGCTCCGGGCAGTGCTTTCCACTTTTCTGGCTATCCCACCTCCCCACAGCAACAGCAGAGCCTGACTTGTGCTGCAGCATCCAAAACTACAGAAGGAAGTGGCGTGATCTCCTTAAACCACAAGATCCACCTCGGCAGTGGATTTCTGGGCGATTATCACGTACCTCAGGGCGTCCTCGGGCTTTAATCACGCAGGAAGTGTGATAATCCCCAAAATACACGCCCCAGTGTGTATCACTGTCAGTGGCAGAAATTACAACCATGCATAAACAATGAGCTGTGCTTTCCACGTGCCCTTGGAGCTGGCACGAATCCCGGGAGCCGCCTCTTGCCCTCCGCGGGAATCGCCGCTCTGCTTTCACCGCTCAAAGGCACGCCACAAGGTCATCTCCAAACCCACCACAACAAGTATTTGCTGACTGGATGCTTGGATTCCCAGCTGGCAAATGGAAGGTCATTCAGTGCTGTGCCTCCTTGCAAAAAAATGATATTACTTGGAAGACAGCTGCTGAATGCAGATCATCAGCCCCAGACTGGTGGCACAACGCGGCAGAAAGCCGAGCAGCGAGAGGGGAAAGCCACAGGACTCTGTGATAACTGCATCTTCAGTCTCAGAAATTGCTTTGATGTTCTCTCAACAGGGGATAGCGTCCATTTCCTTCAGCCTCTGCTGAAGCTTTAGTAGAAACATGGGCTGTTTGTTGGATTTTTTATTAGAAGTGGACTGTACGATTCCCTGCAGAAACCAGGGTGTCCTCTCTCAGCCCATCCGGACTGCGTGAAAAGGGAGGCTGGATAAGTAACACCCGCACCAAAGGGGTGCCTGAAAACAGAAAATATTCCTTGGATGAAGGCACAGACACAAAGGTGCACTCAGGCTGTAAGTACAAAACAGTGGAAACCTCAGAAGGCCGGGCTGGCTCCTGCGTTCAGCACCTTGCCTAAGGAGCCCGGCCATGGCTCAGCTCGTGGTTATTTTGGACTCCCAGGGCAGAGCTGTCTGTGACAAGTCAGAGGAATGTTCATGATGGGGCCTCTTCAGGCCGGTGGCCACTGGCAGCACACACCGCACTGCAGCTTAATCAGCTCTGGGCAGCCCAGAGAGCAGCTGCCATCCCCTTTGTGCTCCTGCATAAATGCTGCAGCTTTTACTCCGAAATCTGGATTTGACAAACTGGGAACAAATAAAGATAGCTGATGGTGATGCCCAAGCATCTGAGCAGGCTACCCTTAATGGAAAAGAACTCTGCCAGGAAGAAATATTTTCTTATATTTTTAAGATTTATCTTTTTGTTTGCTGCTCTTCACCAAACAAATCATTTGAACAATGTTAATGTCCTGCATTGTAACACATCTTTACTGACATAATCTTCATGCATTACTAGAGTTACAATAGAAGGAAATAAGAAAAAACAAAAGATAACATCACAAGTGAATTAATGTTTGACCCACTGATCCTAAACCACAGTGTGCACATCCTCAGAGAGGGGAAGCTTTTACCAGGATCCTCACAAAGTGTTTAGCGAGTACAAAACCAGGACTTACAAAACTCCTGTTGAAGCCAGGAACTTTAAAGTAGTTCCTAAGTGAAGAAAACATTGCTAAATGTTCTATCAAATATTCGTCAAGGAATGTTTTACTTTTTATGTCAAAAACACTGCCTTGTACTTCTTAATTCCTTTCAGACAGTTCTACCACTACATGCATACCACTACCCTGTACATAACTGAGTGAAAATATGTAACATTTATTAACAAATTTTCTAAACATAGACAACTGCCATCAGAGTCTCAGAGGTATCAAATCAGACAGCTGATGCTTCTGTGCAGAACTCAGTCTCAGCATAGACCAGCCAAGAACAACACTTGTTACAGCAGCAAATTAGTGTTTACAATGGTAATAGAGAATGAAGTTTCTGTATCAAACACCCTAAGAAGCAGGAGGAAGCATTAAATAAGTGCACTCTGTCATCCTGAAGGTGGAATTCATTTCTTGGCATGCCCCAATAGCTAAGTTCCTGCTCACTTCAGAAAAACGTGTTTTTTACAGGCAAAGGGTGGCATCAGATCTTCGTGAAAGGAATGAAAAGGCAGAAGTCACTCCATGGATCAAAGACGAAAATAAAATATTTTTTCCACAAAATAAAAGCCATGCAGAAATGCTGTGTTGTCAGTAACAATAAAAATACTCTCTAGAAAACAGAAATGAGTTACAGTAAATAGAGGGATCCCCCTTCCCTCCCAGGCTGCATCTCCTGTAGCATATGTGCAAAGAGAAATTCGATTCTATCAAATAATGCTTCTCCATCTGCTTACACTCTGCTTCTTCTGTGCTCTCTTTCTCCTTTGCGGGTAAAACCTTCCCTAAAGGCTCGGCACTAGATAAAGGGATGCGGCTGAAGAAGAAAAGGGCTTTTTTTTCCCCAAACCACACGCTGCCTTTGCACCCCCTGCTGGGGAAACAGCCACGAGCAAGGAGCCCGCAGTCTCCCCTCGGAGATCTTTCCCCAGCACCCAAAGGCAACCACAGAGCAGCACTTTTCATCTAAAACAGCTCATTTCTTCTAACCCCGTCATGTCAACCCCATTCTACTCAAAATCTTTACTGACTTGAGTTGCAGCCAGTGAAAAGTTTGCACATAGGACTAATGCATAGCAAGAGAAGCTCATGAAAATCCCTTACTCGTCCCATTCTGCCATGGTAACCCAATTCTTTTCTGTTTGTAAGGAAGGAGTTTTCGGATGCTGAGTAGAAAGGCTGTTTGAACATCAAAAAAAAAAATCTCTAGTAGTAAGATATCATTAAATAAGATATCCAGAGGACAAACATTTGCTAGCTACTGAAAATCGGGGTTTTGCTATTGAAAACGACACAGAAGTGGCTGTGGCAGATTTTCTGCAGTGAGGCTGGCGAGCCCTTTTCCAGAACCTTGGCTCTGTAAGGTCAGCAGCAGATCACAATACAATACTTTTGTTCTTATCTTTATTATATTTTTTACTAATATAAACCGTAATCCAAGGGAAAATTTTCATGTTACTCAGTAGAAAAATGGGTTAAAATAACAGTATCCAGGAAAGCCGCCAAAGGAGTTATGTATTTGTTCCACCAGTTTATCAAAGACAGCAACAGACCCGTTCAGAGCAGCTCAGCTGTTACATTTAGAACCAGAAGGTGGCATCGAACGGCCACAAATCTGCTCCAGTGCCCCAAACTGCTGCCTGTTTGCAGCGTTAATCTTCATGCATCACTGGAGTTACAATAGAAAGAAACAAAAAAAACCCAGAAGACATTGCCACAAGCGAATTAGTATTTGACCCACTGATCCTAAACCCCAGTGCACACATCCTCAGAGAGGGGAAGCTTTTATCAGGATCCTCATGAAGTGTCCTGGGCACTTCACACAGTGTAAATCTGAAATTCAGGCTACCACTTGCATAAACTCCCTGGAATTAGAGCAACGTAGCCAATAACTAATTCTTGTTACACTAGCAACAAAAACACTTTATTTCTTGCCTCCTGTCTCTTTCCCCTTGTGCAAGCAACCCATGGCATACCTGCCCTGGCTTTCTGCAGCCCACTGAAACCACAGGACTCAGACGGACCCACATCCCTCGGTGTGCACAGTATGTGCAGTACTCTCACGTGGAGCACTGGAGCAGAATCTCCAAAGCTCAGGAGAATTTCGGAGGAACGGGTTCCCACGATCCTTGCACTCATTCACATCATCTCCAAGGAAAAAGGTCACCCTAGGGAAACCGGGGCTGGGGCTGAACCCTCAGCTGGTTTCCAGCAGTTCTGAAGGCCACGCTGCCACCTTGCCTCTCCCACAGTGTGTCTGTATAACCTCAGGGACTTACCGATGGCCCTGGCAGCAGCCTGCCAGGTTTCACTGTGCCCAAACCCCTCTCTGGAGCGGGTGCACAGGCAGGAGCCCCGGCCGGGAGCAGGCAGAGCTGCCCGGCGCAGCCGGGTGCGCACCCGAAGCGTCTCTCACACGGGTGCAGCCTCGGGAAGAACAACCCACACCCGCACACCGGCACCGAAGAGAGCCTCAGAGCCCCGAGTCCCCTCCACCTGGAGGTTCAGTGGAGCAGGAGCTCGATTCCCTCCCGCCCTGCTCCAGATCTGCCCGGTCCCCTCAGCCGCGGTGGTGGCAGGCGCTGGGGCCGCACAGCTCCGGCCGCACCGTCACCTGCCTGTCACTGCAGAAGAGCTGAAAAATGCGTGAAAAAAGGCGAGGATCCAGGGGTCTGTTGCTGTTTCAACACAGGCTCTGGTATACTGACAGAAAAGAACTTAGAAACAAATAAAAAATTAACCTTTTTTTTAACTAAGACAGCTCAATATGGCTATTTCATTTACTATTTTTAATGAGTTGATCATTACTCCTTTTCAGTGAAGCCTTGTCTTATTTATTCTAGTGTTACCCCCAGCCCATCAAAAAGAACATATTTGGGAGAAGAAAATGCCATTTACTGAAACAGTACAACAGGAAGGAAAAAAAAAAAAGCGAGCACCCAAAATTGCAAAATGGAAGGATCAATATTCAGGATATTTCAGCTGTAAAGCAGGATAAGGTGACAAGGTGAATACTGGGATTTCCTTCTTTCTGTGACCATTTACATGCAAATGCAAAAGGAGACTCTTGCAAGAAAAAACCCCGTTGTTGGAATCACTCTGTGTCTGCACAGAATAAGCAGCGATTCTCTCAAATTTTGCCCTTATCTCAAATTTTAAGTATAGCTTTGCTTAGGAAAGAAATAAAGATTAAAATCATATATTTTTATTCCTGTATTTCAGGTAAATAATTCAGAGGTTTCTGAGTGTCTGGAAGTTTCTTGTTTTGAAGAAAAGGTGCTCCAATGATGGACACTTAAAGAAGAGAGCAGCTTTGTCAACACTCACGGCAGCCCAGACAAAATTAATATATGGATGCAGAGGAAAAGCAGAGAAATAAAATTCAGGGTTGGAAGGAACCTTGCCATTTGGGCTGCCAGTCATCTGGATCAGCAGAGCTCCTGACAGCCTACAAATCTGCATTTCCTTTTGCTGGGGCTTGGTAGCTGAAGGACAGAGAGGGCAGGCTGAGAGCAGCTCCCAGCGTGACCCGAGCCAGACGCGGTCCTGAGTCACAGCTGGACACACAACACAAACGTGGGGTGTGTTCTGGGGGTGCTCAGGTGTGAGCCCTGTCACTGCTGCCCCAGGAACACGAGGCAGGGAAAGGTTTGGGGGTCGATCCAATCAGAAGCACAGCGACGCTCAGTTTGAAGCACATGGAACTGCTGCAAGATTGAGTGCTCAGGGAGACCGAGGGAAACGCAGAGCCCCTGGAGGGGAACCATTTTTCAGCAGGTCATGAGCAAGCCAATAATGATTTCCACTTCATCTGGATGTGTGCTAAGCACACTTGGCATTACTTCAGAGACTGGGGTCAAAAGTTCGACGGTTGCTAAAGGCAGTGTGCTGGGGAGATGCATCTGGAGAGCTGCGCGGGGAGGGTCAAAGGCAGCCTTGCACCAACCCTACCCCTGCCCTGTCCTGGTACGGTTTCTCAACTGAGATCCATTACATATCCAACTGAAAAACGGCCACGAAGTTTATCTTGCACGTCACCTCACTGCCAGGGTGCTTCAAAACAGCAAGCAGAAAGCAGAGCAGATAGGGCCAGCACTCCTTTCGCATCTCTCGGTAGCCTTTCCATGCTGCTGGTCTCCTGGGCCAGAAAGAGACTTTCTGTGCCCCAGACCCTCTTCAGCACATCCACCAAAACCACATCTGAGCACAGCACACACACAGACCGAGTCAGGCACACTGGGCTGGGGGAGAGGCTCCTCACACAACCACTGCCTCGGCGCTCTGGGAATGAGGGCGCTGCACCACGAGCTGCTCCCTGCTGCCTTTGCTGTGATGCAGCAGCAGCAGCGCCAGTCCCAGCACCACCTGATGAGCCAGGAGACACACTCAGCCAGCAAAGGGCTGGACAGACGATAACTTCATTGCTTGGAGACACCACCAGCTTTTTAGCCTCACCCTGCAGGCTCTGGTGCTCTGGTGGACTCACAGTGTCAGCATCACTTGCTCTGAGACACACGGTGGAGTTTGCTCCCACCTCCAAAGAACTCCAGGACCTCCTTACGCTGCCCCTGATGGTCCCAGTAACACTTCACTGTTGCTGCTTGGGGATAAGCTGGAAAGAAATCAATTTCAAGCACAGGTTTCTCTGCCTGAAGATGATAACAAAGCTACAACAACAAACAAAAAAGAGGGCCAAGTACACAAACACAATGCTTCGAGTGCCCCTTTCCACCAGCTCTCAATTTCTTCTTGACTCTCTTGCCTTTCTCTGAAACTGACCTGTGTGACAGAGACTCTCACAACTGCCTGAGTTTTAGCACAGTTTGACTTTCTTCGCACTGAACTGGCAGGAAAGGAGGAGATTTATGTTGGTCCCAGGTGCATTGTACCGAGGGTGGTTTCCAGGCACAAGTAGCCCCATGGAAATCTTCCAGGGAAACCACAAGCAGACTCAAGGGAAACGGAGAACCAGAGGCTTCCATTAACTCACACAGGGCGTGGCTGAGCTGGATTCAGGTACTGAATACTGGCTGGGGAAGAGAGAGGCTCGTTTTTCAAGGACCACTGTGCAACTGTCTTGAACTGGAATAGGAGCTTGCAATGCGTGCTCTAGATATGCATTGTCAATTGGACTTTTCACAAGGTGGGGAGGAGTAAAGGAAACAAACCCATTTCTTTTTTTAGCAACTCTCCCCTGCCTTTTTCGTAATTAAATTCACCATAATGACCACTGTAATCTAAATCTAATAAGAAGTCTGAGTTTCTGGTTTCCATTGGCAGCCATTTGCACTGCTCAGTTTAGGCAACTCACTAAAGCATAAGACCAGTATTGCAAGACAACCTTCTTGAGCCAGTAAGTAAGAAGAAAAGCTTACCTAGACAGTACTAAATCACTAAAATTGATTGCACCCTATTGCTTATGCTCTGATTCCACTGGCAGGAAGGCTCTGAGCTGGCTTATTTACACACACACCAGTGAACTCATTCACACACAGCTGCTTTCCACCTCAGAGCGATAAAAATTAATAATAAAAATAATTAAACCTCATCAGCTTTCAAGCATTCGGAAACCCCAGAGCCTCATTGCCAGATCCTCTGAAAATGCATCAGCCTTCTCACGAGAGGGGCTGGGGCTCAGTTCCTGCAGGGACTGGCTGCCAGGACCAGCACGGCGCCTGGTCGTCACACTCCAGCAACAGATTATTCCGTGCTATCGACCCCCCTGCTCTGGGTTAATTCTTTTAATTGTCTCACCACATCTTTTCCCATTAGGCTGATGTAACTTGTTTAAGCATACACAGATTGATTTATGACAGCGCTGGGGATGTTAATCAGACGCCTGCTCTCCAGTTAATGCACGCCCGGGGAGAGATGCAGGGCAGCAGCCTCCCATGTGGGAGCTGCAGCCTTTTGCCTCGAACCCAAGGCAGCCTCCAGCGAGAGCAGGATTCTGCACTCTGAGAACAGTGGCTTCCACTGGCCTGATGGGCAAGGCGAGGTCACTGCGTCCTGCCCTCAGTTCTCAAGTGCCATCTTCTTTAAATATAGCAGCAATCAAGGAAATGGAAAATCTCCTTAAAAGTTCACTGTTGGGAAATTACTGGAGCCCGTTGAATTCCTAAAATCTTGTCAGGGGGTGAAGGGTTCCCTTCAAATGCAACCTCATTTGTCTGCAGTTAGAATCACTTCCCTTCACAGTGTATGTCCAACATCCTTTGGCTCATTGCTGCATGTTCCCTGCATTTCCCTTTTACTCAAAAGATGTGCAGAAACCTGCACAGAACAGCCTTCTGTTCCAAACATGCAGTTTAGGTCATGAAATGCACAGAACACGTAATGCTCATATACTAGGAGTTGAAAATCACAGTTCTCAACAGTACCAATAAAAATTTGCAGAGCTTTGGAAAACAAATAGGATACCCTACAGAACCAAAGTAATTCTCATTCTATTGCCATGTCCACAATTAAAACAATTGGATACATTAAAAAATAACTAAGTTCATCTGCAGGTGCCAACATCTAACTGAAAGTCAAAGAAAACTTGCCCCGCAATTTAGTGTTTCTTGGACAAAAAAAACCCCAAAAACCATAGAAACAAAACAACCAAACAAAAAAACCTCCCACGCATCCACTGTGTCAGACTGCTTAAGAAAACTGAAATTCTGAATCTAACCTACATAACCAAGCATTCTTAGGGATTACAACTGGGACACCACCAGTCCCATCACATTTTGACAGCAAATCCCATGGATTTTCCCACCAGCAAGGGGGCTCAGAGCAGGAGCTCTCTCAACTGTTTCTCCCAGGTGGTCCTGCCTTGGTTAGCAGCAAATGGACTTCATCTCCTTGGATTTTCAAATCCTCCTGAGAGCTTTCAGTACAATTTCTAAACACAAACTTACTAGATGTGCTGACAAATCCCACCACTTCTTAAGAAGTTTATTCTCTAGGTTTACCTTTTCTGATTTCCTTAGGTCACATGGAAAAGTAGGAATCCACTACAACCTCATGCTGTTTGCCTCCAGACACCAATGCCTTGTTCATACTTAGAATCTTCTCCTTGACAATAATTTTATAGAAAGGCATTACAAAATTGCCAGATGCCTGAGCTTTTCTTGACAGTGAAATTTTACTTAAATAGTTAGAAGATACAGACTGACTTGTATCCTGTCACTGGGATATGTCACTTACAATATATCTCGCAAACATATATTTAATTATTTGCCAAGATATTTGCCTCCCCATTTAAGTAAAATATTCATACTCAATTCATTCTGCTTTGGAAAAATGAATGTCTTTGCAGGATACCAGCCCAAAATATCTGACAGGCTTTTTGAAATATCCTTCTTCTGCAGTCAGCATGAGGAGACTGTCCAACATGATGGAAATGCACATTTGAACTGTCAGCAAACCAGATTGCCAATCCGACACCACTTTTAAAGCCACAGCAACTATTTGTGCTGATGTGGAAGCTGTGTTAGCTGTGTTTCCTGCTATCACAGTTCTGAGAGGCTGTCAAGCAATGAGGAATTTGGTTGGGACCGCAGCAAAGCCCCAGAAGTTGAGCAGGTATGAGTATCTCGTGGAGAAGCACATCAAGAATCAGTAGCATCCAAGCATTCTTTCAGCTCCTGTTCCCCACAAAATTGGGTCAGAAATGAGTCCATGCATGAACTTAAGGAGTCTTGGAGCAAGGACAGATTCTGTATTTTTACAACTGAAAATATGAAAACCAGGATAACTTTGGGGGAAAAAATTATACCTTTGTGGTTGGCTGGAGAACATTTTGACAGGCTTTTGCAAAAGAGCAGAGAAAGACATGATAGGAAAAAAATGGTGTTAAAGTTCTCTAGGAAGAGAAGCAGTCATTGTAGGGACAGCATCTTCCCAGATTTTATAGCTGCTGCTTGCATCTCAAACACAGACACCATTTGTCATCCTCGTGTAGTCTGGGACTAACACAGAAAATGTTTGAAGGATATAAAGAAGATAAAAAAGTGGTTTGAGGTGATGTACACAATAGACATCAGCTTAGTGGGGAAAAAAATAGGGAAAAAAATTTCAAACTGAACACCAGGAGACTACTCAAGCCCTGAATTTTATTGGACAGATAAGTATTCTCCAAGAGGAAAGTGGAAATTCCATTCCCTGAGCTATTTACATGTTCAGGCATGACTTTGTCATAGAGAATACCCTGTACTGTTGGAGTTGGAAGACACACCATAATTTACTCTCTCTTTTAACTCTAACTGAAGAACTGTCTATTACAACTATCAAGAGCATCAACAATTGCTAGAGCTGACGTAAGCTTAGGCACAAATCCTTGAATAGCTTTTTCTCTTACTTTTCACATCTATTTTTCCTCTCTCTCTAAGAATTATTTCCAAAGAGTGAAGCAGCAGGAAGTATGGGTATAACATTAATTAAAAAAACCCACCGTGACCATTTCACCATTCCTCAAACTATGACAACCATTTATAAAAAGTTTTTCTTTGCTTATCGAACAAAGCTGGTGGAGCAATGGAAGGGCACATTTCCATGTACAGTCCCCACCCCACAGGACACCTGTATCACACGTGAAGCTGTGACAGAGAGTGACACCACACACGGTCTCCCCAGAAGGCTGTGCCTGGTGGTCAGTCCTGCTAATGCCCGAGGTACCACTGGCTGGAGGGGCTGAGGCTTGTCCAGCCAGGACTGCCAGCCAGCCCAGCTGGAGCCCGCAGCAGCACCAGGGGCACCAAGCCCTGCCTGGCACGTCCCTGCCCACTGCCACCTCCTGCCACCGCCAGCTGCTGGCAGGACTCCCTCTTTCCTCTGCTCTCCGAAGCTCCTTGTGTGTCTGTCTGTACTGTGTGTCCATCTGCCTCGGCAACAAAGAGTTTGGAGCCCAACAGGAAGAGCAGGAACCTCAGCTGCTACTGACATACAGGAGTATGTATGAACATACAATAACACAAAACACCCGTTTTCTCAATAATTACATTCATGGCAGTAACTTACTGGCTGCCATTTGACAGCCTGGCCATTTTCTGCACAAAAAATGCATCTGAAATTAAGTTGCTGAAAATGGACCTTACCTTCTATCTCTTCCCTTTTCCTCTACCACACTTCTCAAGACTGTGACATCAAACTAGGTGAGCCTCTCCCACTTGGCAGAATCTGATTAGCAGGTCTATGAATCAAAAAAGAAACACATAATTAGTTTAGTCCTAAGTGCTAAAAAGTATTGCCATATCCTTAAGAGGACAAGCTCCCTATGGCAGACATTAAGGCTATTAAGAGTATTAATATTTTGCAGACCTGTGGAACTCTGATTCTCTGACTCATTGTGTTTGGACACCTCACAGCAAAAACTTTTTCTCCTATGAAAGAAGCACTGCTAAGGATGCACAATTAACTCAGCTCCATTCCTGACAGCAGAGTGCATCACAGCAGTTGTTGCTTCTCTCCCTCTCTCTCTCTGTACAATCACCCTGATACAGCATCAAAACCAGCTCTCATTTCAAAGCACAAGGACTATCAATTCACTAGGTAGCAGGACAAGCACGAGCAGACTGTACACAAGTAATTTTATCTGTTTAACTACTCATATGTTTATTTTGATGTTTGGAGACAAACCTCTCTGTTTTTTCCAAAATTCCCAATGTTGGTAGGTCTTCCTTTTTAAACCGAGTGTTAGAAATGTGATCAACAGGACATACTAAACCCCACTTTACTCTCACATTCAACTTAAACTGATACCATCAGCAGCCATGAAGGTTGGTATGCTCATATATGTTATACATTTTCTGGGACTTTTTCTGAAATCTCCAAGATCCTAAGTATAATTTCTCTTCCCTGGCCACGGGCTTTTTTGGACTCAATAATAAATTCCTATTTGTTGCCAAACAGTCATCCTGAGCCACTTTTGCTTCATCTAGAGCCTCTAGAACAAAGAAAGTGATAAAAGTCCTGGTGCAGTCAACTCTGTCCTTTACACAGATCCAAACTCTTCTCTATCTCCTTGACATTAACAGTGGATTTCCAGATCCGCATGTTCTGCACTGGAGGACAAATGAAGTACATCACCTCCTCCGCATTCCTCCTCTCAAACTAAATAATTGTCACATCTCTGGGCCTTGGGAGAAAAGCACAAAATTTTAAAAGTCATCTCATCTCACCTCAAAGTCCCTTCTCAAACATAATTATAAATTTCTAAGCCAAACACCAAGGGGACTTTTTTTAAACTTTAATTTACTGCGGGTCCATCAACTCTGACCACACTTGAAGGTACATTTTCTCCCCATTAGCTCTGTCTGGTCAGAGAAGCTCACGTAGCGATGACGCATCTCTTGCAGATAAGGGTATCCGCTGATTTGATTTACTAAGGAAGCTAAATTTATTATGCAACGTTTTACAAGTATAATTCTGCTTTCTCTTGATGGTAATAAATTCGATATCAACTCCCCCGAGACAAGAGAACCAGTCCTTTTATTATCCAGACATGACCCCCAGAGCCAGATTCCATTTTAGAGACGGGAAATGACCATATCTCTGATTAAAAGGGAAACTTTAATCAAATAAAGTGCCTCATCAAGCGAGAGCCAAGATTCCAATACTCCTGACTGCAGCACAGCAACGATCCAAAGTCATACCTGCCCCCAACCCATTGCTGCCTACTGCAAACGTGATATCCATGCCAAACAGGAGGTGCATCCTTCAGCCATCTCCTCATCATCTGGGGAGCTGCCCCTCCCATGCCCACAGTCCTGTGCAGAAACACGTTCTCAAGAAGCTACCACAGGCTCTGTTTGAGGAATCAGAGGAGGATGGACTCTGTAGTGTTTGGTTTGAGTTTTTCCCAACTAAATCAGTCTCACAGGTGCCAAGTGTCTTGACACCGTGCAGCCAAGTGCAGCAGCCTTGGCTTTCGGCTCAGTACCCTTCCAGTAAGACTCTTCTACTCCTTCAGACACTTGCCTTCTACACTCTGAAATTACCTTTTGAAGAGTTTAGGATAATAGTTTATTTAGAGTCCTAGGTTAAGAGCTTTGTCCTGATTGCCAGTGTGCATTTCTGCAGTTTTACAGCGGTTGCAGTAAATGAATAACAAATAACAGTAAACAACGACAATATAGATGTTTAGAGGTATTGCTATTTTAAATACGCTCTAGGGTTCCACTTCTGGGTAAGCACAATCGGATCTGCGTGCCACTCCAGGCAGGGATCCACCTTAAAGTCTTTCTGGCCATCTAGAATGTTTCCTTGCAACAGAGCAAGATACAGTAACTGACAGATAAATCATCTCCCTTTCAGCCATGGCAGCCCGGCTGTGCAAGCAAATGAAGTTGCCCGAACTCCCCATCTCTCCTCAGGAAGCGCTGGGCTGAGAGATGTGGTTATTTCACGCAGTCTTCTGCAGAGATCCTCCTCGGATCAGCCCGCGTGTCAGTGCTGCTGCAGGAGCAATGATGTGCTGCTTTATGCTCAGGAGTATCTATCTCACACCAAAGCCTCTGCACCGAGCGAGGCCCCCCTGCTCCGCAGCGCTTCCAGCAGCCGCACCGGCCCGGCAAAACGCGGGCGGTGTGTGACACCACCGCACCTCAAGATGATTTCCCTGCTGTCTGAGTGTTAGACACACGCTCGCACACAGGAAGAGAGTTACTGTGTGACTCTCTGATTTCCAATGAAGCTTCCGTGGTCCCACGCCCCCGCTGAGGCGGGGCAGGGCTCAGCCCAGCCCTGCCTAACCCCGTTCCGATTCGCCCAAGTCCCCCCGAGAGCCTCCACACCCTGCCCTGCCCCGCGCCGCGTTTTGGCGACAGCGCCAGGCAGCTCCCGGGTCAGACGGCGGCAGCGCAGCGGCAGAGCCCGCAATCGCCCACCGAGGCGGGCGAGCCGGGCTCCGCCGAGGCAGCGGCCACGCAGGGCCGGGAGCACACGGGAGCCCTGCCCGAGGCACCGGACCCGGACCCTGCCCGCCAGACCCGGGGGGGAGCTACGGGGAGCTCCGTGAGGCTGCGGAGAGCCGGGCCCGCGTCCAGCGCTGCCCGCGCCGTCGGGCCCCCCCCGGGGGCGGTGCCGCGTCCCCACCGCCCCCCG
>VZTJ01003867.1:1132246-1215609 GCA_013397795.1 Orthonyx spaldingii | reverse complement strand
GCCCCGCGGCGACACTGGCGACAACCCCCGCGGCCAGGCGGGTCTGCGAGCACAGCAGCCCCTTGGGGCTGCCCTGGCCGCTGCCGAAGCCCACCCCGACGGCGCTGAGAGGCGGGCGATCCCGCTGTGCCCGGCTGTCCCCGCTGTCCCCGCCCGCCCTCACGGGCCACGGCCGGCGCGGGGCTGGCAGCGCGGGGCTGGCAGCGCGGGGCGCAGCGGCCGCTCGGGCGGAGCGCCGCAGGCACCGACAACGCCTGTTGCGCGCAGGGAGGGGCGGCGGCGCCGGGCCNTGGCACAGCCCGCCCGGCAGCCGCTGCGGAGCGCCCCGACGAGCAGGTACGGGCGGACGGGCGGGCGGGCTGCCCGACGGCGCGGTGCGGGAGAGCCGGGGACAGCGGGGGCGGCGGGTCCCGGGGAGCGGAGCGGCGCCCAGCGGGCTCCCCTCGCCAACTCCGCGGCTTCGGCGGCACCCACGGGGCCGCCCCTGTCGCCGCCGCCCGAGTGTCCCGCCGCGACGGGCGGTCCGGGAGGGACAGGGCTCCCTCGGGGCTGGGGCTGGGGAAGGTCTCGGGAGGTGCCGGCAGCGTGAGCGGTCCCCGGCGGGTCCGGCGCGGCCACGGCCCGCAGGGAGCTCTCGGCCGGCGACAGGGCGGCTCCTGGCTCCGCTCGCGGTGTTCGCGGCCGCGGCAGAGCGCGCTCCGCACGTGTATTCCTGACAACGCGTACGTTCCTCTCAACTTCACACACAGACTGCCGAGAACTTTAAGCTTCTCCTCCTGCTAACACCGAGAGTGAGGATGAATAGATGGGGCTGAGTGTACTGCCCCAACAACATCGTATACTGCAAGCTGCCTCCCGAGTTTTCCATGTCAGGGGAACTCAAGTATAAGCACATTGGGCTTATTTTAGTCCTTCTCTGCTATCTGCTAGCGGAGAGATCAGTGCCTTTTGTTGTGGATTTGAGTTGCTGCTTTGAGCTGTGGGGAAGGCCACCCGGCTCCCCAGCCTGCTGTGACTCGCAGCCACCACGCTAAGCCGCTCACCCCGGCCCTGCAGCTAAGCCAGCTGTAAATAAAAACAGCTAGGATTAATTTTTTCCCTTTTTTTGCCTAATAACTTTGACAGTGTACCTCACAGATTTCTAGTGAGCAACTTTGAAGTCATCTTGAATTTCTGCAGGATTTTCTCCTGTGTCAGTTTTCTTGTCCTTTTTTAAGCAAATTCAGGATTGGGTGTGATGCTAAGCTGTCAGCATTTGAACCAGAGACAAAGCTTCCGTTCATCCCCACGACAGAGAAAAGCACAGTTCAGGCTACCACCTCCAAACTCTTTATCACACTGTTTTTACAGATATGCAGGGCTGTTTGTAGCAGCATTTCCCACAGACACAGAGCCAATACAGACTTTTAGCCAGTGTGACACCATATTGCAGTTTGACAAAAAAGCGTGAGGAAAGGAAGAACAAAAGTCCCAGCAAAAAGAACACCAGCAGGGTTTTTCCTTCAAGGGAATAGAGTTTGAGGGGCTCTAAAGCCAAAATGGCTGCTCTGAATTTGAATGCGGGTGGGGGGCTGAGCCCATAAACAACTGGGCAAGCCAAGAGTCTTCTGAGAGTTCAGGACATGCATTATTTGAGGTGTTTTAGGAAGAGAGTACTCGGCTAAGTGATGAGAGCTGTGCAGCACACGAGAGGGAGCGGAGCAGCGCAGTGGGTTAATGTGGCCTTTCCATGGGGAAATCGCCTCTCACCTGGGCTGGAATTGTGAGCAGATGCCAGATCAACACGAGTTTGCTGTGTGGCTCATTGCCACAGGGCCCCAGGGACACCTCCCAACCTTATCCAACCTATTTCACAGCACACGGCCCCACCGACAGCCCCTGCAGGGCAGGGAGAGGACGGGACTGACACAAGGTGTCAGTGACCACATACACATCGGCAGAGCCGTGCTGAGGCTGCAAGGCTGGAATAGCCAAGCTAATTCCTCAGGAGAGGAATGATCCACAGCCATCTCTGCCCGCTTTTGCTAAACAAAACTCCCCAACTCACTTTCATACAATGTAGGGTTTTACCCAAATTGTTCTTGAAAGCTGTTGTAGAAATAATTCCAGTGCTGTGAATATATAATTCCAAAGATCACAGAACAAAAATTATTTTCTGCAGTCAACACGTTGTGTTACGGGGTTTGCATACACAAAGTACAAAGTAATTAAAAGAAAACCAAAAAACCTCGAATCTATTAAGACCTGACTGAACACAAAAAATTCATTCTGCTTTAGCCGTACTTATGTACTGTCATAACTGAAGGACAATTGCTTGGTGTGGTCACTAGTATATCAGAAAAAAAATGTGTGTCAGCTTATTCCAGCACAGAAAGGAGTTAGAGGCGTCTTTAGAAGTGACAAGCAGGATAAGCAGAATACCAGAGAGACACGAGTGGAAGTATTTGCTCTGTCACAGATACTTTTGTGGCTTTTGGCAGGTTAAGCCATCTCCCTGGGTAGGTGTAAGCTGTTTGGAAAGACTGCTCTGTGAAGCTGCTCAAACCCAGGTACCAGCACCCCTGCCAGTGCTCCCACAGCCTTCCCAGGCAGGCCCACAGGGCCCCCCAGCCCAGACCCATCCCCAAAGCACTGGTACCCTGTGAGATTCTGGGCTGCAGAGGGCAAAGGCACATCTCCATCAAGCTCCTTTTCACATCTTCTAGCACGGCACCTTGCTGTACCCATGGAGCAGTGCCATCAAAAATACATTTAAAACTGTGGTGCTTTCATGTAAAATGGTAAGGGGAGAAAATAAAGATCCTAAGATAGAAGACTGCAACATTACTGTTACCTCTGTGTCAACATAAGTACATTCAAAGAAAAGTCCCCTCTTTGCTCCAGCTGACATCTAACAGTAATACAAAGCACACAGATTATGCCACAGCAAATTGCAAACTAAATTACAGTGACAAAATAAACCACGCTGAGAAGGGACATCAGATAGTTCTGAATAAATAAATCTATAGCAAAATGAGACAGACAGAATGTCAGAGCAAGCTCCACAGGGCTCAGTTCAGCTGCTTTGAATGTTGTACTTCTATTTCTCTTCAGGTTTGCATTCTGAAGCTTCCGTGTATGTTTGTGCAGGGAATACTCCCCTCGTACATTGTGGTTATAAATAATGGGTGCTGACAGGACTTTAAATCTTTTCTATTTCCAGAACTGAGGCATCAAGCTCCATAAGTGCCCCCAAGTGACTTCAATTTCTGTCCTCAACGAAAGATACCAAAAGAAATGCAGGAATGCCTGACCTAGACAAAAACATGCAGAAGAAAGAGAAAGATGCGTGCAGTAAAGATGAAAGAGTAAGTAACTTTTTCTGGGAAAACAAAAAGGAAAGCAAAGAAGATGACTTAACAACTTGTAATTCTGTAAACTAACATCATAATTGTAACCCAAGCTCTGTTCCAGAGCCAATTTCTTTGTTTCAGGGAACACCAGTTATCCTGCAACAGTTCATAGTCAGAAACCTTGATCTAACACTAGTGCTTGTCATATCCAAATACACTCTTTCTCCCAACATCCTCTGAAGAATTCCAGTAAATTAAATAATATTATACAACAAATATTTTTATACTACAAAGTCAGAGATGGCATGAAATTATTCATATTAGTACAGCACTGTCAAACTGTCACATATGATTCTTTTCCAAGCTGGTTTAGAAGGTGCAGGGTGTGTATGCCTGTGAGCAGTCAGCCTCCAGCGTTTAAAGCTTTTTTTCCTACTCAGAGCCATGCACTGCACAGTAACCTTACCAGAAAGACAGGGCCGAAGCCAGGTATCAAAAAGAAATCCTAGTTAGCACATCTGCTTCCATTGACCTAAAAATCAATGACAGAAGAAATATGTCTTGACTAAACATAGCTTGAAAGTGTAGAATTGCCATTCGTTTATTTCTGAAATCCAGGGTGTATTACAGGCTAAACTGATTATTATTTCCATTAATAACAGGTAATCCTATGACACTTTCCATGAGTACCTAAAACCTTTGGTTTCTAGACAGGGAGCATAATGCAGCCCTGACTTTGCTGTGGATGTCAAAAGGCAGAGTTGGTGTTTGAGCTCAGAGAACACCCGGTCCCTGCCTTCTGCTCAGAGCACTTTCTCCACGCCCTCCCTCCCTGCATGCTCTGGCAGAGGAGCTGGCAGCCAGGCTGGCTCTGAGCAGCAGGCAGGACAAGGTAGCTGCTAATCCCTTCTGCCACCCAGAATCACACTATGGCCTGCAATCCTGTGAAAATGAATGCCCATTACAGCCAGATCTAGCAAAAAAATCTGAACACTGCCTACTGCAGGAGACGGGCAAAAATCAAATTAGAAAAAGAAAGCCTCCAAAAGTTGATGGCCTGCACTAATCACTAATGGACAAGCCTAGCTGCATTAGATGACCATTTCCCAACCAGGAGACACAGCTGCCTCCCTGAGGAGCCCTGCTTAGAGCATCACAGCCTCTTGCAATTTCCCAGTCATTCATGAATTACCTCCTTGCTTGGTCTTCCCACTGCCCCCATAATTGCTCTGGCTTTCAAATGACTAATTACACTTCACTTGGTTAATTCTACATTAAAAAACAAAGGAAACTTAATTGCATGGACAGCATGGAACTCTTTTCTTCCCAGATATTATTGCTCCAAAGAGGGTAAGGGTAAAGGAAGTATAAACAGAAGCATTTTATCAAGCCCTCCAGGGGGGTTCCAGACTGACTGACAGCAGAGGTTTGGCAGGTAAAACACAGGTTTCTTGAGGACTGTACATGGTCAGTACTAATGAACAGCTGGACCTACATGTTTTCTACTTCTCTAAATTTATAACCACTCATATTACCAATCAGACAAGTATTAACCCATGGTTTTACTAATCACAAGCTAAATGCACTTCTTTACTAACGAAATACCTTCTCTTAAGGTATTATTTTATTATTTTGTAATGTATTTGCACATTTCTTAGAGTTTAACTCAGAGTATTTGCTTGCATCATGCCTCTTTGTCCCAGGAGTTCTAGAATTTTTAACAAGGAATACTCTCCTTGATAATTTTCCACAAGTCCCCTCCTCTATCCATTTGAAAGCCTACAAACAGTACATTTGTAGTAATCAGGCCTCTCAACTGCTAAAAGAGAATAAATTAATTTTAAAATGGGATGTGGTATATTAATCAACAACAAAAGAAAAAAATAAGAAAACAAAAGAGGACAGATTGGAAACAAGTAGAATTACTCACTAATATATATATTTCTTTTTAATGACTAGGCAGTGCCAAAACTTCCAGTTCCACCACTGCAGCAGACCCTACGCATGTACCTGCAGTGCATGAAACACTTGGTGCCAGAGGAGCAATTTAAAAAGACCAAGGGCATCGTGGAGCAATTTGGAATTGCAGGAGGCCTGGGGGAGTCCTTGCAGCAAATGCTTGAGGAAAGAAGTGAAAAGACAGTAAACTGGGTAAGCAAATGCAGTGGAAAAAATAATTGCTGTGTTGGATGATGCTTATTTACAAGTTTACAAGTTCTTTCTGATGTCCTCTATGCAGTCACTGTTTTCTTTCAGCAGGTCAATGCAAACAGGGCTCATTCTGACAAATGGGTATTTCAGATGAAATAGGCTAGGTTTTTCAAATCACGTCAAAATCCATGTCATTACTATGTTTTCAGATCAACAGTTTGTTGACGTAAAGGAGGACATTCATTCACCTCAGGCTGATGCACAGAAGTGTCACAGGACCTTTTGGGTGTCACTTCTTCCTTTGCCTTTAATAACGGGATTTAGAATTTTCATTAGAATGAAAAATACTTTCTGATAGGGGTTTAAAAGTGCCTTGCATAGCCACCTACCCAAAGTTCTGATCCACTCCAGTTATTCTGGGATGGAATACTTCATGACAGGAATTAGTCTTTTAAAATTGTACTGTTATTTGCCATTTATTGTCATGCTGTACCAATGTAGCTACCCTGAAGTATTTACTTTGCCAAATCCATGTATGTACATGCATATCTAGCACACAGACCTGCTGAGACCTCTGCCTTTAAAAAAGTTCAGCTTTCTGCTTCCCAGGCAGGCAAATTAAATAAGCCATAGCTAAAGTAGATTTTATCATTCCACAGAGTCACAGTTCATCCTGCCTGCATTAACCGTGTTAGAATATGGCAGCTGAAATCAGAGTTTTATTGAAGTCCTCTATCCCAACAAGGAAGATGATGTTATGGATTCAGTGAAATCCTGCAGGCTTGTTACTGATGTCAGTGAATTGTGGTTCTCCATTTTGTGTGACACACCAAAAAAACTCCATCAGATTGCTGCTATAGTCAGGGAAAGAAGGCTACAGTGCTGTCAGTGCTTTCATTTTAAAAGCAGTGCTTAATTTCTGAACAAAACGCTGCCCAGTCTTGTTTTCAGATCAGAGAACTTCATGGTGGCTAAACTAACCAGCATTTAAATAGTGTTCCTGATAGGAAATAATGTTCCAGAAGACAACTGCTCATTTGGACACTTATAGCATGGAAATTACAGAGGAAGGATGCATAAGCATTTTCTGAAAATGTGACAGTTTTAAATACTGGTTATTAAAATTAATACTTGATTCTTAAGATAAATTAGAAATGGTTTTATTTGGAATTTAACTTGCCAGGAGTATAGCTCTAGCATGTTCCCCTGAAGACTCCAGAGACTGTGGGGGAAGCATCTGTTCTAACAGCAATGAAATATCTCGGAGGAAAACTTTTTCATCTGATGCATGCATTTATAATCATTTTTTGCATAATTTCGTTGTTGTGTATAGTTACCATATGCAAAGCCTGCCCTCTCAGAAAGACCATTTGATCTCTTGATGAAAGCCTCCATTTTCCAAATAACAATTCTTCAATCTCTGCTCAGACATAAAGCAATGCAGTTACTGTTCATTTTGTGTTTTCAATAAAAATGGTTAGAGATTTAATGTGTGTCTGTCTGGGTCAAGAATCAGCAATCTGCATTTGTGTCAGTGGACACAGAGGGAATTCTCCAGGGGCCCTATCCACGTTCCACTATCTGCAGACCAAACCATTAGGCTTGGGAAATTCTTTTCCTGCTGTGCCGTGCTACAGGACGGATCTGATGGCTAACAGTGGAGCATCTTGGCATCATTGACAAATATTTGAAGCCCCCTGAGGAAAGGCATCACTAGCAAAACCCTGGCATCTCTTAAACATATTCTAATTGCTGTGCAGGAGTTAACGTGTTGTATTCGTACATTTTCTGGTTTCTGAGAAAACCCAAAGCGCCACAATCTGGAGCTGGTTTCGTTTTTAATGGAGCACACTGCAAATTGCCATTGATTGAGAAGCAGGACTGTGGAACTGCGGCTGACTTCAGCTGAGCTGAGGTCACAGAGCCCAGGCTGGAAATGCTCAGCAGCTCCATTAATCAGAGCCCGTGGCTGACACCAGCAGCAGCAGGCGCTGTCCCCTCACCCCCAGACTGCCTTTCCCGGTGCTGTTTGCAGCTTCAAGATGTTGTGTCCCCTTCCCTCAGGTGTTTAACTACTGGCTGGATGACATGTACCTCAACAACCGCCTGGCCCTCCCAGTCAATTCCAGCCCCGCAATCATCTTCGCCCGGCAGTGTTTCAAGGATGTAAATGACCAGCTGAGGTAATGTACTGCGACTTTGCAGTTTTGCTAAATGAAAGGATATTTTAAATGTACTGCTTTTGCGAAAAGACAATCAGATTTCATTAAAAACTAAGGGCTCTAGTCATTAAAATGATTTCCTACTAGGCCTGCTGACTGAGGGCACTGTTTCTGGGGTAACTCATACTGATATTCAGAAAGAAAAATATCATTACTGTTAACATTTATTGCATGAAAAAATGCCATGGGATTTATATTTTTAAGAAATATTTACAAAGCTTTTTACAGTATGTAATTCAAGTAAACTACTTTGTGATGAAAAAAAAATACTAATTTCTGACACACAGTTTCAAGGAAAATAATCTTTAACGTGGCTTCACTATGACTCGTAGCCACCCTGCAGACTGAAAAGGCCATGCTGGCATTAAATCGTCCCTCTCAGATGCACAAAAGGGCACCAGAAACACAGGGGATCTAAGAACAAGAATTCAGAAATCATTCTTCCCCAAGAACACTGCTTCCTTTAGGCCCATCAGTCCCAGCCCTGAGCTGATCTTTCTGCTCTGAGCTATTGTGGGCAATTACTATCATTTAAAAAGTGAGAAGGTAAGAATGTAGCCAAGCACAGAATATACCTCTCCAGACACCCTTAAAACAGGATCCCATTCCTCAGCCTTTGCCAAAATATTCTTCCTTTTAAAACAGTAAAAATCTACCTTCGTATAGTGCAATTTTCCTCTTTGCTTTTAGCACTCTCTAGCTGCTCATTACTGAAATAATTAACTGCATCTGAATTTATGCTATTATAAAACAGCCAGAACCTTGAAACCAATATGCATGATTTTAACATTTTGCATAGACAGCTAATGCATCTTTTTCCTTTACTTTAAACATAGCTATAAATGCTTCCATTCATTACTGACTAAATTTATTGTGCACACAGCTTTCAAAAAACCTGCACTTTGCATTTTCTAATGCACGTGCTTTAGCAAGGAAATATTTTTCTGAGAGCCTCCCATTCTGACACAGTGCAAACGGACAGTGTCAGGAAATAGTGCACCTGTCCACAGCTCTGCAAAAGGAATATCTGCTTGGTACAGGAAGTACTCTAACACTGGACAGCTTATGAGGACTGATACTGAAACCCGTGTAGAGGATTCTATTGAATATTCAGTTCTCTGCTCCCATTCTCTAAATAAGCACTTTCAGGCTTCCTCCTGTCGTAGTCTGTTTAACCATTTGAAGGCACTGTCTCTAGGATTTCAAATTTCTCTTGACATGAATTAATTCAGGTTTTGGGTGGGGGCAGGGAGCTCTTCTTGCCAAGCCAGGAGACTTTCTCTCCCTGTGCTGTGTCATCAATCATTCAGGCTTTCCTCTGTCTCCCAGACACAACCCAGTGTTGCCAAATGACAAAAGACTGATGTCATTTCTCTCTGCTGCTTGCAGGTTTGCCACCAATCTCATTTCAGGAGTGCAAGACTACAAAGCTTTACTGGACAGGTAAGTAGCTTGGGAGGAGAGCTTGAGTCTCCACAGGGCTTCTGATTCAAGGCTGCTCTCAGCACAAAGTCGGGCTGTATTGCATCTCCCACCACTGGGAAGGGCTGGGGCTCCAGCATGCTTCAGAGCAAGAGCTTCAGCAATTCTTTACGCCCTTTCTGCTGTATTCCTGCAGTGTAACAGGTTGAAGAAGGACGCTTTTGGATGGCTGGCAGTCACCCCTCTGGCAGGCACGGCGCAGCTCAGAAGGACACGCAGGCTTTGCCTGACAGTTACTGAGATTTGCCTGAGTCGGAGTCACTGACTGAGTTACAAGAGGAAGCTTGTGCTCCCCACACCCAAAGAGCAGCAGCGCTGTGGTTACACAGCCTGCACACCTTCCCTGGCCCTCTCCACACACTGCGCTCTCCACTGTCCCACCTCCCTCCCCCCAGAGAAACAGCACACCCCAGCAGGGCAGGGAGGGCTCACACAGACAGGCTGCCTCAGTAGCCAGCAAAAATAAGCTACTTATGCTCTTCTTACTTTCTGAATAAAAACACAGGGGAAATACATGATTCTTCAAGTCATGTATGTATCACACACCTGTACAAAGCAGTAAGTGATACAGAGAATTTGAGAGTTGGGAGCTAAAGTGAATATCCTTGGTTTAGAACTGTAGCAGTTTTAAAGACACAGTTAACCAAGATAAGCTAGCATAAAACATTACCCCTTATCAGCTGTATGAGAGTAAACCTCCTTGCCTGCTTCTTCACCCCTGCCTCTCTCTAACAAGTTGGAAGCTTAGTCCTCTTTTGCTGAAGGAAAATCTCTGCACTGTAAGATCTTCCTCCTGTGGTCTCTGCAGCCTCTCCTCACCAGCAGCACCATTATTTCCTGCTGCAGTGTCCATGGGGTATTTTACAACACATAATCATCATTGTGACTGTGATAACTCTTTTTTCCTGGCTACTGAAGAAGCCTTTTAAGAGATGCTTGTTTCACCTGCCTTCCTGGAAAAGGCTTCCAGTGTGTATTACTCCACAGGTCTAAGTAAGAATTAGCACAAAAGAGAGGACCTATGGAAAACAAAAATTCGCTCTATATTGCCTAAGTCATTTCTGTTTGTCAGGCAAGCCCTCTCACACTCTCTCTAACTACTCAGCACAGTCCAGGGCTGCTGTGATTGCAGGGAATTTCATCAGTGCCTTTCCCAGCTGCTCTGCTGACTTGGTCCTGCCGGGTTCCTGGGGTCCCATCTAGGCAGGCTTCCCACACACAGAGCTGCTTGTGACCTGCTATTTCCATCTCTGCTAGATGATAACGCAGTTGCTTAATGAATATGCATGGAGCTGCCAGGAATGATGTATTTAACTTTGGTGTGGGAATTCATCTATTTCCCTTATACTGTAATCTCATTTTATTATTCAATTTGTGTTATACCTGATCTAATTGTAACAGAACAAAGGACAGATTAGATTTCTTTTCCTTTCTGTCTCTCTCCCCTCTTTTCCTCTGGCTTTGTGTTTCTCCTTCTCTGCAGCCATGCTTTACCTGCTGATTTTTCTCGTGGACAGCTGTCTGGTCATCCTCTCTGTATGAAGCAATACTATGGACTCTTTTCTTCCTATCGTCTTCCAGGACGTACCAAAGATACCCTCGTGGCCCAGAAAAGCAATGTAATGCCAGAACCAGAGCACATCATTGTTGCTTGTAACAATCAGGTAAATTAGTTTTCTTTTTTTTTATACCTTTCTGTATTTCTTAATTTGTTTAAATTCACTCCACAAGATGCTAATCTCATCTCTGTTCAGAAGTGCAATTAGTGTGCTGTGTATGAGCTCACTTCTTACCAAGCATTTGCGGTCAATATTTCCAAAAGATGATTCTGCAGCATTTTTGTCCTTGGCCCACATTATGTTCCAAGCACAGTGATGCAGAAAGGAGGAATGTGGCAGAATTCATTTGCTTGCTCTTTCAAACAAAAATGTTTAATAAACAGAGAGGAAACCACAGAGAAAAAGGAATCCTGTTGGAGTGCATTTGCTGGAAATGCTCTTCTCTTGACTGTCAAGTACTGGCACACAATGCATGGCAACTATACCACCATCACACCTATGCCTGAAGGAGTTAGCACAGGGGCAGGCAGAAATACTGAAGTGTTAGAGTGAATTTGCCCCAACCAGTAATTTCCAGGGAGCAGCAGAGTCTGTTTTCTGGGCATGCCTTACAGCCCAGCTGGAATATTTGCAGTACTGGAGCCATTCCTGCAGGCCCTCTTGGAATTAAGAGATAGGATCCAGTGAAGTGCTTTCTGCTTTTCCAGGAAGTGCAGGAAATTTTCCAGATTCTCTAGGTCGTGTTTAAACAAGTAATACCAAGAAAATTATTTACATACTTTCTGATTATATCTAAGTTTTTTTAAGCTTATTCAAATAGTGTATATTTTATTTGAGCCCAACACACAATGTAAGTCCCCTCAGGCAACAGGCACTGCATTGGTGTTCAAACACAGGAGGGGTGAGCCCCAGGCCGTTCCCCAGTGGTTTTGTGTTCCACTGCCTCAGGCCTGGCTCTCCAGGCAGGACTTCAGCCTCTCAACACCGACCCAGGTGACAGCAAAATGCTGGACCACAAAGGGCCCAAGCCACCTCTGACTGATCTTCTGACTTCTGTCATTTCTTTGCAGTTTTTTGTTTTGGATGTTGTCATTAACTTCCGTCGTCTCAGTGAGGGAGATCTTTTCACTCAGTTACAAAAGATAGCAAAAATGGCAGAGAATGAAGAGGAAATGCTGCCTCCAATTGGCCTGCTGACAACAGACGGAAGAACAGAGTGGGCAGAGGCCAGGACCATCCTTATGAAAGGTTAGCAGCAGCAATCCCAGCTTTCCCTCCTTCACCATCTTCCTCCTCACCATCACTGCCTTTCCTTGCTGAGAGTGAACATCACAGCAAACACAGGACTGAATGTGCAACCTCACTGCTGAGTTTTTCCAGCAGTAGCAAACTCAGTGCATGTAAGGTGTGTGTTAGCAGGGGAGCAGCAGAAATGGCTTAGCCCTTTGGCTGTGTATGATTAAAAGTGTTATGCCATGTAACAACTCTCACTCCATTCTTTGTTTGTCATCACACAAATTACATTACATCAGATTTTGTGATTTGTCTCTTTCTTCATATCCATTTTATACCAATAGGAGTGATGTATCCTCTTAGCTTTTGGCAACTATTTGACATTATTGATCTTATCTAACAAAAGCACCTGCAAGTTAACCACCCATTGAATCTAGCTGTGTACTCCCTCTAGTCAATGGAGAAGGCTGATTCAACCAATTCTAAAGTATCTAGGAGAGATAGTACCAGTTATTATCTGGGGATAGCTCTCTCTCTCTCTCTCTCTCTCTCTTTCCCAACAGGCAGCATTTAGCTGGCTCAGATCCTGGACTTGAATGTCAGACTTGGAAACAGATGAAAATGAAGGGTGGGGTTAGTGACCTCTGTCACATCACACCTTATGTATTTTACCCTGAAGCCAAGTGATGTGAGGGCCCTCTTTTTGCCATTTTATGTGTCTTAAATATTTACTTTTTTCTCCTGAAAAAAACATTAACTCATCTCTTTATCTCCAGTTCAGCAATGCTATAGAAAATACTGCTGTTCTACCCATGCCCTGGAACATACAAGAGTTGCCAATAGACTCAAAATATGTTTTTTGAGGACCATCCTAAGGAAGATTCCCCTTTTCTCTTTCAAGTTAATCTGTGCTTATAAAAACTTAGTATAGATACACACACACACACACACAGAGTCCTGGCCATTATTTCAGGAAAATGAAAGAGTTATATCCATGGGCCTGCATAGACCTGCAAGTAGAGGATTGGTCTTCTAGGTGAGAAAATGACCAAGATATTGTAATAAACCCAGCCATCACTGATTTATAAACACACTCAGGATTGTAACTGCCTTCAGGCTGCAGAACTACCTCGTTCTTCCTAAGTACAGGAAGTGAATGCTGTATGAAGTGACTGGCTGCACTCCCATACTACATCCGAATTTGATTCAAAACTGTCTTCTCATAGTTTCCTTCTTAAAACTAAATCAAAAAACCCCAACTAACCAACAGTTGACTGGCCAATTCAATGCAATTGTGCATTAGAAAGGAAGAAATGTCTTGCAGGGCTTGTTCTCTGTTTTAGCTCTCCCTGCAAATATTTTCCATCCCAAGACATGGTTCATGAGTTCTTGTGCAATTTATTGCCTGCTGCACATGATAATTTTTCAGTGTTTGATCAGCTCTCTGGCTATGTCTGTTTCCTTCTGTAAAGGCATCTTTCCCCTACCTTTCTGTTTCTAGCAGAGCTTAATTCTGTTTACTCTAATACCCAGACTGCAGACACCCTGAACCCATATGTCAGGCTAAGGGCTTCGTATCTGTCAGAGATGTGTGGGTGGCAGCCACAGTGAAATATATATAAACCTATCAGACAGCGTCAAGCAGAACGCTGAGCAAGCTCGAGCAGTTTGTAAATCACCATCCAGGCTGGTTTTCCAAGGTGCCTATCTGCAAACACCAGAAGCTGATGTATAGGGGGCAACTTCCATTCACAAGGATCTCTTCTCATCAAGGGACCCAGAGCATCAATGAAAAAAATACCACAAACATGGGCCCTGCTGTTCCTTGTTCTGAAAAGGGTTTTCATGGGAAAACAACACAAAAACACTCTCAGCTCTGCTGCTCCAGAGCAGAATACGGCAGCAATAGCGTGAGCTCTGAAATCTTCTGTTTTCCACCTGTCCTCTGTAACTGTTATATATACAATAAGCAAGCAATGCTGGCTGTAAGAGTAAAATAGATCAATTTTGTAATATAATTACTTCAGGAAATGAAAGGCAGAAAAAGAAAGTGGCTATTATTGAATCATGTGAGAGACACAGAGAGATATCACACAAGTTAACACGTGAATTAATGCCTGGGTGTAACGTTCCCTCGCACGGAGACGAGCTGCTGCTGAGAGAAGCTCTGCAGACACCAGCTCCTGGCAGAGTCAGGGTCAGACCTCCAAGGCAGAGGGTTGGACTTAGAGGCAGGAGGATGTGAACATTTCCCTCTTTCTCCCCCAGACTCCACCAACCGCGACTCCCTGGACATGATCGAGCGCTGCGTGTGCCTGGTGTGCCTGGACAGCGCCAGCGGCCTGGAGCTCAGCCACACCGACATGGCCCTGCAGGTGCTGCACGGAGGGGGCTGCCTTGGGAACGGGGCCAACCGCTGGTACGACAAACCCATGCAGGTAAAGCCCTCGCAGCGCCGAGGGACCACTCGCTTTGTGGCGGGGAACGCCAGGAGCCGGGCGGCAGAGGGAGGGGAGGCGGTGTCAGCGTCTGCCCGGGCGGGTCTGGTGGGAGCAGCGCTGTGCCTTGCAAGGCAGGGGAAGCAGGGACACTCCCACCTTTTCCACAGCTGCCCTTTGCACTTGAGGGGATAATACTGATCCGCAGATGTACGAGTAGGTGGACATCGGGTATAAAAAAACCAGTGCATTTTATTACACTGAGTCAAATGAACTGACAATGTTGGCCTAGCATGCCAGAATGCAAAAGAAAAGCACAGTATTTTTCTTTGTTTCCTCTTCTTACACATTTTCCTGGCATCCTAGAGATGCTACCACTTATAATTTGGCATGTGTTTAAGTCCTCACTTAACAGGCTGTTTACTCATTTGGTGACATCCTTGTTGAGACTTTTCTTGAAGTATTGACTTCTCCAGCCTTTTCCCCAGATTTTGATTGCATATTTTAAAGTGTCGCACTGTTATTTCCACACTTTGCAATAGACCCAGAGTGATGTATTAATCTCCAACTGTCAACAATGTTGACACCTTATGAAAAATTGAAAAAACCCTGACTGATACATTGCTTGCATAATGCTTGTTGCTCCTTCCACATCTAAGAACAGCACTATGAAAAGAGAAACCCCTAAAATAAATTCCCTTGCACCAACTCACCCAAGAGCAAATACATTTGAGTAGTCATTCCTGATTTATGCCCCTGCAAATGACATTATTAGCAGATTCTTTTGAAGAACAAACCATTTGTCTTTAGTTAGATTAGAATCCTCATATTTGCAGGGTCAATTGTTTAGGTGTTTCAAGCAGATGAGCATAAACTACATTTTCTTTTTGTCTACTATCACAAGGCAGCAGAAAGCAAATAAAATTGCTTAGTGTGTCCAGATGTATTCAGGCCAAAGTAGTTTAAAGGTGAAGAGACATTCTTAGGGAAATAAGATCCCATTTCCTTTTATGCAAATGCAGATTATGTAGGAAGCCATTCTCACAGTGGAACTTGTTCTTTCTCTCCATATTCTTCTTCACCTTTGCAGTAAGGCTTCAGACAATGTCCAGGTGAGCTTTTTGTGCCATGCCCGTGCTCTGAAAACCTCAGGGAAAGCAGGGAGGCAGGATGTGTGTGTGCGATACAAATGTGCAAGAGAGAGCTGAGTGGGTGAAGTCCAGCCAAATGCACTTCAAAACAAGTGTGGGGAAAAGCCCAGAAAAAGGACAGGAAAGCTGCAGTGTTGGCCTAGGCACCTGCTTTTGTATGAGATGCAGAAGTAACCAACTGCATGGGTGTATCACAGAACTGGGGTGCAGCAGGTTTCACCATGTGTACACAATGAACTTAACAATGAAGACAAGATGGAAATTAAATGAAGAAAGCATCTTGAAAAAAAAAAAGGTTAAAAATAAGCTGTGAGAAAGCTATCAAATAAGGATGAGCTTTGTAATAAAATGGGATCCTAAGGATTTCCCAGACACAGATGTTTTATTGTCCTTGAATGCAGATGGAGAACCCTGGCCTGTCTTTCTATTGATGGGTTTTCTGTACCATAAAGCAGCTGCTAAATCAAATTTTCAGATTCCATTGGGACTTGCTAAAATTTACATTCTCATAGGATTTAGTCCAAAACAGCAGCATGAAAGGGATTCTGTGCAACACCTTTCACAGGACAAGCAAGTCTCCTGCAATAAGTCTGATCTGTGGGGCAAGGAAGTTCCTGATGTGAGCAATAAGAAAATAAGAACAATAACATTTTTGTCAGGTTGCCATCATGGATAACTCACCCAGAACACAATTTATTCCCTGTATGTGTTGCACCTGTTCTTTTCCTTGTCCAGTTTGTGGTGGGAAGAGATGGACTCTGCGGGGCCGTGTGTGAACACTCCCCGTTCGATGGCATCGTCATGGTGCAGTGCACTGAATTCCTGCTCAGGCACATGTGAGTTCCCTTTCTGGGCATTTCATACCCACTCCTGCCCCTGGGAAGCCTCTGCCAGTGGCAGATTTCCCCTGATGCACAGGGGCACTAAGACACATGAAGCTGTTGGAAAGCAGTAATTCAGCTGCTAGAAGAGCAGTGTTTAACGAATGGATTGCTCCTGTGACCTTAATTCTGTCTCACACACCAACAGGAAAGAAAGTTCCAAGAAATTATTCCGAGCCGATTCGGTGAGCGAGCTGCCTGCTCCACGGAGACTGAGATGGAAGTGTTCCCCTGACATTCAGACACATTTGGCATCAGCAGCAGAAAAACTCCAAAGGTAGAACAGATGCCTCACTTTTCTCAGCCGTGACGGCAAGCTGGGAATTACCCAGCACAGTGTGTGCAGGCGTGGGCTCCCTCCTAGGGGGCTTCCTGTCTTCCTCTCCTCCTCATCCTCCCAAGCTGCACATACCCAGCATCTCCCTGCAGGATGGGACCCTTGTGGGCTGGAGCTGCTTGGCTGTATTCAGGAATTGCATTACCATTGGTTTCCTTCCATGTAAATGCTAGGAAATCTGAAAAGCACTGGAAAAACAGCTTACCCTTATTTGCACAGGATGCAAACAATGCAGGTCCTCTGTTTTTGTGGATGTCTTTTATGGGTTTGAGCTGACTTAATCTGAAGCCAGGGCAATAGGGGTACATATAGGAGACGGTAGAATACAACTGGTTTGAATAAACAATTTGAATTTAGGAGTGTAATTTGTTTACATTCATATTGCTCCTACAAAGTCTAGTTTTCTCTGACTCTGTTTCCAGGCTGTCAGAGATTTGCATGACCTTTGGCGGTGTGGGTGGCAATAAGAATTTTTTTTTCCCTCAGCACTCAGGCCTGTGATCTCTCTGTAGAGAATTAACACATTCTCTGCATGATCAGCTGTAAGTACGTCCAGTGTGGCTGCATTACGTAAGACCTCAGAGTGGCTAGAAAGTTACATAAGAGAGAAAATTCAGGATGCAGTATAATCCCTTTTTGTATTAAAACAAAGGTAGTAGTCCTTTAAATTGAATCTTGCAAGGAGCTTAAGACCTTCATTTTTGTTTTTTTTTTTAAAAAAAGAAGGTGTCTTACTCAAATGAACAGACTCGAGTGCTGCAGTTAAGGCTGCAGAAAACAAGCTTGGTGTAGAACCTGTGTGAATAAAAGTTAGTGACTAGGAACAAGTTACCAAAGGCCATGAATGTCTGCAGAGCAGGAGGCCACTCACCTCCAAGAGGGTACGGGCAGGAAAAGATCTCTGGGTTTTATTTGCAAACAGAAACAGGACAGGACATGGTTTAGTGGTGAAAAAGGTAGGGTAGGTTAATGGTTGGACTTGCCAATCTAAGAGTTCTTTTCCAGCTTTAACAATTCTGAGATTCTTACATCTACTCCTGCAGTAACTGTCTTCTGTTTTTTTTCCAGGGTGGTGGAAAACCTGGATTTTATTGCCTATAAGTTTGAGCACTATGGAAAGGAATTTATTAAGAAACAAAAGGTTAGCCCAGATGCCTACATTCAAGTAGCACTTCAGCTGGCATTCTACAGGTAAGGTCAATTCACAGGACAAAGGACACAAGGTAGTAGGGTTTTATACACCACTGCCCTCTCTGTGGGCAGCCTGGGAGGAACCACGGCAGTAACCACAGATTCCCCTCTGGCACCACAGGCTGAAAAGCATCCACAGGGGAGAGTACTGCAGCTGCATATCAGACTAGAACAGTTACTGCTGCTTCTTCACAGGCATCGCAGGATTTGATAATATCCCCTAATTTCCATGGTCTTATCCAAGTTAAAAGCTCCTTTCTGCATTGCCAGAACTCCAGGCTGGTGATGGGTTGCATGGTTTCCTGCAGAACAGCAGCAACACAAATAATTCTTTATCATGTCAAATTAAATCCCAGAGTGGTCTTTACCTGGTCAAGACCAGAGATTATTAACACATTTCATGTACTCCATTAACATCTGTTGAACATCCATTTTGCATATTCCATTAATAAAACTTCAACAATGACCCAGCCCAAGGCTTTCATCTGGATCCCAGCCGTGATATAAATCCCATGTTTGCAATAAAAACCCTAGGGAACGGTTCTGCTGTGAGACACCTGCTTCAACTCAAAGATACAGTCTGTGTCCTGAAGCAAGGAATAGGACCTGTATACCTGGACCCAAATTAAACAACAGCCTTCATCCTCTGTTCTAATTGCTTTGTGGGTTTTCATTCCAGCTGACAAATAACACCCTATTCCCCTCTTAGTTTTCTGCTTTTCATTCACACACTCAGTGCATTTTCTCTTGTTTTAAGTAAAACATATTTCAAGCCCATACGTAAATGATGAATTACACAATTATTTTATGATGCAGTGCAAATAAAACATTCCCTGAGATCTTTCAGTAAATTTTAGTTTTACTAGCTTTATTTTTGCACAACAAGTCATTTTTTACTGGCAATGCATAACTAAAACATATACAGCTGTATGCAGCTCTTCATATTAGAAAGGAGTGAGCATCCATCTCTTTTAAGTTTCTTACAGAATTCTATCAACGTTAAGATGAATACTGTGCAAGAAACAAAAGTGTGGCTCCAACAACAAAATGCACCAAGCCTCTATTTCTCTTAGTCTTTGTGACTCTTGAAAACAGTTATTCTTTGTTTTTCTCCCTTCACTCTCCCAGGTGCCACGAGAGGCTTGTCCCAACCTATGAAAGTGCCTCCCTGCGCCGATTTGATGAGGGCCGGGTTGAGAATATCAGATCTGCCACCTTGGAAGCATTTGCTTTTGTCAAAGCCATGGCAGGTGACGAGAGAGCTGTGTCGGTATGTTGGTCTGGCTCCCTCTGCCTTCTTTGCCAAAACACCAAGTAAATAATGCATTCATGGCCCCAAGTCTCTCACTTTTTAACTGTTAACTGAGAACATAAAGGCACAGGGCAGGGCAGCAAGCATTACAGGATTTTGCTTTTCGTACAGACCAACCATTAAGCTAAATATAAATATTCCCTTCTTTTTATTTAAGCACCCAAAAGATACAGAGGTACCTAAACATGACATTATGAGAAACATAATATCTAATTTTAGATTTAGTACTGTCTTATGAATGTTCTATCATCAGATCCAGATTCAGCTCCCTGGAGAGATCTAGGCTGAACATGCAAAGTTCAGGATCATTAAACTGCCACACCAGGGGAATTGCCTGGCAGGTCTCCTGCAGTGGTTAGTTCTGCTGCAGACTGCAATATGTGATGTAATTCCCATGCTTTCATTTCTGGATATGTGGATATGTTCTGGCTGATCTTTTTTGTTTTAAAGGGATGTTTCTACCAAATAGACTAAGTCTTCTAGGATCCTGAAGGGAGTTGAAATTTAATGATGAAAAGCTTCATCAAGCTAACCAAACGACTCGCCAAACTGTCCTGCTATCGTACTGCAGAAAGAAAAATTAAATTGCCTTTCTTTGAGACACCACCATCTGTTTGCCAGAAGCACGAGTGCAGCACAGAGTGGATGGGGATGCAGAGAGGTCCAGCTGAGAGCAGAGCTGCACAAACAGCCCTGTGCACTGTCCTGCCCACCGTCCCTGGAGAGCCCCCCTCAATGGCTCTGTGCTGCTTCCACCCCTGCACGGCTCTGCTGTACAGGGAATTTCCAGGTGGCTCTTTAGATGCAAAATGCTGCCACAATACAGATGATTTTTCACAGTAAGCCCATTCCAGTGGCAGCAGCCCACATGGCTGCTCCTTAGAATTTAGCATAACATTGCTGGAAGCACTGCTGGGCTGTAGATTAGGTGTCAATTAACAAAATATTATAAACCAATCTCTAATGTCCCAGAGGATTACAAAAATTTGCCCAGATAAGTGCTCTGTTAATCCATTGCTTCTTCAATCTCTTTAAGATTATCATGCCCAGAATTTAGTTCCTAATGAACAAGACTCAAATAAGTTCCATGGCAAAATGGTAACTCAAAAAACCCAAAGTAATTCCCTCTGCTGGGTGGGTAACTCACACAGGTTATGACCGTACCGTGGCACATAATAGTGACTAACACACAGCAGGCAAGAAGAGGCTGTTGTTACTGCCTGTCAGCGTCCTGTCTGACAGGATGGATCTCAATCACATTTCATTAGAAGTTCCTGTTGCCTGTGCACACTTTCCCCTCCACCCCTGGCACTCAGCACCGTCCCACCCCGTGCCATGGCACACTGACCGTGCCCCTGGGAGGAGCCAGCCTGCTCCTACAACGTTGTTTCAACACATCATTCTAGCTCCTTGCAAGGACCTCTTCCTTCTTCCAACACTTACTGACTCCTGCAGCTCTCCCAAACCTTCAGCATTTCTCACCTTCTTCCCACCCAAATCTGAGATCCTGCTCCCCTTTCACAGCACCCTAAACTTGTTTCACACAAGCAAGCTGAAGAATGCTCTGTGTGTCTAGCTGGAGCTCAATCTCAGCCCCTACATCTTCCTACTGCATGCCTTGAGTGTTGAGAATAGGGGGGAAATGGTTTCATTTCCCCTGGAAAGCCTGTAATCATAGTGCAGACAAACCCACTGATAGTTTTCCTGGCCTCTTCCTCACCGAGAGATACAAAGGACATTTATACTGGTCTGCGATTGTTCTTTCCAACAGACATTGATAAATCTTTGTTTGGATGTGAACAGCTTCATCTTTCCATCCAAAACTACATATATGTATTAGAATCACAGAAACATTAGAAAATTAATTTAATACAACCCTATTCCAAGGTGATTTCTTTAGACCTACAACTTGCTCTGAATGTGAAGGGGTTAATTCTTTTTTCGTGGACAAAGAGATGCACCACTTGGTTTAAGTAGCCTTGAACGCCCCAAAATACTGTTTGTTAATAGCCATTACTTCAAATCCAATATAAAACGTTTTCCTTCTGATACAAATAAACATTATCCTCACACGATAGCTTGAACAGTCACCAAAGATTGATTGAGTCAGATTGATTCTTTAGCAGGAGAAATATCTCATGCATTTGACACTTGCTGTAAAAGCAGCAGCTACTGACACTAGAGATTGCTTGAATAGCTGTAAATTAATCAGATTTAAAGATTGCATTCGGTAATTTAATCTGTACAAGGGAACTAAGGCCTAGCTCTAGCCTTGTGAAAAAATATCAGACTTTGTATTTTGAAGGTCCCTGATGGTGACCTTGACTTGCTTCTAAAATGAATTCTTTGTTCAAAAGATCATCCATCGTCCATAGGAGCTGAAGGTCCCCTGTTTCTCCGGAGACCCAGCCATTTCTGGCTGCTTCAGGGTCTCCCAAAGTTGCAGTGTTGGACTTGATGTACAGCAGGGCAGCACTTCTTAAGATCATTCCCTTCATATAAAAGGCTGCCACTTGACAGGAGGCAAAATTTACTGGCTTGTTATCTGAAATGTGAGGCATCTGTGGAGGGTAGAGCAGCCTTGGAAAATTCTAGATGCCCTTTCACACATGGGAGTAATTTTTTGACTGGCTAGTAAAATACCAGTAATGGCTTTCATTAACACCACTGTCATTGTCTAGACAAACCATTCTGGAGGAGACACATGGCCTGTCTGTTTTGAAAACACTGAATTACACTAGGCTATTATTTTCCCTGCCCCAAATACAGTGATTCCATTGGTAATAATCTACACCCCCAAAATCCATGGCAGGAATCCACAAAAGGAACTGCAAGCCTTTTCTTGACCTCAAACAAACCACCACCACCAAACCTGTTCAACCCTTGCACAGCCAGGTGCTGGTGCTGATCAGGACATTGATCCCTGTGGCTTTTCATTTATCAGAGCATTTACACCTGAGCCAAGAGCAAAGGACATTTGAGCTGCTTTCTATTTGGCTCTTGGTTAGTTGATGAAGATGCTGTTTCTTTGAGAGTTTATTCAATAATACATACATTCTGATTGTCCCACCAGGATTCTGAGAAGATGCAGAGATTTAAGGATGCAATTACAGCTCAGACTAATTACTCTGTTCTGGTGAGTAAAACACTGCCTGTCTGAATAAGAACTAGTCAGCTTCTTCAAGAAAAGTGTGAAGATACAGTCATTAACTATTGCAGCACTAGAAACACGTAGGCAGCTCTGAATAGAAAAGTATCTGCTATGTCACACTTATAAACATTTCTTATGGCCCAAATAGCCATAGTCAATTAACCTCAACTAAAAAAACTAACCCTAAAACTAACATCTGTGCATTTTCTTACATTTCTCTTCACTAGAGGATAGAGGTTCCTGTCTGGATCCTGATCCTCAGATGGACTGGTATTCTGGAAGAAGTATTCTGGTATTCCAAAAACCCATTGCAAATCAAGGTCATTAACAATGAGGGAATGATTATAGTAGGCTTTCCTTTAAAGACCTGAATGCAGTGTCTAAGAAAAGGAAGAGATGCCCTCCAGTGAAGAAATCAGTCTAATATCCAATACAACTCATTTTCTGTTGATTAAAAATGAGACAATTCAGTCTGGGAAATGCTTTATGTGCCACTGTGCCAAGGCAAAGCACAGACTTGTTCTATAAACAACTTAGTCATACCACTCATGAAATTAATAAATATTAATCACCAGCTATGATAAGTGAATTTGCCACCTATGGTTTTGCCTCAGACCATTGCTTAATAAATCCATATTGTGGATTACTCTTTAGATATTAATAATATTCAAGAAATCATTCACCCTCAGAGGTGGTTTTAAAGGTATACTCGGAGCACTGGAGAGGCAAAATGTTGTTTTCAGGGGGGACTGTGAAGCAAAAGAAGCAGGGAAGAAAACCAGTTCTGTGTTTCAGGCCTTGTGCTGAGAACTCACATCTTAGAAGCTGAGACCTGACATGTTCTATAAAGAGAGTCAAGTCTTACTTCAGGGCAACTGAACCATCCCAGGGCAACCCCACAGTGAACACAACACACTGCAGGTCTGCTAGGTCACAGCCAAAGGAATGTCTGTTCAGCTCTCAAAAAAAAAAAAAAATAGAAGAGAGAAAAAAGTCCATTAATTCTCCCCTCCAAGTCATTTCAGATCCAGAAACTGTTATAAATTCAGCCTCCAGTGTAGCCTACAGGAAAATATTAAAACTCCCGTAGGAAAAATAATTTATCCTTAAATTTAAAAAACTCTCCAGGTATTTCTACTCACCAAGCTCCCCCTCCTTTCTCAGAATAGCAGAATATAATCGTTGTGGCTTTAAACTCTGGGTTAAGACTTAGATGGTCTGACTAAATTGTGCATAACAGACTGAAATGTAATAGCTCCTAAGGAAAACAAAAAAAAATCTACTTCATAAAACAAAAAGCAATTTAATGATTTTATTTCCCCTTGTTAAGGCTTACTAGTAGCATTGCTATCTTAAATGTGGAGCTCTGAAATTCAATTTAGCCCAGTTTTTTCCTATGCATTGACTCACAGTTTATTTCGTTAGCCTGTCTCGGCCTCTCTTCAGGCATGACATTGATCTATGCTGCAAAAATGTCATTGCTAACAGCCTTATAAATCTTGTGTGATAGCAAAATATTTCCTTTGATTATCAAGTCAGTTTCCCTGTATGGCAAAGAGAACGTAAACACAGCCCTGATGTATTCCACCTTTTGCAAGCATCCCTGCTCTGCCTGGGCTGATGAACAAACAGCCCCTTTACCCAGCGGTGCCTCGTTCTTGACAAACCAGGCTGTGCACTCCCAACCCCTGCTTCAGGCACTTATCAGTGCTTAAAATTATTCCCTTCATAACAGAAGCAGTAAACTTGCGCTTTTCTTTTATTTTTTTAATCCTTAAGAGGAAAACCAAGCTTGTGCTCTTGTTTAAGTCCTGCCTTCTCTCAGGGTGTTTGTTTCCCTTGTTCCAAGGGTCCTGTGCCCCAGGGGTGTCAGCTCTGCTCTCAGGGCAGTGCAAGGTCCCTCGTTCAGCATTCCCTTCCCACATGACTTCAGCCTGGACCAGGGAAGAGCTACAGCTCAGGCCACAAAATCAGTGCTTTCACCAGCAAGAACAAACCTGGACTGAAGGGTTTTGATCACACTTATTTATCTGAGGCAATTCCTGCCTGGTTGGAATAAATTTTGATTTGGTTTCCCGAAGAAACAAAACTCTGTAACTATCCAGCCTGCCAATCCCCCACAGCTGGCTTTTGATCCCATTAGCCATCTTCAATCACATTTACTAGCAGGGCAGAGCTCTCAAAGCTAACAAATGCCTTAAGTCTGGAGCATTTGGCAGCTGGACAGAGCACAGACCTGAGCACAGGCAGCTGATGGCAGGGACTCGCTGCAGGCTCAGCAGCAGCTCCTGGGAGCTGCCACTGCTCTGCTGTATCCCTAACCCCAGTTTTCTCAAGCAGGGGAGTTGCTCATAGGTCTGTGATGGATTTGCCAGTGCTCTGTTGTTCTGTTAAGCCTGTTGCAGACACCTACCAGATCCTTGGATCTGAATCCTATGGAATGACGTATGCTTTAACTGCCAGAGGGAGATGCAGGCAGCAAGGCAATGGAACATTAATTTGTTCCTTTTGGAGGTGTTTTGGAGCCCTCCACCCTGAAACATAATCCAAATGATGCACAGAAAATTCCAAAATCTGCTTGGAAATTTCTGCTGTCCCATGTGCTCCCCTCAGCATCTGTAGAAGCCCAGCCCAGCCCATGAAATCCAGCTCTGAGGGACAACGAACACCCAGATAACATCAGCACACAGCACATCCCGTGACTGCCTCCTTGCTAATGTTTACATCTTCAGGGCACCACCTGAATTTCCAGTTACTGATCTTCAGCAAAGCACATACTCAGAGTGATATCTGAACGCTTCAGGCTTTACATCACTCAAACCAAGTTCACCAGCCCTGACCAGAGCACCAGGCAGTAATAGTCAAAATGCCTCCAAACTCAGTTAAATGCTGTTGTCTTATCACATTGTACACAGGCTATTTCTGGAATGGGAATAGACAATCACCTGCTAGGGCTCAGAGAGGTGGCACGGGAACACTGCAAGGAACTGCCAGAGATATTTACGGACGAGACTTATCTGGCAAGCAATCGATTCATCCTCTCAACCAGCCAGGTGAGTTTCTCCTGTTCACTGGTCTTGCCAAGCAGAGGATAATTCATTTGTGTTCTGCCAGACCTTGTAGCTCGCAGTGAGAGCAGTGTGAAAAAGGGAAACAAACAAAAGCAGTCTGCAAATTGCTCCCCATCTTCAGTCCTGTTTTGGTTCATCAGCACAGGAAATACTGACTGCAGTTATCACTTCATATGCAACATTCCAAAGTCCTTCACAGAAATCCTGGAAATGCACCAAAATCAGTAAAATTCACATGAGGGCTCAGTTTCCTCCATTTCCAAACTCCACATGTTCCCATTCCCCTTCTTTTCCTCCTTCCCCTAGGATGACAGCTCTAGGGAGCCGTCTTTACTCCACTGACAGGACAGCCAAAGCCAGAAGGGCTGCCACTCTGAGAAACCCGAGCCTTGAGGAAACTTTACTCTTAAAAGTAGCTATGTTTGAGATCTTTGAGAGCCTTCTGTTATTTGCTGTAAGACAGCAACCCATGCAGGCATGCAAATTAGACATTGTAGACAGGTACAGACATTTACAGATTTGCAGTTATTTGCACACACAGAGATACTCTAAGAGTCAATACTTCCTACATTTAATGTTCTGGATAAGGAAGCATCATTATGGCACACAGCCTAAAAATTAAATGTTTTATTGCATGTAGTAGCAGTCCTAATGAAAGAAGAAATCTATGTAGGAATTCATTAACTGAAACACTAACCCAGCTGCAACAGATTGGGACTATGCAACAAAAGAGACTTACAATATCATGCTACAGCATAAAACCTTAATAAGTAATTTGATCTTGTCATAATGTTTGTAGGCTTTCAGACATGAGTGAATGTAACCAACATACCACTACATAAATTCTCCAAGAAACTATCCATGAGCACAGAGTGCTCCTGAATAGCTTTATGGCCTTGGGCTGTTGCACAGCAAATTCATCTGACAATTCTATGGCTCTATTAGCAGGACTAATGGCCTGTTCTACACCATTAAAAAGGCAAATGTCATTTGTGAAGGCCCATGTACACAAAGTCTGAAGCATACAGATTTCTAACACATCTTTTTTTTTCTGCAGGAGAAAGGGTTTCACTGCCATATTATGCCATGATTAAACTGGGGTCTAATAGAATGCCTGGTTGCATTAAAGTGTTTTCATACAGCATCACAGTTATAAACCATTATTAGAAATGGACAACGCTAATTTCTCTAATTTAATGCAGTCTTCACATTACAAGTTTAACATAACCTTAAGAAATTAAAAACCTTAGAGAAGTTTTACGTATCCATTTTATGCACAAGGATTACATAAAATTCCTATCAATAATGAATCTTACAGCTTTAAAATATATAAACTGAGCAAAGAAATGCATTATAGCCACCTCAAATTATACCAGTTTTTAAATCACAGCAAACAAACAGAGAAACCAAATTCTACACTGAGATCAGCTTCTGCTTGCCAGGGTAAATCACCTCCAGGTCTGGACTCCTGAAGGTAGTGACACTCCCCAAGGCTGGAGTCACCACATTACCAGCACTTGTAGCATTTGTTTCTCTTTTTCCTGATTCCTAAGCAGCCAATTTCAGGTGCCCTGATTAATCAGAGATCACTCCTTCCCCTCTGCCTGCAACCAGGTTCCGACCACTATGGAAATGTTCTGCTGCTACGGGCCCGTGGTGCCCAACGGATACGGGGCGTGTTACAACCCTCAGCCAGAGCACATCCTGTTCTGCATCTCCAGCTTCAAAGAATGTAAGGAAACCTCCTCAGCCATGCTGGCAAAAGCTGTGGAAGAAAGTCTCCTAGCAATGAGAGATCTGTGCAGCAGGTGCAGCTCTACTGCAGCAAAGCCAGCTGCTAAACCAGATGCAGCCACACGGCTGCAGAGCGACCACCAGTGCTGAGGCTCTGGGATTTACTCTCCTGAACCCACCTCATGAACAAACACGACATAGCTGTCCAAAGGCAAGACAGCACCAGTAATAGAATAGTGTAGAACCAAGGTGTCATCTGTTTCTCATTGTTGCCAACATTTACAGCTCTGTGTATGAAATCTGCCATTCCTTGCTTAAGAGTCAGCAAGAAAGATTTGGTCTCACTGGCTGGAATGAAGGAGGAAGTCGTACAAGTATGTGCTGGGCTACCATCTCTAACCATAATTAACTTGTGCCATTTTATCACCTAAAAAATGGAGTAAGTTTGTATAGGACGTAAATTAAATACTAAGGCACACCAATTAATTAATATCCCCTGCAAGTAGTTCTAAAATATTCACATCTACTACTACAAGATTTGCATGTAAAGAAAAAAAGAAATTTCCTCTATTGGGAATTTTGAGTGTAAATAATAGGCTGATGCCATTATATCTTGAATATTTGCATGAAGAGTATTTAATACCACCTATTTACTATATTACCAGTCTATTTACTATATTAGAAAAACTGATTATTTTTAAAAGAGTGGCCCCTGTGCATTTCCACAGAGTTTAGGAAGATAACACGAGTGTTTGCATGTTTCCCCCAATTCAAAAATGCTGCAGAAATAATTTAGCCTTTATTCTGGTTTGCACTGGTCTCAAGCACAGTCCTGTTCTGAAAGCAGCATATTGGAGGCATGATCCATCACAGAGAACTGGGAGAATTTATCCCCAATGAATTGACTTAATTATTTCTTTCTATCAGTGAGCAAAATCCAGCCTGACAGAGCAGCAAAGCACAAAACACAAGTACTATTCAATCCTACTAAAGACCTTTTCTGTTTGCATGGGAATTAATTTAGTCACTGTGACTAGCAGGAGAGTGAATGCAACCACACAAAATCAAAGAGCAATAATGAGAATGAAGAGGTGAATTTGCAATATAAGGAAGCCTTCAAGCTAGAGTGATAAATACCAGTGCTGGTACTCATATCAGCTTTGCATCATCCCCCTTGGAGGGATTTATATTTTATATTTTTTAATAGCAGATGTAGGGTATCACATTCTGCAATATACAGTAAATTCAACCAGGAAAATAATACAGTACCTGGTAATTCCCATCTTCTCTCAGTGTTACCCTGAGGGTTTTCTCATTATCTCTTTCACTCCCCACAAATCCTTCCAGGGACTGATATTTTCAGTGACTTTCTCGTGAGGTGAAATGTGCTGCCTTTCTTAGAGCTGTGCAGTTCTCAGTGTTAGAATACAATGTGCTCTCTGGCTAAGGACACTTACTTCCAAACTCCAGCGCAGATCCCAGGGCTGGCTGGGGATTGCTTCCTTGCTGTGGAGAGCTGGAGATGTTCTCTCTTCCTTTGCAGACCCAACAATCACAGGCTTAAACAACTCTGAAGCCTAAAAGCAGAGTAGATTTATTTCAATAACCTAGAGATGCAGATATGTTTTTGTTTAAGAACTCCAGATCCAATTCAGGAGGTTCTGTATGTCCATGATTATTTCACTGCCTCTTTGGAGTTGCATACATGCAATTAAGCACTCTGCTGGATAAAGGATATCCACAACCCCATTTATAAAAGCACAGTGGGCCTGATAATCAATTAGACCAAGTCATCTATGTTGGACTAAACCAACTATGATGATTTACAGACATTAAGAGCTGGGCTCATTTTTTTTTTTAAGCTATTGTATTTCACTGAAAAATATGTGTGTTTCATTTCTCAATGAGCTGTGGTTCAAATCAAAGATGTAATCTGGTTTTAGATTACATAAATAGTATTGTAGCATGAAAGCTGCCCCAAAGTTATCATGGAATGTTTTAGGTTGGAAGGGATCTTAAAGATCATCTTGTTCCCACTTCCCTGCCATGGGCAGGGACACCTTCCACTAGACCAGGTTGCTCCAAGCCCCATCCAACCTGGCCTTGAAAACTTCCAGGGATGGGGCATCCACAACTTCTCTGGGAAACCTGTTCCAGTGCCTCACCACCCTCACAGTAAGGAATTTCTTGCTAACATCTAATCTAAAGTTAAGATGTAAAAATACATCAATAAAAATCAAGAAAACTGTTAGCCAGACCAAAAGTTTGCTTAAAGTTTGCACTGTTCAAAACCAAACTTTAAGTTGTTCCTATGCTATAATTATGAAAATTACTTTGAAACATTCCCAGTAATTTTGCTTTGCCTCATTTCACTACAAAAGCATTCTGTATTTCTAACACAAATATAGCACTACATATTTTTGTAAAATTATATATTTAAAATTATAATAATATTTAAGTGTGTAAAAATGCTGTGAATAATTATTTGATAATTTATTAATTTTCTTCTAGTTAAATACACAATTTTATTTTGCATTCCTAGTTACACAGGTACCAATAGTTATTTACAAATATTACTTGTTTCCCATTTCACTTTTTTGTCTGGAATCTTAACAGTAGCTCAGACACTGCTCAACACAGCCACTGAGAACTCAGGGTGCATCTACACCCACACCTGATATTTTATACCAATTTAGCATCAAGAGCCCCTTAGTTGTCCACAGCTGCTGTGTGTAACAGGTGTTCTGCATTCTCCAGCTCTGGAAACTACTGCTGGTGGGAAATACTGACATTTTATTTTAACTTGAGGACCAGTGACCACTTACACATTCTATTTATTTAGCTGACCCTTCCATACTTGCATCTTACTGATCTGGTTTTAGTGTTCAGCCTGAATATCTGAAAGGAGCAGCTTTGCTGAGCTCAGTCCTTGCAGAGGAAGCCTTTGCACCTTTGCCACCACCTGTGCTAAAAGCACTGTCTGCAAAGTACCTGACTTTGTGCAAGAACCTTCAGGGTCTGTTTAAAAATGAGGGTTCTGGTTAAATCACAGATGGATGAAAATTCAGAGGCATTACAAACTTCTCTGACAGCAGGAGCTGCACAAGGGACTGCAGCGCTGCTCAGTTAACAGAATTCCCTACACCTATGTGGTTTGATCCCATGCTGTATCTACTAAGGATTTCAGGAAATAGGTTTTCTTGAGTTCTTGTTTAAAATGATTTGTGTTATACAAATGAAGTTCCTTTATGAAGTTTAAAAATACACACTTTCATGCACTTATGGAAACCAAACATGAAGCTTTCAAAAATGTTTCTAGCCAGAATGCTGTGGAATGGATTGTTCAGCGTGAAAAGAGAGAAAATTTTGATTGACACTCTAAGTGTAATGATATTCATGTAACAAGTGGCTGTGATTTAATGAGCCCGCTTGGTGGGACTCAGGGCACACAGCCTCCTGCAAGAGAACTTTCAGGAGGTTTTTGTTCCGCTCTCCCGTGGGTGTGCACAAACGTGCCCGCAGCGCTGGGGCGCAGAAACTAAAAAGCCAATTCATAAATGAAATTCCGTGTTCAGTGATCAAAAGTAAAAGACGCTCGACTTCAAAACAGGGGTGTTTCAAGGGTGTAAGAGCCCGACCTCGCTCCTTTGACAAGGGTGCTGCCACAGCCCCTGTGCCACGGGTAATCTGGCAGGACTCGGCTGTGGCAGCACAGCGTGAGCTGCAGAAGACAGAGAAATATTTTAGTGATACTTTTATTTTTATAAAAACAAAAGTATATATTTATGACAAATGTAAATGTGTATTTATAGCAGACGTCGTTGCTGTTCTGTCTCTACTGAAATACATGTATCTGTGGATATCGCTATGCACGCCCTGAAGTGTACGCTGGTAACGCCGTTCAGCTCCTTCGCCGACGGAGCTGCGCACCGCCAATAAAAGCCACCAGAGGAAAGACTTTGTCGCCTTTTTGTCGCTCGAAGCCTCGGGGGAGGGAGCCGGGACCGGGACCGCCCCGCCCGGGGCTCCCCTGCCCGCGCCGCCCGGGGTGTGCGGGCTGACCCTGCCCCGTCTCCTTTTGCTGATTCCCAGCCCAAGCCTCCCCTGCCGCAGCTCCAGGCTGTTCCCTCGGCTCCTGTCCCTGCTCGCGGATTCCCCGTGGCCGTGCCCCGCCGAAGGTCTCGGTGCTGCAGGGCTGGCAGGATGCGAGGGGGGCTCCCTGGGAGACGGGGAAAGGGCTGCTCCTCACACGCTCAGAAAGCGCAAACCCCCATCATCTGTGTTTGCTGAAATCAGCTTGCACTGCAGCGTGTATGTGTTTTCCTTTGCCAGTTACACGAACCTCATTAAAAACAGACTGAAACGAACACATAAACCAAAGATGACAGCATTTAAACCCAAATGCAGTTGTAAGGCGAAGTGCTTGGGAGCAGAGTTACATTTGGTGCTTACAGCCCCGCTGTTATTCCCAGCACAAGGCGGGCAGCAGGAACCCGCAGGGCGGGGCAGCTGTGCCGGGTTTTGGGGCAGAGATGCTCCCACAGCCGCAGGGAGGGACCGAGGCAGCTGCGCTGCTCCGGGCTCTGCCGCAGGGCTGGGAACGGCTCCGCGGCAGCTCCGACACACGGGCAGCGCCCCGGGGCTTTGCAGAGCTTGCAGGTGCCGCAGAACTTCGCTATCCACACCTGAAGTTGCAGTGATGTATTGCCCACAGAGGAGGGTTGTAGCTGTTTTTTTCCCGTTCATCTCATTAAGGACTGGTGTAGTCTATTTCCTGTTCGTGAGGGGATGAGCAACACTTTTCCTCTGCTCTGATGCTCTCCAGCTCTAATAATAAATATTTCTGTCCAGCAAAATTAATCTAAGGTTGCAAGACAAATCAAATTGCATGCATGTGATCTCAAGTACTCAAATAAATACAACTTTGTGAATTTAAAGGCTTTAGATAACATAGAGGTACCTCAAAAACAAAAGAAAAAACCAAACTCAGTATCAGACAAATCCATATTTGCTTGACACTGGAAACTTCCAAAGAGCATGAATCAATGCAATAAGTGGGCTACAGGCAACTCATTCCAGTTTTTTCACTGGGGTTGGTAGATGATTGCAATGCACTTGTCATGTCCCTCACCTGGGGAAAATAATCAGCTGGGCTTTTTAATTTAGAGCCTGCAGTACAGAGATGTCATCTCTCTCACCCATTTTATAAGTGCGAATTAATTGTCTGAGATTGCCTCAAAGCTTCCTAGAAAGCAGCGAGAGCTGCCTGGTGAGGATGGCAGAGCAGCAGCAGAAGCTGAAAGCACACTGCTTTATGGAACAGACTCCTTCTCCAGCCCCTTTTCCTAATTCTTCAGTAAGCTGAATTAAAATACTGCAATCAGCTCTCACAGGTGGGCACAGTTAGGTGAAATGTTTGAGAAACGCTGACCCCTGCGAGTCATACAGCTCCAGTGGAACTGGGGTAGAGAAAGTTCCTCCACCTGCCAAAATAACTGAGGTGTCAGCACAGCCCTACCACAGCTGACAGAAACCTGGAAAGGTCAGACCCTGAGTGTTGGACTATACAGGACCCTGCTTCTGCCTTGTGAAACAACTCAACAGAAAGCCATGAATGAAAACAAATTTCAGTCTGGGGGGTGCCCAGGCAAGTACGTGGCATTTCTGTGTTGCTGGAACTGCACTGTCAACCAGTTTTATTTCCACGGTTCTGATTAATTTAACATTATACAATGTGCCACAATAAACCTAAAAAGCACCTAATTCATCTAAAAAAATACACGGATCAAGAGAGTATTTTGTCCATTCTGGTTTGATTCTCAGCTTCACAAAAATCTCAAGTCTTTAATATCCTGAGAAATTACTCTTTCAGTAGAAGAAAAATGAATTATGCGTCAATGAACAATTGGGTTATCAGGGTCGTTCACTTAATGTTCCAGCTGTTCTATAACACCACCTTAATGCTTATTGGAGAATTCTTTTGAATTTAGTCTTATTCTGTGGTACTTACAAATAAATACATTGTGTTTCTTACAGCTGCTCTGCCAGTTAATAGCAAATCCAAGCACAAAATTAATTTCTTGCCTTTTACCCCTAGATCTAGAAATGACAGAGGGTGGAGGCTTCATTCAAAGGAGATCCATTAAAGTAATAATAGTGAAGCCAGAGATTAAAGCTGATGGGCTTTGTGGGGAGTTCTGTGCAGCACTTAACTGCATTAACACCGGGTGTCTCCCCTCCTCAGAAGTGCTAAAACTTAGATAGACTCAAAATTCACTGGAAACCAAGCAAATACAGTACTGCCCACTGAGTCTTCACCCTTTTCCAGCTGGCCTGAAGGCAGATGGACATGGCCTCATTCTGGAAGTGATAAAAGACCGGAATGCTGTAGAGCTGGTGCTCAACAGGGAGATTGTAATTCATTGCAACATCAACGACCTGGATTTTGACAACTCCTGAGTTTTATTATTTGCAGTCTCTCCAAAAGCTTTTGCATTTTGAAATGAGTGCTTCCTAAGGCATAAACTGTCCAGGTTCCATCAACATTTACACTTTTAAGCTCTGTACTGCTTTGTATTCAAGGCAGTTTGAAAGGCACAGTCAGGAACAGGGAGTGGCTTGGGAGAGGACTGTCCGGGGCCATCCCACACCAGCACACAGCCACAAGAAAACCTGCTAGGCTTTGGTCCACAGAGGTATTAAGGCTTTTCAAAACAGCAACTTTTTTTTTTTTTTTTTTTTTCTTTGGGCCTTAAGTTTCTTTTCTGTTTGTTGGTGTGGGGGTTTTTTTGTCTTCTGTTTGTTCACAGCTGGCTGTCACCCTGACCCTCCCTGCCACTACTGAGCACTTGTCCTGCCCTTAACCCAGCCCCAGTGCAGCTCTCAGCACAGGCAGGGCTTTCTCAAACACACTCCTGCATTCGTCACTGGGACACCAACAAATGGCTCTCTGCTCTGGCAGTAAATTGTTTATTGGCCTCTTAGGTAAATGCAAATTAATTAGACTGAATTAGTTTAAATAATGCTAGTTCTGGGCAGGATTTACTCCCAAAAATAGCAGACTAAACTCCCCAGATCTCTTGGGCATGGAAAGCTGTGAACATCACAGGAAACACTGCAAGCAGAGGAGCTCACTAGTGTGACTGGTTGGGGGATAGATTTGGTTTTGTTTTGTTATTTTGTTTGCTGGGTAGGTTAATTTTGTTGTATTCGGTGCCCTCTTTAACATCATTCTGAGGACATTTCTGACATAACTCCAAGGTAGAATAGCAGCAGCTTTGTGAGGAGATATTAGGCTATCATCAAGCAACATGTTTAGCTGGAGTAAATACAAACAGGCTTTGAGGAACACAAAGCTGCAGGTTTGAAACAGCAAGCTTTCGAGACAAGCATGGGTTGAGGACAACTGCTCTGACTTTGCTTTAGAGTAATGCCATGACCAAATTCTGAGAGTGAGACAAAAATTAGCTGCACCTAAAAGAGATCTCTTAGCTCCACATAAAGAGAACTCAGCCCCCATTGCTGTTTTGGTTACAGAAGGAAGAAATAAACACAAATTTGCAGTAGCCCTTTCAGCCTGGTACCTGTCTCCCGGACACTCCCTGCAGTCAGGTGTCCCAGCACTAGCATTGCAAGGCCCTACAGCAGCCACTTGGACAAAGGCATGGCATTTTATTATCATGAAATGCCCACTTTTTCCCCCTCAAAGTCTTCCTCATTTTCAAGGAGATTATCTGCCCTGCAGATAATCATGGCCATTTGAAAACTGAATTTAACCTCCAAGTCTTCTCTACAGCCACTTTCAGCCAGGCCGTTGTGATAACGTCAAACCAGGAAGAAGAAAGCAGCCACAGCAAATTGTTCCAGTGGTAACACCAACTAAATTGCTGTGCAGCTTTCATGGTTTGACTAATTGTCTCATTAAGGCACATTTCTGATCACTGAAATGGATCTCAAGTATTATTAATCACTGAAAAAACAGTACCACTAAGAGCCTCTCTCCCTCCTATCCTTGGCACTCTGCGAAGGAAAAGGCTCAGAGGCTCCTGTTGATTGGGGCCCCGCTGCTGCACAGTCAGAGTCAAACACTACTAATGGCACAATAACCCAATGCAACTAAAATAGTCGTGCCTTTCACAGTAACAATCTCTTATAACATGATTAAACTCCGTCACGTGCGTTTCCTCGTGTTTACAAATGGCTCAAAAAAATCTGACAATTTTTCCAGTAATTTCTTCAAAAGGAGAGGGAAAATATATCTAAAATTCATTCGGTACCAAGAAACAAATTAAAAACACTCGATAAATTAAAAAAAAAGAAAAAGAAGAAAACAACTGCAGCAAGCATGGTTGTGTGGCACCCAGTCCACTCCCCCTGGCAGAACACACCTCCAAAGCCTGGGTCTGTCACAGTTATCTGCAGTGAACCTTGGTTTAGGAGCTGGCTGGCCCTGGGCTACCTCTGTAAGTGACCTGCAAAGGCCTGGGAGCTCCTCTGTGGAGATGGGAGTGGTGCACGGGAAGGAAATGACAAAGGTAATCCTCAGTATAGGCTCCCCCAAGTGAGACACAAGATGCATCCCTAAACTAAAATTAATTTAGAATTGATTTGAAATGCAGCCTTTGGCTTGCTACAGCTTTCAGTTTTGATTGGTTTCACAAGGCAGTTTTAAGAAAAGCCAGGGTTGTTCTGCACCAACACTCAGGCACTTTTCAGGCACAAATATTTGCTCACATATAGGTGCACATGCAAACGTGCCCAGGAGTGCCCCCACCGAGGTCATGTGAGGTATAGCCAGAAACACTGCAAAGAAATGGTCTTGGCTGTAGGCTGTGGAATTAATTCTGGGCAACAGAACGTGGCTACAGAGACCCCCTTCCCTTTGGTCTCTGTTACAGAAACAGGTACCACACAGCTGAATTCTGCATAAATCCACTGAGCTCATGAGCTGTGCAATATTGTGCTCACTATGACAAATCTGATGTCACTGATGAGTCTAATGAGGGACCTCAGGGTTGTGATAAAGGCCTAACAAAATAAAAATGGAAGTAACAAAAATAATCACACTTCATGTAGCGTGTCCCTAATTTTTTAACGTACATAAATATCAGAACAGTAATGCTGAAAAGAAGAAAAAATAGTAGATTTTTTTTCCTGGCAGTCCCTTCAGGAGCTATTTATCAGCAGTCATAAACTGACACGCACACTCAGATATATTTTCCTGGAGCCTGTAGAGTTTTGTCTAAGCAAAAGCTTCAGAATATGTGTGTGTAAATAAATTAAAGACTGTCTGGTTTATAATGAGAAGGGTGTATTGTGGTATAAATATTGCAGAGCACATTAAATAAACATGGTCACATATGACCAGGTATCTATGAAATGAGCACATCACAGGAGAAGTTAATTATCTAAGAGTGTAACTAGGAATCATTTAGAATCACTGGAGATTAAGTTGCTTTATTTCTGTTTATCTTTCCTTCTGAATAGGCAGTAGGCTGTTGCAATGAAGAGTCCCTAAGCAACACAGAGCTTCAGTTCTCCATCAGCTCTAAGGTGACAGTTTTGTCAACACCAGTTTGAAGTCAGGATAAGCCAAAAATTTTAGTCAATGCAATTTTGTGCAAAATGGGTTGGCACAAAACAGTATTTTCAGATGTCAAAGTGCAAAATATTCACAGATACCTTATGCTGTTCAGGGGAAAGAGGAAAACTTAAATGCTAAGTATTTATTTGTCTCTCATATATTACAGCCTAAAAAAGTATATAAGGACTTCTTCACAACTGATTTGTAGTGTCAGAGACCAGAATCCTGACACTAACATAAAACTACCATGTTAATAAGATTTTTCTAGACCTGACAAGTTATTGTGTTTCAGTCCACATGCAAAAACATTAATGTTGATGGAATTTGATTTTGCTTGGGCCATGAAACTCACAAAGAAAACTGCCTACTATTGTATTCATCCTATACCATATAACCAACATTGCAAACATGGACTAATTAAGAATATGTTTGGGCAAACTGCTGTAGCACAAGGAACAACAGATGAAGGAGGATTTAATCACATAAAATTATTGAAAGCAAGATGAAGCCAATCCCTTTAAATCACTTAAGTACTGCTTAAACTCTGTAATTAACATATAGTAATAAATATTTCATCTTTAACAAGCCTACTGGGAGCAGTTTGTTAAACATTTATTTCTAGTCACAGGAAATTATGTATGGTCATTCTGTCAGGTTCTATATCAGACAATTTTATTTTATCCTCTTTATTGCACCCCCAGCAGTGGGTACACTCATTTGGGGAAATATTTTCTCTAATGTGTATGAAACATACTCTTCCTTCCTATGTCTTTTGGCTTTTACTAATTAACTTCACCCTGGCAAAGTCCTGGCCAGCACACAGTGGCTGCTCACATTTCATTTCCAGCCTCTCCTGTGGAACTGGCTCACTCCGGAGAGGGGAGCTTCGGTGGGAACCCCAGCAGGAACACCCAGGGCACCACTGCAGAACTGACCTCACAGCCTGGGCCAGGTCACTTCGGGACAGCAGAGAGAAGCACCAGCTCTCCCAGACACAGGGTGTGTTTTCAGGCACCCTCCAGCACTGATCTGCACTTCTCCCTGCAGCCCAGGTGGCATCACAGGGGCACGGGGAGTTCTGTGAGAGCACTAAACCTCACTGCCCTTCAACCAAGGCTGTGTGCAGACTGCTGCTATTCCACTGCAGGGGGAATTCCAAGTGAAATGCAGTCACTTAAACCAGTACTAAACCAAACCCATCATAGGGATAATCCAAGGAAAGTAATTGAGACACCGACCTGCTCCTCTTGTGCAGGCTGAATGCACCCTCTCCTGAAGGGGAGGAGGATTTAGGGCTGTGTATGACACGGGCAGAAAGTGTCTGTGTGCTCTTTTATAAGAGTATCAGTGATTTATGGGCTATTGAACAGGAAGTAAAGATTTCAGAAATTATATTTCAGGGTTTCACACAGCATCTTTAGTGATGACTACAACTGTTTTCCTCTCTAAACAAATTAGATTTCCATTTGCCATTAATGACTGAATCACTCAAATATCACAAAGGAACTGCCTGCTGCACTTATTAATAATTGAAAACTTTGAGGAAATCCGTGAAACGTTTTCAATCAAAGCTAATAATTCTCTAAAATATTATTTTTCCTGAATAATTACTCCTTTTGTTCTTTTATTCCTTATGTATAATAGGCTACATTTTAAATAATGGCATTAAAAAAAACCTGAAGTAACAGTTAAGAGGTATCTAAAACCAGAAAAGGTTTCAATGTTATAAGCATGAATTAAAAAAGAAAAAAAATTCATCTGTTTCCTTCCAGTAAGTATGTTGAATTTCTATTTTAGACTGCATGCTGTTTCCTGAGATCTTACACCAATGATTAAGAAAAGGTACCCACTTAATCTGTGCCCTTGTTCTGCATAAACATGAAGAAAAACTTTCAATTATCTTTTTAATCAGTAGAGTCCATGAAATCAAGACTCCTATTGCTACACAATTGGACTTTGCAGAACTACTAAATAGCCAAAAGGAATAAAGAAAAAAAAAACCACAAAACTTTTTATCACAACTAATAGCAATCTCGAATGCCTCGTGCCATATTGCAGTTATTTTACTCAGTAACCTTTACTAGGTCAGGAACAAGGGCAGAAAGACACATGCAAAATTACCCACATCTGCAAAGGCTTTTTTGGTGCCTAAAACGGCGTGTTTTCATCAGCACTGAAAGGTTTGATGACAGGTACTGCCCAGAGCTCCAAGACCTGCAGTTTTGCCCCCAGGACATGGAAGGAGGGAGAAGCAGAGGTCCAGTGTCTACTCCAGCAGCTCTCACCCGGGGATGACGGCTGCAGCCTGGAAAAAGCTGGGTCAGACCACACCTCTCCCCAGGGAAGGAGAATTCATTTTTATAAGTGTTTGCTTTGCTGTTGGGTTTTTTTGTTTTGTTTTTTTTTTTTTGCAAACAGAACAAGATGTATTTCTTTACCACTCAAAGGTCCCCTTACTTTTTCCAGGCCAGCCTCGCAGCACTCACACTGCAAGGGGCAGTATTCTACAGCCTGAGCTGCTGTCACCAGTGGCTCGCCTCAGAAACGCACAGCCACGCCGTGTCCTTCTCTCCAGGCCTCACAGCCCTCAGCAGCCCTGGCAATAATTAAAAGAACAGTGCTCCCTTCACCCCAGGGGCAGGACACCCCTACCCAGTTTCCAGTCTCCTTACCTGCCTGTAGAGTCCAAGTATCTGGAACCTGAAGCCTCTTTTCCCTCCTGAGGCTTTCCCAGCAGCCATCCTCAGCCTTGTTCCCCACACCTTCACTCCAGAACTCCTTCCTCCTGCGAGAAGGGCAGCGATGCCTCACAAAGCCCTCACGGGGCACAGCCACAGCCCTCCATTCTCCGAAAACTGGGTGCAGGGCTTGAGGTGTTCAGGGAAGAGCAGCCCATTAGTGAGATGTGGGTCAGCTGGGGCCAAAAGCTGGGCTTTAACCAGCAGCGTTTGCTTGGCCACCCCCACAGCACACAGGCCAGTCCTCATAATTAATTAATTATCCCCACATGTGCTGGGCTGCTCGTTAGCCTGCCAGGGGCCCTGGGGCCCCTCATCGCACCCCAGAGCGAGCACCAACCTGAGGAGCTGCCTGTAAAACCAAAACATTCTGAATTCACTGAACCAATACAAATGACAACAGTGGACTTCTTTTCTTCCATGTTTGACCAGACTTGTTAACTTTACAAAGGTATTCTATCTGCTTTTAGGGCTGTTGTGACTTTACATGACTGAGTGTGCCTCTATTTCATGTTCTAAACAATGTTCAAAGTCATCTATGCCAACAGCAATTAAAAGGATATATACACAGATATATATGCCTGTGTGAATGCATGGAGCAGAGGTTCCCAAGCTTTCATTTTGTTGTTATTCTCAGCAGCAGTGGGTATTCCCAGCTCTGTATCAGAGGCAGCACATCTGCTGGTTGTGCACCCAGGTAAGAGCTGCACAGAGCTCTTGGAACAGCAGCCAGAGTCTAGCAAGGGATACTTAAAACAAAACCAAAAAAAGAAACAGACAACACCCCCCAAGGCACACACCTTTGTCTACTCAGTTCAAACAATTCACACACATTCCTGTTTTTTGTCTAGTCTCATACATTAATTTTTACCTCCTGGAACAAACAGAATGGTTTCTTTTCTGGAGAACAGGTTACTCCTCTGCTCTAGCACAGGCTCCGACTGTCCCATGGGCAGAGCAAAGGTTTCCACCAAGCACACCCCTGCTGTCAGTGCAGCTCGTCAGGAGTGAAGAGCAGTGGCAGAAGCTGAATGCCTTAGCAAGTCTTGCTGCTGTGGGCATGCACAGCGTGGTGTGCCCCCAGGTACCATGGAGTCAACTCATTCTCACGTTTGCTGTTTCTTCCATTCTGTTTCTGTTCCATTCTTGCTGTCATTTGAATTTCAGTGCTGCCTTTCTTCACAAGAGGTCTATATAATACTTCAGTCCTTTTCAAACATTCTTCAAAGATTAATCTTTTAATCATTTACCATCTCAAAGCTGAAGACACAACAAGTTTAGAGAAATGACTTACAATGTTTAGAGACAATAATTTCAGTCTAGTTCCAGTATTTTAAAAACTCTTCTTGAAATAAAAATGCCTTCACATGTTATTTCAAAAAATTAGCAAACAATAAAACAAAATGTTCTAATATAACCTCAATGTTATTGCCAATTTTAACACAATGGTTTTGAATAATTATCTTTTTCTAGTCCAAATGCTCTCTCACTGCTTCTATATTTAAATAAGCCACCATTGAGGAAACAAAGAGAAAATGGAAAAAATGAGCTCCTCTAGCACTCTTACAAATGGGATGTTAATGCCCCCACTCAAAGGAGAAATTGTCAAAAAGAACAGCCGTAAAAGAGAATTCTTCTTACGTACTTTTATTTTATTGGGTTTTTTACATCTTTGATGGAATTTTTATGCAACTATTATGCCACAATCTATGATACACAATGAGAGTGGAAATCTGTCCTTTACCATTTATATTTCTACGATAATTTTGTTTTCTGCCTCTGCATATACTGTGGCATAAGTGCATTTATCATATTTCATGCAGCACTGACTGCAAACTGAGAATACAATCAACAGATCCAGGAATATTTACCTGCACTCAATTCCTGCTACAGAAACAAGCATTCATAAAAGCATTAAAATACTTTGGGTGATGGTTACTGTCTACCAGGTTAATGTTCTGAGCTATAGAAAGGGATAGAAGACAATATCTGTGGCTGTCAACTGCAGTACTTTCCAAGTTCATTAGGTTTCAAAAGACTGAATTAGCTTAAATGCTTCAGTGAGAGAAAAGGCCCAGGGCAACCAGCCTGATTTAAAAGGATGCTGCAGAATTCCACAAACATCAGACTAAGTGCAGTTCTGGATGCCATGGTAAGTACCTTACCACATCAATTCTATGCTCTGACACAAGGATTGGTTTTTCACCATCACGGTGTGTCCAAGCCAAATAAAAGGACAGCATAAGGCACACAGGCCTTTTTGGTAACTGCCTGGGGACGTAGTACCTGAAAACAACTAAAAGTTTTTAATTACAGATTTTTATTTTGACAGGACAAGAAGCTTTCCAGCACCACCCGACTCTTTAAATCAGACAAACTGCCATGCTTCGTTATGTCACAGTCCATGCAGCAGTAGCAGGGCAAAATACACTCCCAGAGGAAAAGCATGGCCAATTACTACTTGTGCAAAACCACAGCACGTGCCTTTGGTAAATCAGCAGCTGTTGCTTGCCCACCTTCGTCCACTTCAGAGTTGAATTAGTATCAGCAAGGAGATGTGAAGTAGGAAATACCACTGGACAAAGCAGAGGACCCATGGCTTGTTGCAAAACCAGAGATTTCTCATCCAAACACAATCTTGTAACGGTCAAAGAAAAGCAGATCTTAGCAGTGTGGTGAGGGCAAGAGTGTTCATCCAGAGCAAGGATGTTTACAGGAGCCCACAGATCCCCAATACCACACAGCATCAAAGCAGCCAGCTCAGGGAGTGGGAGCACCTCTTACTTTTGAAGTCATTTGATGCTGAATTCTCCCGGTGATCACTCACTGCTCTGGCAGCTGTGGTCTCATGTACACTTCCTCCCTTTTCAACTATCCCCAAACAAACTTTTCTTAGTCCCTTTAACTTCTGCCCTCCTTGGCCTCATATCTAAGTGGTCCACACTACTTACTGTTACCCCCAGCTGAACAGCTTTGTAATATGACTCCCTATTTTCAGCCTCCTCCTCACCACCTCCTTCCAACAAACACGGCTCGTACATTTCTCTGCCAAAGTCATCTCCCAACTCTATTTTTTGGTTTCATTACTCTTCTCTGATATACAGACAGAAACAGGTGATTTATTTTCCTTGTAGCAATGCCTCTTGTGTGCATAACGATCATGCTGTCCATGCCTGCTCTGCTTATTTACAGTACTTAGACAGTGCCCACAGACTGAGATATGAGCCTCACTGAGCCAGACATTGCATCCTGGGACAGGAGAAGCTTCTTGTGTCCGACAGGTCCCAATTTAAACAGACAAGTGACAAAAAATGGCGGAATGTAAGCTGGAATTGTTTTCTCCTTATAAACTGGGGAGCAAGGTACAGAGTAATGAAGTCAGCCGCTGGATCCTTTTATTTGGTAAAGCAAAAATACATAATTTCCAGTATTGTCCCCACTTTCCTTTTGGATGCAGTGTTTTGAGAGACTACCAGTCAGACAGGTCAGTGCCCTGCAGTTAGAATGTCTTTCCCTCAAAGGCCTCCAGGTTGAAAGCTGTATCCAAGAACCTTCTGAGTGACACCAGATGCATGTTCTTGTTGCCTGTGGCAGCTGCAGCAGCAGGCTCTCGGCCAACATACCTTCATGACAAAAAGAATTGGGTAGACAAATGAGGTGAGAAGAGAGATTATTTTGACAATAACAAGCATGAGAACATGCTGTTTAATGCATTCAAGTCAGCTTGGCAGATTTGGATATTTAGTGATCAATCTTTCTTAAACAAAAATCTATCCAAGTTCCACCAAGTTATACCTGCTGGTCAGCTTTCCTCTCTTTCCCCCTCCCATCATTGTTAAGCTGTGTCTTCTCCCCCATCCCTCCCAGGGCAGCCAGGTACACTGTCTCATAATTAGACAATTTGCTCCTGGCAATGAAGACTCTCATTCCTTTGACAGCTGCATGAGCAGATCTGAAAGTCAATCACCTCAAATAAATGCAAAGGTGCCTGGGCTGAGCTCTTACAGCAGCTGTTTCCTCCAGAAACCTAACATCTGGAATGAAATTCTTAAAATGACAATCTTAGACAAAAGAGAGCTAAGTGCTGTGTTAAGTGGCAATAAATACAGACCTACTGATTTTCTCTTAGATCTACAAGAAGGAGCAATATGTGCCTGTTGTATTCAAGAAATAGTATTCTAGACTTTTCCCTCCTTCACCCAAGAACCCAGACTCGGAGGTTTTGATTTGTGAAGAACCTGACTTACCCATGAATACCTGAAAACAACCCCAACCAAATCTAAAAGCAAGCAAATCAGTCCAGGAGACAGAGCAATTGTTTAAAGTCTCATACCAGATGGGTCGAGTGTGGTTCACAATAGTGCGGAAACGAGGTTTGACATAATCATAATATCCACTGTTTTTGTGCTCCTCCTGACACCAGACTAGATCAGCAGTTGGATACTTCTCGAGTTCTTCCTTCAGCAAGTCAAAGGGGAATGGTGAGATCTGGAAAAAGAGGGTAATAATTGGCAAGGCTTTCTCTTATGTGGTATTAGCCCGTGGTGAGTCATTACTTTTTCACGGCGAGTGACTCATGTTTCTCTAATTGATTTAATGCTCAGAAATGAATACACAAGTATTTTATAGTTGTATTAGTACGAACACAAGTGGGTCATAGTCCAGACCACCTGCTTGTTTCACTCCTACAGCTGTTTTAGTGACATAGCTGTAGCATGTCCTTAATCAGTGAATGACAATATAGCTTCAAGGTGTACTATTCCCAACACTTAAACCTAGCAGATTGCATATAGAAATTTAAGGTGCCATCATATTGTAATCTTCACTTCGTTATGTTGTTCTGGAAAAGTCATCAAGCTTTCTGGATCTCCTTGTCCAGTATGCTATTGATGTGTTCCTTCTCCACAAGGCCATGAAGGATTAGAATTTGCTTTAAGATGCTAAGTGCTAGAAAAATGTTATCACCATCCATTCCAGGAAGGGTGTCTATTTAAAAGCACAGGAACCCCTTGCTGGAAGTCTCCCCAATGGCCCTCTCTTCTGAGGATCTGGGAGCTCACCTGTTCCAGTCTGGTTATAGCTACTTGTTTCTCCAGGTCTTGGTTCTTTCTCTCTTTCACAAGGTCATAGTACACTTTTCCTGTGCAGAAAATCACTCTCTTGACCTCATGTGGTGCCTGAGCTGCCGGCCCGTTCTCAGGAATCACACGTTGGAACGTGGTACCTAGTTGGAGCACAAATTAGAAAAAGTGCTCTCAGTGGATCTTGCATTTCAATAAAGCAGCCCAAGAATCAGTCCTTTACTGAGCAAGCAGCAGGTTGCAGTGATCAAAGGGTTCTCCTGCCTCTCTGGCCCTACTTTTCAAACTGGCAACTTGGCTAAAGTGACTTTCAGCAGTTCAGTTCCAAGATGTTAGAAGATTGCCAATAATCCAGTCTTTTACCACACTTAATAGACAGAATCATATTAACAGTGAGCTGTTTCTTAGCTTTGTGTTGTGTATTACATCTTTACTTTTAAATTGATTGGACAGCTCAACTTCGCTTCCAGTTTCGGGGTTTTTTTTTCAGAGAATCACCTGAAATACTGTTTCTTCCTTCAAAGATGATCTCAACCAAGTAACATTAATACAGCTTTACAAAATTTCAGCATATTCTTCTACAAAACCAAAACACATATCCATAATGCAACTAAATCTGGCAACTGCAGAAATATTTACCCAAGCACACACATTACTGCTGTACATTTGATTTGATCCTCTGTTTGAGAGCTAAAACAGTGTTAGCAAAAGCAAGAACTAGCACAGAGCTGAACCATATGTACAAGTGATAATATATAAGTACAATTTCAGATGCATATCTTCACTGCTACCACCTCCCAGGAGTACAATTTGCTTGGGAAACTGGAAGAGGGACTTTATGGTCTAAAAGATCCTTTTCTTTGCTCTCATAGATGATTGAGTAGAACTATTTCCACATTAAACAACTGCAGGGTAGCAGCCAGCAGTGCGACCTCCTGTTCTGAATCACACACCCACCTACCAGGAGAATAAGCTCCTGTTTGAACCATTTATCTTGGGGAAGAAAAGCAACAGCAACGAGAAACTGATTTATGTCAGAATTATCCTGTCCCACTGAGCAGCAGAATTCATCATTAAAAAAGACTGAATCTGACTTCATTGGGTCAGCTAGAGTCAGTTTTCCTCTCTCAGCTTTCTGTTAAAAGCAGAGCAAAAAGGGTTAGCTGAGAGTTGGAAACACTTCCTCTTCAGCAGGAACATGAAATTATGTCAAAATTCAATGTTAATTAGGAGTTGGGCCGCTACTGAGGTTGGCCTAAAGTAGAGGGGACTCCCAAGACAAAGTGAGAAATCACAAGGCCTACAGAATTTCTAATCTGACCCATTCTACAAAGCTTTTAAACAGCAATAAAGACTGCACATGCTTTAGCTTGAGAGGCAAATTTTATACACTTACAAAAAGAAGATAATGCAATATTTAAGCACACACTCAGTAGAACTGGTGACAGACCAGCACATAAACACCCACATTCTCACTCTGAACAATCACTTTAATCCCTGACTCCTTACATGTCACTGCATTTCCTGATGCCACTCCAACATGGTCTAAGGCAGGACAAACCCACTGCAGTGTTTGGTATTCCCCCTGCAGTCACTGAGCATCTCGAGGTGCTGATGGCATGCCAACAACAGCTCTGAACTCACTGATCTCACTTGAGATCACTGGTGTGACACAGCACCCCCAAAACCCAGCATTGTAACAAGAACTGGGCACCTTATTCTTCCAAATGGGCCCAGTGCAATGACAACCTATCCTTCAGCCTTGGGGTCAGGAGGCATGGGAAGCACAAAGAACAACTGAATTTTTATATGAAGAGAAAAAGGGCAGAGAGGCATGGTAGCCTCTTGAGGGGAACATCCCTGCAGAGATGGGAATGCACTTTCCATTAAGATTAATGGCTGGTTACAAGATAAGCCTGTTAAAATTAAGAATCTGTACTTGAAAGCAAATTTTTCAGCAGAAGCCCATGCTAGATCTCACTATGACAACTCCACAGAAATTATGCCGGAAGAAAAGACAAACTCTGCAGAGCAGATTCTGTTCTTCACAGTCTGACATGCAACTTGGTACAGCTAATTGTTTCCCCACAATACTTTAAGGTGACATACCAGACACCATTTCATCAAAACTGGATTTAGCTTCTGGATGCCTCAGCAGTGACTTGGGTGTCAAAACAATCAGCTGTAAGACAGAAATTTTTCCAGCACTCAGGAGCTGCTTTATCTACATTATTAAATACAACATTTGTAACACCATGCACACAAAAACCACAAACTGAATATGATAGAGAATAAATTAATATGAATAGAAAACACAGCAAATTACTTTTTCCTGTTTTGAAAGCCATTAAAGTGTCAAAATTATTCAGAAGATTTGGGTAGTCTACTCTTTTTACAGGTTCGCAAAACTCACTGCTTATGCTTCTTTTTGACAACAAAATCAAATCACAGGCCATGAACCAGTAAAACATTCAACAGTTGTATCCTGGGTCTTTGAAGTTCCAGCAATCAGACATGCAGATGATAGTTCTGCAACCTGTTAGCTACATCACTGGTATCTTGACAAGCTCATCTGAAGATCTGCACAACCAGAAGGGAGCAAAGCTGAAAATCAAGTTTTAGAGCCATAGTAAGTCAGAGCTGAGCTTCTTTCCACCAAATCAGCAACTTCAACCTGTGTTCAGTTATGGTTTTTACCAGCAATCCTTATTCTTTCTAGCAGTGTGCCATATGCAAACAAAGGCCACTCCTTGTTTGAGGGCTAATTTACCTGGAATAATCAAGTTCATTAACGTAACCTTACCGGCTTTCTGAAGGGCAGCAGGATCTGCCTTCGGAGGACATGAAAGTAATTGGCTGGAGTTGAACAATTCACCACAATCCAGTTGCATTCATACAGCTGGGAAACTTCAAACTGCTCAGTGAACTCCTGAGAGAAACATTGAAGGCATTAGAAAAATGTCTAAAAGATCAGAAGAAAGGCTTGAAAGTTATTCTTCTATTTCTGGCTCTCAACAACTCCCTTCCTCAAAAAATTTAATTAGCAGCAGTGTTCCTTAGGAAATCTGCAGCGGGAAGTGGATGCCCAGCATCCTGTAGAGCTATGTACTTTATCTGTAGAAGTGAATGACCACTCTATGAAAATCTCAGCCCAATCAAATTAAAAGTTGCTTATTTTCATGTGCCCAGCCGTACAATTCAGCTCCACTGCAAAGAGCCAGCGTAGTCTCACTTGACCTCCTTTAGCAATTGGCTAGAGACACCTATTTGCAGTACACACAGAGTACAAACAAGCAGGATCACTGGCCCTGAGGAACAGCCATGAAAAGGTCATGCTGCCAGAGATTAATTGTATGCAACCTCAGCTTTGCAATGAGCAGCAATGCTGCCTATTTCCATTGCTTTTACTGGGATCCAGTTAATGTTACACCAAGACCTGAAGCTAAATCCTAACCTGCCATACCTAGCAAGCAGGGTGCTTCTAACAAAAAACCTCTGAGATGTGAAAAACAAGAAAAGGACAAAACTACTTACTGGATAGGCATCAGAATCATCATTGCTCATCTGCAGAAACCTCTCAGGCCTGGCTGATGAATGCTCTGGGCCCTGGTAAAGGTATAATTTAAAACAAGGTTAAAGAGCCAAATGAGCAGTTAGACACCAGTCTGGATCACTCCCTGCACGAGACCCTCCTGTCCCCCTGGCAACTCTGCACCAGCTGCACTCCTGCCCCCAGCCCAAGGCATCAACAGCAGCAGTGAGAGAGAAGACACACCACAGGACAGGAATTCCTCGTCTTCTGCTTTCACAGGAGATTATTTCCAGTGTTTCTACCAGCTGCAAGTGCTTTCTACCCTCAGCGTAGCTGCACAGTGGAGAGCAGAGGAAAAGCAGTGGGGCCATGTGGGCACAAGAATGACCTTGCTAATGCAGAGCAAAAAGGAGCACGAGGAATGTCAGGAAGAGAAACAACTGGCAAAGGTTGCTCACAGCAGTTGTAGATGCCCCATCCCTGGAAGTGCTCAAGGCCAGCCTGGATGGGGCTTTGAGCAGCCTGGTCTAGTGAAAGGCTCCCTGCCGTGGTGAGAGGGTTGGAACTACATGGTCTTTACAGTCCTTTTCAATCCAAACCACTCTATGACTCTGATTCAGTCTACTTCACGGACTAAGGGAATTCAAAGGAAAAAAAACATTCTGTTGGCAACAAAGGTGTAACACAAACAGCCAAGAACTGTGCCTTGTATCACTACTCCTTTGAAGTCTGCCTCCACTTTTGAGGTGCCAAATAATCTGATCACAGACAAGTAAGGACTTGAGAGCAAGGAGCAACGCTGCACAAAACTATGGTGCACAGTAACAGCCCAGCTTATTGTAGCACCTCTGCTGCTCACGTGTTTGCTGTAAATCAAATCCTGCTCTAAGCACGTCACACACAGCACAAACCCAGTGCTTCACAGGCACACTGCAGGCAGCACAGGGGAAACAGAGATGTTACCAGCAAACAATTACAGCAGAGACAGGCAAGGCTTCCCCAGCACTCACACCCTGCCCCAGCAACAACCTCAGTCCAGAGCCTCAGCGTTCACATCCATCTTCGGTGTCTGTGCTGACACCACCAATCACACTGCCAGAACTGCTGCGTGGGATGGGTAGGGTTTATTTCCACTGTGGCCACCTATCCAGTGAGACCTATACTGAATCCATTAGCTACTTTCAGATGAGTCCCCAAGGAGCTGTTAGGCTGCAGAGTCTTTCAATCACAGCCAACTTGCCTGTGAATGCATGACCTAGAGGTGAAGGGATCCATATCCCATTACGAATCCTTCCCCAAATCATCTTGTCCCCAACACTGTAGTTATAGAAAGACCAGCCCTCCTGTAATGAAAAGGACCTCTGGGAAGATAAAAGATTTCAACAGCCTGGTGGGATTCTTAAATATTCCAAAAACATCTGACACCAGAAGCAAAATAAGCATGTTTCAGAAGACCTGTGCAAATCTTCTCTGCCAAGTGGCTATGGGAAAGGAAAGATTAAATGTATTGTAAGCAGCAGAGAACCAGCCCCTTGAGCTGAGTGCTTCCCTGCAGAGGACCACACCTCCTGCTGAGGGCTCATTCAGGCTGTCCCCTCAGGATTCAGTTATAAAAATTAATTTATCAAAATCCTTGTGAACAGCATCAGACCGTTTATTCTTTAAGCACAATGGATGTGGAAAGCCATTCATAAGATATGAATGCACCCCAGTGTACCAGGACAGGATCATAATTGAATGGAAATAAACGAAATTGTTTGTGAGAATAGAAATGACACAGTTTGTGCTGAAAAGGTCTAAAGCATTTGTACAGATGGAGATTGCCACTGTGGCACATACTATGCTTTTTAAAACAGAAACATACGTGCAACAATACATGAAGGTTAATGTGGTCGAAAAGGAGAAAATTAACCTTGCCTGACATGATGTTCATGTAATCTTAAAAATAATTTAAATTATTTGAAGAACAATTCTACTGCTGATATGAACTTCATGTAACTTTACACATAGTGTGTGCTCACTCCCTTTCCCTCTAAGACATTGTCTAGTTCCTCCTATTAGCGGCCAAAGAAAAGACAGTCAACAGCTACTAGAAATATTTTCCTTTCCAGAGAGATTTCTTATTATATCAAGATGGTCAATGATTTTTGAAGAAGTTTTAAAGTTGTTTCATGTCATTTCATGCTGAGAGAATTTAGTGCAGACATACTTCATGCAAAATAAAACCAAGCAAGCACTCCCAGACATGACTTATTGTATACTGAGAATGCACCTTTCTAGGGAAAGAAGGCAATGTCTTAGGGAGAGATACCAAAAAAGAGAGGAAAAAAAAGGAAAAAAATGAGGGGAAGCAGTACATGCCACTAAGAAGAACACGAAGCTAATAGCTCAAAAATACTTCTCATGGTTTTTTGGTTTTCATCAGTCAGTTGAGGCAGTCCCACATGCTTCACATGCTTCCTCCCCTGGATTCCTATCACCACTGGATCCCCAAGACACCTTTGGCTTTGACAGCTGCAGAGAAGGCCCTGCAGCCAGCATTTCCCTGCTGCAAGTGCCAGCCAGCAGCCCTCACCATTCCTTCCATGCCGTGGGGCAGGAGCAGGACGATCCCGTTGTGACGAACCCACTTGGCCTGGCCGGAGCTGATGAACTGGTCTATGATACACTGGGCTGTGTTGTGGAAGTCCCCAAACTGGGCTTCCCAGCACACCAGGGCGTTGGGACTCGCCATGGCAAAGCCAAGTTCAAAACCTGACAAACAAACAAGCGGGAGAATCAGAAAATCAACAGATTTGCTGAAAATTCTGTTCATTCCTCATTAAAAATAAAAAATAAAAAAACCCCAAAATTAGAGCATGAACTGGACTTTTGTAGCCCTGTTATAAATCTTGAAGTTTTCAATAGCACCATTTCCAAGCCCTGACTTCAATCCTTAAAACTCTTCCTCAAACACTTCAATATCATAGGAGTTTTTAAACAAATAACTAAACCCCCTCCCTCAGCTCCAGCTTTAATGTAATGTTTCCCTAAGAGCTCACTACTATCTCCTCTTGTAAAAATCCACTTAGAGCCCAATACCAGTTAAAGAAGTTATTTACTAATTTTAATACTTCCACAGCCCTACATAATATTGTCTTTCTTTCCCCCCTCTCATACGCAGATGCTGAAGAAAATTACTGGTGACATCAATTTTCAGTCTACGGACAGGATCATAGCCTTCAGATCTTCCAAAAAGCTTGAACATAATAGCTGCATGGCAAACAGATCTGGGACTTGGATAAACAATCCTTTCTTAGGCAGTGTTAAGGACTCTTTAGGTTCCAGTGTCAAAGTATTTGATCTCTGTTCATGTTTTCCTTTGACACTTTGATACAGCAGAGCCTGGAGTGCTGAATGAATACCTGTACGGAGATTCTGCACCTATAGTTTGGAATGATTATAACCAAAAAGGTTAAAGCTGTCAGTAAAGAGCAGAGCTATATAGCACTCCTCTGGTGTAGACCTTCTGACTGAGGCAAAACCGATTCAATACACACAGAGAATAAATATTTAATTGATAGATACATTTCATGTTGAAGTTCTACACGGAATATTTCTGGTTTCAAATACAGAACTTCAATATGGAAATACTGAATTGGAGCTTACCCCAGCACATCAATTAACTTTTGAGTCTTCATAGTCTACACCTGGGCAATTCCAACCCAGTTCTTCGCTTACCATCCCCGTGGCAAGAAATCTTTGAGTCACTTGGCTTCTGGACTACTGATCTCTGAACAGTCCATCCCTGACTCCAGCAGATGCTCATGGTCCCCCCAAAAGGCAATTAACACATTAGAGGCCAAAAGAAGACTGATAAGTCAGACAGAGGGCCCTTGGACTGTGAGTCCCCAAGACAGGTCATTACCAATGAGAATGACTTCTGCTGGCCTTGCCTTTGGCCTGACTGCCTGAACAGCCTTTCCTTCAGCCTCTCCTCCATCTCTGGACTCCTCATTTGTGTAACTCTGTTGTTCTTAACACAATGAAAACAGTGGAAAAATTTACACAACTCCTTCAATCATATTCCCAAAGGCATCTGAAAAACAGATTTCCCTAGATAGGCCTTGACTCCCATTCTAATTTTACACAAGCATTAAGAGACCATTTCTACTGATTGGGTGACATGGTTGAGAAAATATGCAATATGTTCAAGACTTATTTGTGCATATGCTGCTCCCTGTAAGGGTGGGGTAATCCAGCTTTTAGAGAAGCACAAACTGAGGTCTTGACCACTCAGAGTTATCAATAATCAAACTGTGCTTTTCAAAGAGTATGGAGCTCAGTGCATACTTAAAATTTGGTCACAGCACACACATAATTCTACATATATGAAAGATTACCCCTAAAATTCACATGGAAAAAAGAGTATAATTTCTCATTTCCTATCTTGTTGACAACTTCATGCTAATCTCCACAAGGTAACAATGTTCTAAGTGAAGCTGCATCGAAAAGCATGATTTTAACACAGATACCATTTGCAAGCTTTCTGACAGCCATAAAAACATCTAGGAAAACATATCCAAATGTAATCTATACATTCTGATTAGTATTTTGAGATTAATGTTGCCAAGACTGCTATTTCATGGCACGTGTGTGTGGTATACAGATCTTTGGTGTACCAGAACTCAATTTTCCACCAGAGCAATGGCAATGAGAGTTACTAACATTAAAACTATTCCAATCATGATTGTAGCAGTAGAATAGTTTAAACTCTTGACAGAGAGTTCTAGCAAGAGTTACTATTACTATCTTCATGGGGAGAAAATCACTTAAAGGATAAGATCTGAACTGAACTGCTAAATTAAAAACAAAAAAAGCTGGTGGAAAGAGATCTAGACAGATTAAAGGTAAAAAACCCAGGAGAGGGCGAGGGGTTCACCTGAAAGGGAATTGTTGGAGCACCAGAGTCAAGGTCAGGGAAGGTGACTTGAGCTACAAAGTCTCCAATTCTCCACCATGCCAGAGACGGGACATGAACTGCAGGGGAGCAGGTTCCTACACAGGTCCCTCATGAGGGCTCAACCTCAGAATGAAGAATTTAAAAAAAAAAAAAAAAGGAAAAACTACAGCAGAGACCTTGTGAACTTTATTGCTTGCATCTGCAGAAAGAAGAACTCAACATTTCTTTAGAACGTTGTGCAAGTTTTGCGGGTTTAAAGGATTAACTCTTACACAGCTAGGAACAGAGACCAGGTTGAAGCTGCGAGGAAATTTGAGGCAACCAGGCAGCAAGAAAACTTGCAAAGAATGTCAGGTAAGGAATCTGCACACCCAAAGAGTGTTGGAGAGCAACCAGCCAGCTCCACACAGCAGGCAGCTGCTCAGGGCTCAGAGCACACCAGGGCACAGGGAACCAGGAACCAGCACAGCAGTTTGGTAAACTTCTGCACTGAGGAGACAGAGGGAACAAAAATACACAGCACTTGATTAAGGCTGCAAAAGGAATGTTGTAATTGCTGGAGTTCATTAAAGTCCCTAGATGACAGGCCTAGCAGAAATGCTTGTTCTATTAGTCCAGTGCCTGCTGTGCTCCCTCACTGTTCTTTCGTCACTCTGGCACAGAAAGAAGTGTTCTCAAGCAAAGTGGCAGCTTACACAGCACACTGTGCTGTGTTTTGCCCCACAGCATTTTCATGACTGTCATAGGAACTGCAGTTTTTCAATTAATGTAAGTAAGGCTACAGCTATAACTTAATTCAACATGATTTTGAAGTGACTTAGGGCATGAATGTTAACTAATGGTTAAAAGGGTTTATCAGTGCAAGGATTTTATGTCAGAATGAGGAAAGTTACAAAGACAGGTTTTTGCTGTCTTTCTTTGCTGAAATTCTAAGCACAGGGACTACAGAGGGATATGCACCCCTTCACAAACCCAAACACAGCTCAGGACAAGTGAAGGTAATACCCATACAGTGGCTGACTGTTAAACAGGGAGACGGATGCCTTCTCAGAACTCCATGCAGATGCCATTGATTACTACAGTCTGTCCTAGTTCCTAACACCGTTTCTGACTGAATCCAAGGTAATTGGATTTGCTACCTCCAGCCTTAAAAATACATTGTTCTGACTGAGCAGTAATACTACATATTTCATCCTGGGTGTGTATTGCAAAAAAACCAATTTTACATCAATACCTGTCTTCCTTTTTTCTTTTGCTTTAAACTTGACATTTTCCCTTGAAAAAGCCTCAAGTCTCATGGTTCAGGAATTTCCTGAACTACACACTAGTTCCAAGTCTATCTTGCCTGATGTTCCTTGGAAGCTCCCAGTGTGGGATGCCACAGCCCAAGATCTCTCAAAGGCAGTACTGAATCTGACAGAGAACCTCACCTCCTGGATAGACACTTAACACTACACAAGTCAAAACAAAGACAGGAAATCCTTTCAAGTATTTAAAAAACACTGAAGAGGTAGAATAGAGCATCTGTAAGTTACTTTTGTTTTTCTCCTGTATCCCAATCAGCAAATAAATTCGGACAAACTTCTTTTGCTTAAATGACTTCTCACGGCCATCACTTATACTTCCAGATATTCAGTTTCAGTAAAAGGCAAAAATTACAGCAAGCCAAGTGGATGCTCAACTAAATTATAACAATCTGGGTATAACTAAAACCAGTAGACACAGGATGTAAAACAAAATTATCAGAGGTTGTTAAATACTCTAATTTATCAGGGATTGTTAAGTACTCTGCTTTAATGCCCAGGTTACACATACTCCACAGCTGCCTGTAAACAAAACATAAGCAGTTGTCTGAACTACAATTTAACAAGACTGCCTCTGTTTTATTTCTAAGTGAAATCCATCTTGTCAGAGTATCATTTTAATGGAGCAATGGCTCCCCAGGTATCCCTAACTAGCTCAACTATAACAAAAATACCTAAAAAATCTGGTCTTCAGCCCATGCTCCAACTGTACAATTTTATACCACTTTAATTTTAATATTATTAGCAGTAGGTAATATGTAAAAATGACTAAGTAATTAATTTTACAATTAGCATTGTAAAAATGACTAAGTAATTAAATATTTCTGGAACTTTGAAGCAAGCAGCTATCAACTACCACCTTTATCTACTACAATGTTTCAAGTTCTTCCTTCACACCATATTTTACTATCCATAGAATCAGTAATGCTTTTGATAAATTATTAGATGTATTTTTTTTGTGCTCCACATTCCTCTTGCCACCCTCATCATGTCAGAGTAAGGTTATCCATTCCCTGTGGCTGAAGGTAAAATAATTCACTATGATTAATGCTATCACTAAAAAGAATTTGTTTTCTTGAAACAGCACATTCAGAATAGCAGTTCAGATAAGGCCAGGATGGATTTTTTATATCCCTACAACAAACTGGTTTTCTTGTCAGTTCCTCCCCTTTTAAGAAAGCATCAGGTGCATGTTCCAGCACTGCCAATATCAACAAAAGCAGATAGATGCTTTCAACAGAATCCCAAAATTGTAAAATGTGGTGATGCTTGTGTAAGGGATGCCAGAACCTGAAAGGAAGAGCTTTGATACGTGCTTCTTATATAACCATTTCACAGCATTTTTTCTGCACGTTGTTTCCCTTGCTGAGCTCTGCTCCTTGTCCAGCAGCCCTCCCAAAGCCCAGGCAGGTCAGGACCTACCTAGGACCCCGTACTCGGAGAGGGAGCTGTTGCACACGGTGTAGGGGGCCTGCTGCTCCCACAGGTGGTTCATGGGAACACAAGTCCTCTTGTCAACTTCTTGATCATGGAGCACATGGTGACGGTGGCTGCAAAGAGTTGTTGAAAGAGGTTTATTAGCCAAGAATCACTTTGGGCTTTAACAGAGCTATTGTCAAAGCTAAAGCAGCAAAGCCGTGTTCTGGAAAGCAAGAAAAGCACCACTGGTCATCTCTGAATTGGTTATCTTTGGTTGAAACCATGGCAAATACAATCACGTGTCTAAACACAATTGCTGCACTGTAAGAACTTCGACTGTCTATCCAGGCTTGTTCTCAAGCACTCACAGAAACTCAAAATACCTCATCCTTAGTAGAACTGGGGGGAAAAAGAAAAGGATGGGGAAGTTGTTGATATAAAATAGAATTATTAAAGAAACTCAGAGTTACAAAATTGTTATTAAAAACATTTCGTTCTGCCTTCCTCATAAATTCTAATATTTTCCTTGAAACAACTGTTGTTTGTCTTTAATGGAAAAAATCGTAATCTAATCTCATTTCAGCACTGAAACTTGAAGGAGCTGTATCCTCTTCCCTGCTATTTCCACTCACATGCACCATTTACAGTTCTCTAGAACACCATTAATCAGCATTAGAATGGGGCACCAAGGAATAGCACCAAAACAGAGATGACTGAAGTAATTACTGCAATCCATTAACTCTCTGAGCAGACTGAGTGAATCACAGCAATAAGTCCAGCTTTACAACTGCTCACATAAGGACAGTTCCTGTACTGGTAACAACACTGGGTGTGGTAGAGCTGCCAACACTGAAGTCTGAATCTTTCTGCACTTCCCTTTGCTATAAAGAATGCTAGCAAAAGAGCTCTGAAATGTATCTAGAACTCAACAATGTAAGGCCAGAAAAAGACAGAACCTTTGAAGAGCAGCACAGGGAGGGAAGTGGAGAGAAAGGGGAAAATTCACACACCAGGCAGCTGTTGGGCAGAAATCATCTTTGCCACTGTACTTTTGTTTCTGTCATTCAGCCAAAGACAGAAGGCTTAGCTAAGTGTTAAACTTCTTGAGCACAAAGTTTTGTGTTTCCCTAGCAAAAGGTAAGATAAGCACAGATGGACAGCCAGAAATACACAGACACACAAGCTGCACATGTGTGACTGTCAGATTTACTGACATCAAACCGGTACAGAATCAAGTCTCCCCCCTTTCCCTCTGTTCTCAAGAGTTTGTCTCCACAAGGAGAAGGGGTCTGGTGCTTCTGTCTGCAGCTTTATCTGGCTTTTATCTATTGATAGTGTTGAGGACTAAAACAGGAAGAAAACAAGCCATCACATGGAATATTGAAAGAAAGAACTACTTTCTAGACAGCACTTTAGAAGCCCCAAAATAGTGAAAGCACCCCATCATGCTGTTTTATTTTGGCAACACAGTTTATTCAGTTCTTCCCAAACTCTAGCCAATACTATACCAGAGAAGACAGGCACTAAGATTGATTTCTGTCTTCTGTAAGCATTCCCAATGAAGCACAGTGCAGCATCCACCCCAGGAACTGGCATCACATCAAAGGTTTCAATTAAATACATCATTAACATTTTACTCTACAGAGAATCAGGTAAGGCAGCAAACTCTGTGTGTTTTACCAAGTGATGAGATCCTGCTTTCATTCATGCTCCACAGGCATTGAAAGTCTCAGTACAAAGGACCTTATTTCACTTTAAAAAGCCTTGCCAACTGGCAACGTTTGTCCACAGGGCACACAAGTTCCAAGCAACCACCACTGGAATGGTATTTAAAAAACTCAGAATCTGCTGCAGGAAGTGCCCTTCTCTTACTTCCCAGCAATTACATGGAATGCAACTGTATTTGTTGTTAGAAAGCAGGGAAAAACATATCATTTCTGCTTTTCAGCAAGAGATGGTAGAAAGTATCTAAAAATGTTTGTTCTGCCTTAAGTATTACACTTTAAAATGCTGTTTACAGGTACACAGGAGATTTGATTATTATTGACTGCTAGAACCTAGAACATTCAGATTAATGCTTCAGATTAAAGCTCCAACCTCCCCCTCCTTGCAGAAGACCATATTTTTTAACAAATGCCAAGTTGTTTCTTTAAGTGTGGGACTTAAATGCTGTTAAAACAGTTTATGTCAGCACTCACCTGAAAGTCCCTCTCTCCACATCCTGCCCACTCAGTCGGACGTGGATCCCTTCTTTGAGAACAGAGCCAAAGGCCATGTATTCTGCTAAGGCCCAGTCAACAACCCTGTTCTTGGTCATTTCTGAGCGGGCTTTCAAAATCCGAGAGAGTCCTACATGGGAATAAAGATCAGAAATGAATGGGTCTATTTCAGAGAAATTCTGTGTTCACATTACATTCACCATTCTCCTTCCTCATTGCCTGAGCTAAACACAGACACCAAATCAGGCCTACAAATTGTTTTTCTAGAACTGAACTGCTGGCAAAATAAAACAACGAACAGTTGTGTAATGTTCATACCTTGTTTTTGAAGAAGAAAGTAAGGTTGACTGTGTCAGAAACTACTGAGGACGATTAAAAAGACTTATGGTGAAATACTTCTTCCTCAAGACTTATTTTCACATCTCTAACACCAAGTACTGTTTTATAAGAGACTGAAAATATCAGCAATTGGGTTTGTGATTTTTTTTTCTTCCTCCTTTTCTTATTTTTTTCTTGGCATTTGTCTTATTGAACTTCTGGAGATGTTACACAGTGAAACAGGCTGGACTGATCAATACTATGAATATCATATAAATAGAAGAACTGTAGTAGCTGCCAACGGATTTTCACTTGGTACCCGAGAGCTGATTTTTTCAGTGAACATTTTATAACCTCATGAGCCAAAGCACAAGTTACAACACTGTAACTTTCAGAGGGAACAAAACTTCACAGCTGCACACAGGTGCTTCCAGCTTTGAAACCACAAGGCTCCTGTATTCACTGTCACTTGACAGCATCTTATTTTCACATCTGCACTGATGATTTTGGTAAACTGTCCCATGTTGTTTCCCCATATTTCCCTTTCCTTACTTTCCACAGTTTTACAGAAAAACACCCCACTTTCTTTCCACATAAAGCTCTCATTGAAATTGCCTCATTTTAAGTAAAAAAAAAATCTTGACAATTTTCCCTTTAGAATATACTAAACATTTGATAAAACAATATTTCCATTGTTTCCTGAAAGACTGCACTGTATTAAACTGTTTCATTCTAGAGAAAGGACAAAATACTTCAAATTTCTATTTCTCTCCCCTTCTGTTTCTCCACAAATTCTCTCTCATGGCCTTTTAAACTGCATAAAAGTATTCAGCATACTATAATTGCTCTGAACCAGAAATCCACCTTATATACTGGCAAGTGTTCCCTAGTGTCAATGGTTAATCAACTTACTAACAAGAGACCAATTTACCTTTTTAATTAGAATGTTTAATATTAAATTTTATTGGGCAACTGTAATTCCTAATTTATCAGTGTCACAACAAAGTGCACAAACGTGTAGAAGAGTTTTAAATTTATCCATTAATTGTATCTGCTCAACAAGCCTGCAATTGATAACTGGGAATGCCCTACCATCATTACTTGTGTGTCATTTCCCAAAGGAACACAAACACATAGAATATTCACAGAAGACAGAATTTATTCCTTGATGGATGACTCTAGAGAGGATTAGTTAGAGATCTTAAACAGAAAAAAGCTCTTTATTCCTCATCCTTAGTACGTACCTACAAGTCAACAAAAGAAAAAAGCTCCCTAAATAAAGAGTCTCCATGTTTCCCCTTGGAATGAGCAGGTTATTGCTCCCAAGAGTTGCTAGATTTCAACCTGACCAGGAAGTAAAACTATCTCAGAACTCTGACACAGTGCTGGGGCTCCCCAGTGAGACAGACACTTACTGTAACAGATACCAAAGTGAGAACTGAATCCTTTCAGAACAAAAGCTAAGAAAATGCAAGGACTTGAAGAATGAAAGGAGTTATTAACATAAGGTTGCAAAGAGACACTTACCTCCCTCAGAGGAAAACCTGTTTTAATGAGGTATGGAACAGAAGTGAAAGAATATTATGCTGAGAACAAGCAGCAGGTACTTAAATCTCACATTCTCCTCGCCCTTAGAGAGGAAGAGTCAAAGTTTAAAAAGTCGTGGGCATTTTCCTCTTTGAGAAAAGGCCCAAGAATAATGTCGGTGCAGAAATACAGAAAGGGAACACGACACGAAGCCAGTAGGAGACACAAAGCCTTGAGCTGACCTGAGTGTATTTTGAAGTCTTTGACTGGCACTGAACTGGCAACGTTGCCAATGTGAGTCAGCAGCTCTTCCGAAATGCCCGTGGGAGGACAAGACATGCTCTTGGGTTCTCCATCCACGGTAAAGAAGCCTGGAAGGAAAAGATTTAGTGAGCTGTTCACGGCCTGTTTAGGATATATGAATATTATCTGCAATTTATTTAACAACTCAAGTGACATTCCAAGCAGCAGACTAAGCCTAGTTCTTCCCCTTTTGCTGGGAAACAATAATTTTGATTGTCTGCTTGACAACAGAAGCTGACCTTAGAGGCACACAATGATCTATTCTGTTTCTGCTTTCACTCCCTGGGAAGTCCAACTATGTGGGCAGAGGCAGCCAATAAAAGCATATGGCACCTCAATCCCTCAAATAAAAATAAATAAATAAGTGACTAAATAACATGAGACATACTCCTTCTTCCTGACAGCACAGACAGTCAACAGCACAGGAAAACCACTTCTCTGCTAAACTGGAAAAATGGCTTTTTCAAAGTCACACCTTACTTTGCATGTTTTTTAACAAAAGCATTTATTTCAGGTTTATCTGGCAGAATGCTATATTTACTATTAACAGGGGCAAATCAAAGGTCACATATTCCATTTTAAAGGAATGCTGTCCGATAAAATCTACAGAAATCCTAGATTTTGGACTCAAAATAAAAGCACACTCAGATTACACTAGGATAAGTGAAAGGACACTCCTTACCAGGCCAAGGTGAATCAAGCCAGTGCTTGATATGAAGGATCTTATTATCCTTAGATCTAGCATATGCTTCTTCACATATCCTATCATACTTTGCAATTTCTTCCTGTAGAAGAAAAAGGTTTTTAAAATGGATAAACATTGCACCCTCATATTTACAGGTTCCCTTAACTCTGCTGGCGTGTACCTCAAACTCCTGCAGTGTCACAGTCCCGTCTGCAATGAGTTTGTCAGCGTATTTCTTCAGCACTGGCACCTGCTTGTGGATCTGCTTGTACATCAGAGGCTGGGTGAACATGGGCTCATCCATTTCATTGTGCCCTCTCCTGCGGTAACAAACCTACAGAGGGACAGATTGCTTCTGCTGGTAAGGAAAAACAGAACATGGAATCTTTCCCTTTCATAGTATTACAGAGATTTTAAGAGGTTTATTGTATAAAAACCATTTATGGCTTCTTGTGGGCCTGTTAGTTGTTTGCCTTTTTAAAATTAAGAAACTAAAGGCCCTTAAAATGAAATATATTTCTTGGCTGGACCTTCTAAGCCACAAAAAAACAAGAGCAGTAGATAATGCACAGAATGAAAAGTTCAGAAAACCAAGACTTACCAAGTCAACGACCACATCTTTATTGAAAGTGTTCCTCCACTCTGCAGCTACGTTGCACACATACATCACTGCCTCAGGGTCATCAGCATTGACATGGAAAATGGGAGCATTGACCACACGAGCAACGTCAGTGGGGTATGGGGATGAACGGGCCATGCGGGGGTCTGTGGTGAAGCCAATCTAGAAATTCCAGAAACTCCTATTAAAATAATTTGGGCACCTCCTTCTGCTCTGTTTTGAATGAAAATTGCATTTAATAGCCATTCACACAGCAACAGCATCAGCTTTTCATTTTGGCTAGCCAGCTTCTTTTGCTCCCTTAAAAACCAAAGCAAGCCATATCCAATCAAGTATTAGAAATTGAATGGAATACATGTAGGGGATAAAATATTATCCACTCAAGAGCTGCTAGATACTAGGATCATTTTCAGAAACATCCTAATAATCAGAAGGGGACAAGGAATCCAGTTAATAACAAACAATAAAAAGAAATAGATGAGCAAATATTCAGCAGAGAAATTGATTGGAAAAGGCTCTACTTTTTACCTGGTTGTTGACCACAACGTGGATAGTGCCATTTGTGGTATAGGATGGGAGGTCACTAAGATGAAATGTCTCATAAACCACTCCTTGTCCTGCAAAGGCAGCATCCCCGTGTAGTAATATGGACATAACCTAAGAGAGAGCGTTACACACACATATCCACACATATATTAGAAAGGAAAACTGCAACTTGAGCTTCTCAGCAGGATTTCTTTGCTCCATATTTCTGCACTGCTTATAAAATAAAACAGTGGTTTTATAATAAACTATAAATTTCTCCACATTCTGCTGCCTCTGCTCAGTTTGCAAATGAAATGAAGTTTTAAGCCCTCTTCCTGAAGTTACCCTTGAGGTATCATGTCAGAAACCTTACCTAGTTCAACAGGTATCCCTTTTGTGAAGGAGGAAAAGAAGAAGATTCTGTGATATGAAACTACTGGCAAACAATTTTTATTGGAAATACCATGAAAAACTACCATTAGAAGTTACTATATTAAACAACCTTTACCTTTTTTCCTGCCGTATCCCCTCGATAAAACTGCTCAGCTTTTGTTTTCCCTTGCACAACAGGATCAACTGCTTCCAAGTGAGAAGGGTTAGCCATCAGGGACAGAGTGATTTTCTTGTTTGTTGTTCGGTTGATCCTCTCATGGTACATTCCCAGATGATATTTTACATCCCCAGATCCCTAACACAAAATATGGAATCACAATTCAGGAATGTCATTCAGACCTGATCCATATGATTCACTAGGCCTCAAATTTGTGCTTCAGCCTGAAAAATGCATCTGGTTACCTGAACATCAGTGTGCACTATGGGTCTGACACCATAATTTCAAACTGGGACACTGTTCTTACTCTATTCTCTTACTGTTGCCATCAAATGTTAAATACTTACAGCATATTAACACTCTGTTCATTTATATAAAACAAAAAGAGATGCTTAGAAATTATGACTCTGTCAGATGGAACTTATTTATCTACAGTCACTCCTGAGAGACCTTCTGCATGTTAGAAGTATAACATAACTTTTAAATTTGTTAAAGAAATTTCACCAAATCATCTTCCTCAAACTAGAAAAGAAGGCAATGCAGCTGATAATGCTCTTTTCATAGCAACCATGACCAAAACAACTGAAAACTACCTTGAATGTTGACCTCTCTTTACAGATCTAATGAAAAAGCATCTTACCTCATCAGCTGCTTCAAGTTTGGGATCAAACTGACAGAAGATCTGCTCCAGCTCTTTCCGGATTACATTAGCCAGTACATTCAGCCGACCTCTAAGAAAGTTCCAAACACAGTTATGTCTCAAAAACGGTACCAACAGAGCCAACAGGATAAAACTTACAAAAATCTGCAAAGACTTTCTGTCAGAAATGTGCAAAAATTCATTTCAAACTTTTGAGCCTGAAACCCTTGATTCACCTTATTCCCATTACAAAGTTGCTCCAATGCATTCCCTCAGACATTTTAGAACACCTAGTAATCCAAGGGAACTCTGTAGCAGTCTAGAAGTCTTTATATAATCTCAATAAAAATTAGCTAAGGCTAATTAGAAGGCTAAGGCTAGTTAGAATTAATAAAATTCTAGAGCCCAAAACTTGTCTTAACACACCAATCCCGTTTGTTGGGGTGTTCCCATTGATTGGCATTACCTATGAGGCATTCCCATTATAACATATTCAATTCCCATTTCACTGGATTTATCAATGATGGTCTTAAGTGCAGGAATCATTACTTCACATCCTTCCAAACCAAATCTCTTCTCGGATGACCACTTGCGAGCAAGGAAGTCTTCAAATCTTTGCCAAAAAAACCACAAAAAACCAAGAGAAATTATTTGTACTAAGATAATGTAGCAAATACTTACTGTCTACCATCTCATAGCAAATAAAATTACATTAAACTGTTTGAAAACATCCATGAATACAAGTTTTTAGGACTGTGGAATTAAGTCACACACAGGGAAGGAAACACAGGAGAGAACTTTGTCTTCTTTTTCCCGCCATCTAAAAAGCATTTACTAGGACTTGGAAACAGTTAAGAGTCCCCACCTCAGACAAAATTCACTTCCTAAGTTAAACTCTGTTCTCATATACACAAATAGTGACCACTGGGAAGGCAGAGTGACAGCAAAGAAGTCTCTGCTGTGAATTGAAGAAAATATAACAGAGAACCCGTATTTTCTAACACTTGTAAAAAAACCAGAGTAGAACACAGGCCTATTCCATAGGTCTCATTCAGTAGCAAGGCTCCTCAGGCTGTGTGATGTAACAGCTGGGAACGTGCCAAGCATTAGGACACTGGAATCTCTGCCTCAGCTTCAGCAGCACAATGATGTCAATCCCTGACAGCTCTAAGCTCTTTCATTCCTTAATGCATTTGGGCCAGAGGCAATGCGAGTAGTTAAAAAGCACCTTTTAACAAACATTGAAAGGATTATACATTGTAAAGCTTGGAGACACAAAAGGCAAAGAAAATACATCTTCATGAAAGTAACTGTATTGGTTACATCATGTGTGCAGTGCCTCGCCTGACCACACTGCCGTAATCCATTAATACTCAGCTTAGTCCCCACTTAGAATGCTGACATTCACCTCTTCAGGCTGAAGTCCTAAAGGCAGTGAAATGAATTGTTGCCAAAAGTCTCTCCTAGCTCACCCATCAATACCTTACAATCCAGCCATCTAAGAAACAAGCCAGACCCTCAGCTGGGCCATTCTGCCAGAATTCCTCAGGGAGGTGTGTGGGGCTGTGCCAGTTTTTATATCAAGGGAAGTGGTGTCCCACGTGAACAGCAGGTCCCACAGGGTAATGAAAGCAGAGCACACACGCTGATTTCCTCCTCTCTGCAGCAGCAAGCTACGCCAGTACTGGACAAGCAGCAAGTTCACCACTTGAGGCAAACTGGCACTAAGTGTGCAGAGCTACAGGATTGCACAGTCACACCCTGCCAGCCCCCACATGGCACTGAGAGCCACAGAGGCTCAGCCTGTGGCACTGCGTGCACCCAGCACTCAGTGAGGAACACATCTGATGAAAGCTGGCTGCTCTACAAGGGATTAATCTGGAAGTGCTTCACCCTGCCCAGATCAGCCTCCACATCAGGGCCTCAAGGGTTTACTAATGCATATACAAAGGAGCTCAAAAACATACAATGAATATTTTACATAAGGAGGAGTTAAAAATGACCCTTTGTTCAATAACCTATCAGTGAAAACCACAAGGGATGAGAAATCCGATTTTAAAATTCAGTTTCAAGTACCTGAACTCTGTAGTTCTTGGAATGAACAATTTTGAAATCAGCGTTTTTGAGCAAAACAACAAAAACCTGCTTTACAAAGCCACAAGACTCAGCAGGACATCCAGAGCAGTGCCCAGCCCAGCCCCACGTACCTCATGGAGCGCACCAGCCTGGCCAGCAAAGTCCTTTTCTCCTCGTTAGTGAACTTCATCACTCCCGGCGTCTCGAACTTCTGGCGGATCCACTGGCACTGCTCCACATCATTGATGAACATATACTCCAGGCCAATGTGCTGGCAGTAGGTGTGCTGGCAAGGGAAAACACCAGCAGAGCAGCTTTAGGAGCTAGTGGGCCACAAAGAAACCAACATATTTTCTAAATTATGTTCTCTGTTACTCCCCTGAAAGCTACCTTGTCTTTCTCTTCCACAGTATCTTCCCCAAAGTAATTCTCTAAGTGAATAAATTATTTTACTGAATCTAGTTTTGTAACACAAAGCTTTCCCTACAAAGTAACATTTCAAAACATTAAAACTAGAAGATTCTCATTTGGTGGATACTCAGAGTAGGCCAATAAAGCTGCCTTAAACTGACCAGCACATTTCACCTAACTCAGTGCTGTTCTTACAGGCATAGCACACCCTTTTCTTTACATGCACCAGCAAAGATTTCAAGTAATTTATCAAAACTTGTGTCTGTTATCACATCTCTGTTAAATGTCACCTTAAATCAAGCAATAAAGACAGTGAGAAGACAACTATGAAGTCTAATGCAAATTATCTGACAAATGTCAAGTTTCAGAAACCTGGAAATGTGAAAAGGAATCCAAACAGCTGGGAGCAGAGAAAGGACAGGGAGAAATCTAAAGATACAGCAGAAATTTTATCTCCTTGTTCATTTTTTAAATCTCTTCTTACCTTAAGAAGAGTACTTCATTAGAAAAAATGTCCAAAATACAAGTCAACAGAAGTAGGACCTACTGTGAGTTTGAGACAAAACCACTCTCAACACATAGTATGTGCTCTCTGCCTTTAAGAAAGAGTTGAATGCTAACCTCTATGAAAAAAAAAAATCCAAAACTCTAGAGAGAAAAGGAAAGCTGAGGGTTCTCCTTAACACAAATCAGTTCCTTAAGGCTTTTAGATTTTGCTATTGATTTTGTCCTTTTATTTGCACATTACAATTTTAAGGATTATCTCTTGAAAATTGCTACACAGTTAAGCCAGAAGCATAAAAACAAAGAAAAAAAGCCCCAGCCAAATATAGAGCTCAAATGCACAGCAGAGATAATGTGGTTTAACAATTTACCATGCCTCAGCTAAGCCAACATAAAAGTCAAGCAACTGGGAATATCCAACAATGACTCACTCTGCAGTGTGCAAATTCATCACCATTCCTACTTGCTGCTTTGCTGTTTGCAGATCACCTCTAATGATATCTATTCCTTCAAACTAGTTTTTCTTTGAATTATTTTAGCTTTGATGACTTCCTATGGCATAAACCATGTCACCTGTCAGATGATGACACTCTAGAAAAAAGACTGGGGATGGAAAGCAAGGACCATCACCGTCTACAAACTACAGCTGGGCTTTCATGAATTGGGTACCCAGCCTTCATGTTTTCCTCAAGTAAAGGTCTCACTAGAGCCGGGGATGTGAAAGCAAGCCCTGAACATCCCAGGCAGGTGTACACAGGTGTTTTATCTGTGGTACAACACTTAAAAGACGATTTCTAAAGGCTCTACTCCTTCTAAACAATATCAGTTCTTCCCAGAATGAGGGCTGGCATTAGTATTCTACCATAGTCACCTCTTTTATATTCATCCTTAATCTATGCATTTCTGATATCCAAAGGTTATTTTTAATGTTGTTGGAATCCTTTACATGCTTTATTAAACTGGCAAATGAAAAGGGAGTTTTGTGACTGAGATCTAGATAGAGTCCACTTTGGTCTGAAGGAAAACAATCACAAATGACAAAATATGCCACTGACCTCCAGGCGTTTGATGATCTCTCGTAAAGACAGGCTGTTCTCATTTCCTCCTATGAAGGTGGTTGTTGGCAGCTGAAAGACTTTGTCCAAATCTGATTCATGCAAACCATAAAACCCTACAACAGGTACATTATTGATTTGCAAAGTAGAACAGGAGACAAAAAGGAAACCAGCATTGTTTTTCAAACTATGGCAATTATATTTAATAAAGCAGTATTAGGAAAGAAGGTACCAGATTAACAATTGAATGTGTGAATATTTTGAAGGTATCCATCAGGAAAAAGGACTTAAGTCTGGATTTTAAAATGAATGTTTTAAATAAATAGTCGTTGTTTGTTTCTTTCTTAAATGTTCAGATGAAACAACTGAATCATCCAAGCCTTTCTTATATTTTAGCATATTAAGACATACATCATCGATATAAAAAAGCCTAGGTACCACTACTTCTCCTTTTTGGTATCATAACAGGTTTTTTCCCAGCAGGAGAGGAGAGTGACACAGGGGACAGAGCCTTCAGTGTCATTTGAAACAAAGCAGTGCATTTATTTCTTCGCTTTTGCTGACTTTCCCTCAGACTTCAAAGGCTCTTGGTGTGCTCTCATGCATAAACCAGAACACATACAGGAGTGATTTGGGCACACACAGAACATCTGTGCTTTGTACCACAGCACCACATATTTACTGAAGCATCACCTCGTGTTTAAAGAGATACAACCTGACTGAAACTCTGAAAGCTGTTCTACAGTGTGACTCATGCAGTAGGTACATCTCTAACTACCTGCATTTTCAGAAGCAACTCTCAGAAGGAACTTTCTACCACAAGGTTTCTCAAAAAGCAACCAGAAGATAGGACAAAGAAAATGCAAAGAAAAATTAAACATTAAAATACTTTCTGTCCTACCAAAGACCTTTCATAAGTTTCCTGCCTGGAACATTCAAGGATAGGCATTTGAGACCCTCCTCCATTTTAGGTGTGCCAAGACTGGGTTAGAAATTTTGTTTCCCCTCACAAACGGAAATCTCCTCGGTTACACTCTCAAGCACATCCCCCATCTCATTCAGAGGTCTGGCATATTTCTCCTGTGGGCATGAGGGCTTCAGCAGCAGTCACAACACTTCACACTCAGCTATCTGTGGAGTTTAAACAAATGTGTACTGACTGTGCTAGCAGTCACCCGTGCTCCAAACGAGCCATATTTGCTCAGTAAATGTCTCATGGATTTCCTAGTAGGTCCTTTTCTTTAATTAAAGCTGACAAACTTCAGAGAGAAGACCCAATTTGTGTAAGCACCTCTCTATTTAGTCTTAGGCATCCACTTCCTTTATATGATCAGAACTGCTTCTTCCCTACACCAGGAATAGAAAACAGAGCAGCAAAGAGGCAGTAGTTATGCTTACAGTAAAATTAAGTAGAATGTGTTTTATTTACTTCCTGCACTATGCTTTATGTCTGATTGAAAAAGCTTCCCTACACATCAAAGAAAAATTGATTCAGTGTATTCATCAAGTAGAAAACCACATCTTAAACAACCAGGGAGATTGAAGAGCAGAGAAAAATCAATCAGGTGTTTTTTTATTTAAGTAGACAGAGGCAAAGAAATTGATCAGTGCAATTTCTCAGACACAAGCCCTGCCAACAATGAGAACAACCCTTACAAAAGCAGATCCCAGTGCACTACACTCTTTTAGCAGTAAAAGTTCATAGTAGAAGATACAATCACCATTGGATTATATCCACAGGTGAAGAATTCTACACTTTCCACGTTTTCTTCTGATAACTTCAAACAGACTTCTTGAAGATATACAGAAGGAATAAGTATAAAACACAGAATCCAAATTTGGTATGAAATTTACCCTAAGTTCCTCTGTCTAGTGCTTTCTTTATTGCTTGGTTTCCCTCTTGACTAACCTTCAGATGTCCCCACTTCAAACAAGCATGAAATGTAATGCTATGAGAGTAATTTAGATTATCAGAATCTTGGCCCAATGTATTGATTAGTATTAATTTCTGGTGTAGTTCAAAAACAGAACATTTAGGGGGTTTATAATCATGTTTATAACCATCATTCATCAGATGATGAATTAACAGGAGCCTCTCCTGTGATCTCAGAGTAGAAATTCCATTGTCCTGAAATTTTAGCCTCCTTACTGATGCTCAAAGGCATTGTCACGATACCAACAAGCAGAAAAGGCAGAAGCTTCCCTGAAATGTGGCATCCCTGCCCATAAAGGGGAGTTGGAACTGGGTGATCTTTAACGTCTCCTCCAACCCAAGCCTTTCTATGAATCAGTGAGATGCCTTATTAAATCACCTCAGCCCAATGACCCACAAACGAGCACTGCAAATGAGGAGGCACACAGCTTACACACCGAGTTTATCAATTGTGGTAATCAGGTCAGATGGAATAAACGAGTCCAAATCTGCATCCAGAATTCCAAGGGGATCTAGCTGAGCCACATGATGGCCTCGGATCTGAAAAGAGAGGAAAGTAAGAGCAAAATGAAATCACACTAACAAAAGTCAGACAAAGGGGAATAGTCAGTGATACCTCCCCATGGTATGTACATCAGCAAACACCACTAATGTGATGACAGGGTCACATATTCCCCAAGTTTCCCACAAGAACAAAAAATAATCATTATATCACTGAATGCATATATACCTCTACCAAAAAACACACATTAGAACACAATCTTTATTATGTGTGACACAATTGAACTGGGATCACACTGGAGTTTAAGTGAAGAAAGCTACTAGAGAGTACATTCTCAGTCTCAGGGTAAAATTAAGAAACTCTGAAGAGCCTATAGATCTTACCATTTGCCAATTCAGTCATTTTGTATTTTTGCCTGAATCCTCCTTTCTGTACCTGCAGTATATTAAAATACAGCGTTGCTGACTTAAAACACAGATTATTGCTGAAGTAATTTATATTGGCAGTGAAGGTATCACTCTTCCTGAGCTCTGCTCCACATCAGATAGCATCTGACAGATTCTATTTTCATTCATGAAATTTCAGAAATCTATGATAGAACTGATATTCAAAACTGAAGAACACAGATTGAGAGAGGAATTTAGCAGCTGTCAATGATCAGTGTGACTGGTGTTAATGCATGCCACAAGCTGCTATAAACTTGTGCCTTATACTGTTATATAACATTGCTACAGAAGAAATAACTAATTGATCCAATAGAGCCACAAATATAAAATAATTTTTAATATGCCTCTTATGTGTGACTTTCACATAGTAAACTAGCTCATTAAAAGCTTTGTATAGATGAATATATTAATAATTTCTCCTTATAACTTTTCTTTTTAATAACAAATTTGCATCCCTTGGGTAGAACTTCATTCACACTACTAGTATCCTAATTGTCCCTGAAAAAAAAAAAAAGAAATTATGAAGTGCAATATTAACAGTGAAGTGCATCACACAGTAATAGAACATGATTACAGTGTGGTTCCTCCAGAAGGGACCTCTAAAAACACTGTTTAATTATTCTATATTTGCAGGAGAGTTTAGAACAAAATGGTTTCCAGTCATAAGAAACCAGAAATATGGCAACTTTTTTGGAACTACCAACCCTGTAAACTCAGCCTGATTTCTGGGATTCTTTGCATCTCATGAATCACCACTAATGAAATTCTGGCAGGCCAAATGATGCCCACAGCAGCCTCTGTGCCATCTGACTGTTTACAGCAGCACTAAGTTTACCTGACTGGAACAAAGCAAACAATTCTGTCTCAAACATCATCAACAGGAAAGAATTCACCTCCCTAAGTTACATCTGCTCTTCAGTATTCATAGGAAGAGGAAGAAGATCAGCAGGACTGCCAAAACCCAGAAAGGCAGATCAGTAAATGCTGTGCCATATTATTCCAAGAGCAGTTTTTTCATCTTTAACTAAAAGACAGTATTTTCCTCAATATCAAGCTATTTTTCAATAACTTCCACTACTTTCACTGAATACAGAAAATAGTAACATCTGCAAAAGTCAGAGATCAACCTTGTGAAAATACATCCATAAAAAATTTTCATCAATTTCCGTAACTTTGGCTAAATGCAAATACAAACTACCAGAAACTTGATTTCTCTGCCCTCGCTTTTGTTAAGCACACACATCCCACTGACAACCCTTCCTTCAGTGTGCCCAGTGCTCTCTGTTAGAACAAGCAATAATTAACTGCCTTTCCAGAAGTCCAGCTCAACAGACCACAGAGCACTTTACCACAAACAGCATAAAACACTGACAGGTTTGAGAAATGAAAACTGTTTCCTTCTCCATTTCATTTCATTTCATTATCAGGCAAAGGAAGGTCACAAATTATCATACCCTTTCAACACTGAGTTTGGAGGGTATTAAATACCTTTTAAAAGGCAGACAGTTGCCTTAGGCAATCCTCTGTGACTGTTTGTCGCAGACACAGGGGTGCCTGCCATTTATGCAGACATTTCTGTTCCATCACTTGACAAATACAAGGAGCAAAACAGCAATCCCTGAACTATTTTCAAGTAAATTGTGTCAAAGCAGCCTAACACTTTCCAGTTTTCTCTAATACTTCACCAAATTTTTACTGCAAGCAAAAGTGGTTATTTCCCACATATCTATTTCTAAGCAAATTTCATATATTCTTTATATTCACAAACATTTCTACTCTTTTACAACAGCCCTCCAACTCAACGGTGACCACGAGATGTGTACAAAAAAAGGTCTTTTAAGAAGTTCCTCTTCTATTCCTCTCATGACACCAAACAGGATTTAAAACACTTAGGGCAGGAAGGAACAGATCTGCTCAAATCAAACTATAGGAAACTTCTTGGGAATTTGCATACACAGTTAGAAAAATACTTGTGGAATATTTTATTAAACACAGATCTGGTTTTCGGGCTTGGTTATTTTTGGTTTCTTTTTATACACCATTCTTAAGCCTTTTACTGAAATTAAGATACTAAATACAAGTTTAAATAGAAATATTTAAACTCATTTTTCATTTGGAAAATATATAACCAAACCCACTGTCCTATTTCCAAATTCCGTCTTGTTTTAGAAGGCTAATAATGAAATTAGATTTATTTTCTTAATTGAATAAAAGGGTTAAAAATCAGAGTGTGAAACAAAGTCAATTTTGATGAACAGCTCTCTAAAAGAAATCCATCAAAGCTAACCTAAACTCAGTACTGTCAGCCTCGCAAAATTCAGTTTCTGGTTAATTCATCATCTCTCCTCTCTCTTTTGACCTATAATCCTGCTCAAATCAGGAATCTCAAAATTCCCCTTAGATGTATGAGAAGGGAAGTACATTTCAGTAACATTTAGAACTGTGGTACAAACGTTCCCAGAGGTGAAGGCAGACTTTCACAAACACTGTCTCCAGAAAGTGCTTCCAGGCCAAGTCAGATGACCAGCATCGGGTCTGTGGGTAATCTGAATTATGAGTTTGCCAAACCAGAGGACCACTCCAGTGTGAATCCAACACTCCCATGTTCAGCCACTGTGCTGGAAAGGAAAAGCTGTCCAGTTCAAGGCATTCTGGATCAGAAGCAAGACAATAGTTAAGAAAACAACGGAGAACATCAAAAGGAAGAAGGCCGTTTGTGAAGGAGAGGCCATCTCACACCACCCCGGAGCACACTCACCTGGTATGCTCTGATCAGCGACTGCACAGCAAGGTGGTCTTCAACAACCTTTTCAGCCTTGCCTGGGGTGGGGGCCAGGCCGTGGCTCTGCAGAAACGAAGCCTTTCCTTCCAGCTGAGCTGGCAGATGGGGATCACACGCCCGGCCAGCGTTAGCGCTTCGGAAAAACACATCCCAGGACTGCACACGTGCACAGGGAAGAAAGAGAAATGTTTATTACCTCAAACAAAAGTGCAAACCAAAGCAGCTCTTTCAAGCTGCAAATGGAACCTCACTGCATTACAGTGTCAGACACCACTAACAGATGGCAAAAAGAGAGCACTGATTTGTCCCAGTCTCGGTAGGAACCGTGTGCTTTATTTACACAGAACACTTTTCCTCTCAGTTCTTACACTGAGCTTGCTCAGCAGAAAACTCTCCAGCACACAGGACTGTAAAGCATCTTCATACATTATCCATTCACACAGCTCTTTTTAATTGTGCTGTTTATTCAGGCAGCCAACAATGGGTGTGATATTATACTGCTGGTAAAGAGCTATCAAGCCTATAAAACAAAGAACCTTAATAAACTAAATGAATCCATTCCTTTAATGATACTTATAGAATTTATGGTACTTCAAGACACTCACTGATTACACTAAATCAAAATCAGACCTTAAGAGCTTTTCTTGAAGAAACTTTAAAATCAATTAAAGCTTTTTTGAGTGAGACTTTTGTTCTAGGATCCTTTCCTCACCGGCTTAGGTTACCTCACTATGAAAGAAATTATGGGCCTGGTTTCAGGTGCAAGTCATAATTTTAGAGAAGTACTTATCTCAGAAACTGAATCACAACAAACTAAAGATCCTTTTATTTACTTCTGTGCTTTTACACAAGCTATTTTACTCACATATGCCCAAGTCTTGTTTTCCTGAACTGTTTCCATTCTGGTGAGGTGGTCGCTGTGCCAGGTTACAATGGTTTTAGATATGAGAATGCTAACAGAGAGCAGCAGAATGGGATAAAACATCTGAGACACTTAAGAAAGAAGGAAGTCTGTGTAAAACACTTCCCTCAGTTGGCTAACTTCAGAAATCAAAAAGGAAGCTATTTAAAAACTTACATATCTTTGTGAATGGAATAGAAGAACTGCAAGGGAGAAACTTCTGCAAAGCTCGTGGCCTTACAGATTTCTACTACATTCCAAAGAACCAAGTCCCAGTCCAAAGCATTTCTTTTAAAAAGATTACTTAATACAGGCATTACAGAACCCACAAAAGAATCAAAATAATGTAATACGAACATGGCATGACAGAATAATATTTACAAAATCCTGTTTTCATTAATAAAAAGTCTTCATACTGAAATTTCTAAAAGCTTTAAGGTGTTCAGAAACACCATGAAAGAGCTAACCATCACCCAACCTTCCAAGCTGAAGTTGTAGAAGTGGGGGATTCACTGAACCTGTGGGTGGGAACCTCACCATTAGCATGATGCCACTGCCCAAGAAACATTGCTTTAATGCACCCCTCTGACTTCTTTATTCACACATAGCTGCATCGAAACAAACACAGCAAACTTAATTTACCACCCTGCTCTTACACAGGCTTATCTAAACATAGCCTGACCTTTACATGCCCTGACAAATCAAGGCAGACAGATCATGTGTGGTGGCCCGTTCCAGACACGCTGATGAAGAGTTCATTCCTCCTCCCTCCTCTTATTTATGCCAGTTTCCTATACTCTTCTCACCCTGACATCTTGGCAGCCACACTGAGATTAGAAGTCTGAATTTACATCCTATCAATGGTCTGCAAGAGCCTATCAGTGTGAGTGTGTTTCAGCTGGGATTCTCTCTGTACACCTTCTTGCTCTGTGTTAAGAACAGTATTGCTATTCCATGCCTGCACAGCACCCAGCCTGAGCTCTGCAGACCCCAGACAGTGAAAAACAACCATAATCCCATTAATTACTAAAGCTACTTAGACTGGAGACATTATTTGGGCAATACACAGTTAATAATTTTCATTAAACACTAAATGAGGAAAATCCAAAGACACATTTGGATCCATGACCTCTCTCACATTTGGTATTCATTTGAAGTTTTAATAAGGAATTTGCTTTCCTTATGTTAAGATTTCTTCCTTACTTTTTCCAACACCATGATACACACACCATGATGATAATAACATAACTATTCCTTTGTTGAGTAAAACCTTGTCATTCAGATGTAAAAGCTGTCACAGCACAGTCCCTCAAACAACTGAATGTGTTTTTAGACAACTGTTCTGCTAAGGGAGTTGTTAACAAAATCCAAACAGACTTGCCCAACAGGTGACCCATTTAGGGAGAATCACTACAGGGCTCTTTCTTCATGCAAACTCACAAATATAAAGAAAATGTTTACATCTGAAGATGCAGCCAGCTAAGACAGAAAGGACCCAGAGTATTTTTTCCTATCACATTTTTGAACTTATTGATTTGTTGGACAGGCCTGACATTTAATCAGAGGGGAGGGAAAATACATCATTTGGCTACAGAAAATTAGTTTTTACTAGGTACACATCCATCAAAGCCTTTACAAATTTCTATAGTGTCTTTCAAGATTGATACCAGATTATAGTCCTCAAGTTCTGTGTATCAATGTCAGTCTTTGGCAAGAGCATTTGCCACGTGACTGAACAGACAGAAGACCAGCCTGGTCTCACAGCAAACCTGCAGCTTCTCAACTAAATTAGCAGTTATTCAAGAAAACAGTAGAGGAGATTTATAATACTAAAATACAGTCACAAAAAAATTACTATAGTGATAGATGATACTTTCTTTTTCCCTTCTGCCAGCAAATCAATATTGTAGTTAACCATTATTTTCTCAAGTAATATAACACAATTCAAGTGATTCAGTGGCAACATTTTACTCTCATATAATAAACAGAGTTGCAATTAGAATAACAAATACCATATGCTTTATCTTGATGGTTTGGGGTTTTTCCTAGTGCCATGACAATACTCATCAACTGCAGTGAGGACAGTAAAGCCTTAGAAGACACACCCTGAGCTCCACTAAATCATTTAAAAAGAAAATTAATAAAATGAAGTCAAAGCAAAACAATCCCCCCACACTTTGTCCTAGTCCCCAAACCAAGGAGGTGATCACACACTCAGGGCAGAGAGGCTGCACACAGGATAACATGGCAGGCACTGTGTACTCCACAGCCAACCATGCAGTTTTGTAATTAATCTTGGGATAGTAATAACTGAGCCTTGTCAGGCTTCTCTCTTATGATCTATGGCCCTGACACCAGACTTCAAGGAGAAATAATGATGCCTTTTTCAGAGCCCACGTCATTTTATTCTGATGGTTGTTTCGGCTGCTCTGACGATAGGAAATTCAAAAGACAAGGAAAAGCAGGAAATCGCTGGAAATGGATTTGTACAAAGAATAAAAGCTTTTATATATATACATGCATATTCCTTGATACACAACCATGGCATACACAGAGAGAAGAAATTCTTAGAAACACTGAGTACACTCACTGGAATGTGGCAGCCGTATTTCAAACAGTTGTAAACAAGCATTCGTGGGAAGACTCAATTGTCCCTGACTTCTGAGAGGGAAATCAGATCAGGACGCATGATTAACTGGAGTTTCTAAGTACAAGTGAATAGAGTAAGATTTTGAAAGCCCAGGAAAAATCAAGCTTTTCCATCTAATCAATGAGGGGTACATCCCCTCTGAAAAGGGCTATCTAAGAAGAAGAAACATGAGGAGAAATAGGATATAAAAAGGAAAATGAGGAAAGAGAATGCAATGTCTAAATGCACAAGCTGGTTCTCTAAACTGTGCTGGACATACTGACTAAAACAATGACATACAAGTGGTTTGCAGGGAGCCAAGTTATTAACAGTACCATAATCAACACCACGTGGTGTCTCTTGACATTATTTTCCAACACTTCCACTCCTTTCCATACCAGAATGACAAATTCACAACTTCCCTACAGTCAAAATCACAGCATGAATTTTTCTGCATTTTTAAGATTTTCTGCATTTTTAAGAACACAGGGTGATTTCAACCCTTAACATTTTAAACTTGTTTTATGAAAGCCCAAATTGAACAATTTCTGCCAACAAAAATCTTCGAAAGGTATTTTCAGCTCTCAGCCAATGAAATGAGATGGTTTTCAAGAAACCAAAAATTAATTTTGTTGATGAAACAAAGTAAAATTAATTGGCATTCTTCTTCTCCCCCACCCTCCTTTTGTTTGTAGGCTGTGAAAGAACTAATAATTTAGGCAAGAATAGCTGTAATCCATTATTTCCATCCATCGTATTCTCTCAAGCCTCATAAATCAGGGACACAGTGAATTTACTTCCGTTTGTTACTGTTGCAAGTTTATTAAACACAGTTAACCTAGAAAAGAATTCACACAGTTTCATGATCCTGCTGGTTTGGGCTGGGGTAGTTAATTTACTGCACAGTAGCTGGTTTGGGCTGTTCTGGATTTGAAAATGGGGTTGGCAATACAGAGATGTCTTTGTTATCGCTGAGCAGAGCTCACACAGCTCCAAGGCCTTTCTGTTCCTCACCCCACCAGGGAGGAGGCTGGGGGTGCACAGGGAGTTGGGAGGGGACACAGCCAGGACAGCTGACCCCAAGTGACCAAAGGGATATTCCAGACCACATCATGCTCGGCATGGGGAAAGAAGGAAGGGGGGACATTCAGAGTGATGGAGTTTGTCTGCCCAAGTCACCATTATGTGTGATGGAGCCCCGCTGTCCTGGGGATGGCTGAACACCTGCCTGCCCATGGGAATTAGTGAATGAATTCAGTGGTTTGTTCTGTTTTGCTTGTGCATGCAGCTTTTGCTTTCCCTATTAAACAACCTTTATCTCCACCCACATTTTTTCTCACTTCCACCCTTCTGATTCTTTCCTCCATTCGTGTGTGTGTGTGTGTGTGTGAAAGAGAGAGAGAGAGCAAGTGGCTGCGTGGTTGCCAGATGTGTAAACCACAACAAAAATGCATCTGGAATCACGGGGATCCACTCCCTATGTCACATCCTGCACTGCTGTCAACTCACTTATTGGCTGCTGCTCAACCCACAGCCCGCACCACCCCATCAGGACCCGGAATCAGCCTGCGCCTGCACTGCCAGATGAACGGGAAGGCTTTCGGGCAGGATTTCAGCCTTTCCGCCTGCCCGCGCACCAATCCCCGCGGCGCAGGTCGGCACCTCCTCGGTTCAGCACGCTGGCCAGCTCCCGGCACCGCGGGCCCCTCCCGCCCCAGCGCGGCCCGCGGGGCTCCCCAGCACCAACACCCGCTGCGACGGGGCTGAACCAGGAATGTCACTCAGCTGAGAGGAAAGGAGTTCGCCAGAAGCCAAAGTGAATAAAATAAAAGGCAAGGTGTCACCGTGATGTCACCGCACACGCTCCTTGTGCTTGGATTCACCTCTTTAGTGTCCCCCATGTAAAAGGGTTGATATCGATCTCCAGGCTTGACAGAAAAGAGGGCTTTGCAGAAGTTAATTCGGTGCACCCACACAATGCAGAAATTAATTCCGTGCACCCACACAATGCAGGAATTAATCCGGTGCCCCCACACAATGTGCTGCCCCACCCCACACTGGTGGAGCTCAGCTGGCAGCTACAGCACGAGAGCTCAGTCAGGTAAGAGGGAGCCACTCCTGGAGAAGGTTTCTCCATCCCAAGTTCAGGGGTAACATAAAAGACCTCGGATCTATCTGCTCTGTGAATAACAGCCAGTCTGCAGAGCTGTCACTGCATATGTCAACCTGCAACAAGACTAAGTTCATACACAACATCCAAAACCAAGAAAACAGCTGCAAAACCGCCCCTTTTGGTTTCTTTTTTTGTTTCTGCCCTCAGCATGCATCACTTCCTCACACTCCAGACAGATTATCAGACTCAGAACAACAACTTCGAAGTGACGGTTTGATATACGTGCCTCGAGAGTAAGGGAACAGACAACCAATCTAGTAAACATTTAGGGCACAAGTCACATTACTTCCTAGAAAATGACTTGTCTGTCTTAGAATTGATCAGACTTCTCATCAACTGCTTAAGTTACTATACATGTATCACCATAACAGAGCCCTCCTTGTCAGCAGAAAGCTTGTTAAAAAATAAGTCTGTATTTTGTCCACAAGAAAGGATTTGGGTAATAGATTTTTTTAAAAAGCAAACAAATGTATATTGCCTGGAGAGAGAAGGAGAGACGCAAAACAAAATACTTTTCAAGATACTTAAGAAGAACTTCCTGACAACTTTGGATTAAGTTTTAAGGTTACAACTTCCACAGTTTAAAGGGAACTGAATATTCATCTTCTTCAGACAGTTTAGAAGTACCAATATCAACATGTTATTTAAATGTAATATATTCTCTGATACAGCCTTATTATAAACCAAAAATCTAAATACATTTTATTCTTGGGTCTTCTTCTGGATGCACCTAATTACTTGACTGCTTGACCAGCATTTTCATGGAAGAATAAAGTTTCAGAGCAGCTTTCTATTTCTGGTCTGGACTGCTCATTCTTTCCGCTCTGCTCACCATGCCTGTGGCTCCTGTGTACTTTTATAGCTGCAATATCACACCTTACAGCAATCAATATGTGGGAAATTAATTTCATGTTTTTCATTTCACACAAGACCTTTTCCTGAACTTTTTATTAAAAAATCAAGTTAAAAAGTAAAAGAAACCTATTCCACTCTTATCCCAGTACTGCAGTCAAGTTTCAGACTCACCTTATGGACGCTTCTAGGGTTTTCAAGCCACGCATAGTACATTTCCTCCACGTAATTGGAATTACTCCCACTCAGGAACGGCTCTGAGGTTCCTGATGAAACACACCGCTGGCCATGTACAAATGCCCTTCTGGCCATATCCTGCCTTTCCAGAAGCTGAAAGCCATGCCTCTTCAGCGTGGCTGCAAACAACTTCAGATGACTCATGTTTGTTTATTGCACAGACGATCCAAGCCTATTAATAAAATAAAACCAAATTCAATCAGAAAAAGCACCAATGAATTGCAGACACATTTCAGCCTCACAGCAAAACCCAAGGTTTCTGGCTGCAATGCTCTGGTACAAAGCTCAGGCCTAGGATTGAAGTTCCCTTCAGAGTTCCAGCCCAGCAGTGGGGTGGCTGCTGCTGGCCCTCCCCACACTGCCAGCTCCTGTCACAGCTCCCGTACCTGCTACCACCACCCTGCTCCCTGAGGCCATCACCATTTGTTCCCTGAACAATGGCTCTGCTCATCACTGGCCTCTCTGCAGCTCCTGGCAACCCCAACTCTGTCTCTGTGCTTAGAAAGCTGCTGCCTCTTGCCCACTCAGGCTGGGGGGGGGGGTCACAGCAAACAGTGCCAGCCACAAGTGCTGGGGATAATAAAAAGCTGCTACCTCAAACTTCTGCCACCAGTAATGGAGCTGCCTGAATAATGAGCAGTGGTAGTTCAGTGTTCATATTGACATTAGCCTTCAACCAAACAGTGAAACACTGAGAAAGGGCTCGCTTTAATTTGTTTTCCTAACTAGCAACATTTATCTCATGCTTCCAATGATCTCTTACGCGCTTCGTAACAAGGACAGCAGATTCCCTGCAATTTTGAATTGAGAAATTCAATTTTCCAACTCAATTTCCACCAATTTTAGCTCAACATCTATTTTAAAAGCTGATGATTAGATCCTTTTCTTAGTCACTACCTTTAACTGTATCATCCCAGGAGTGAACTCTCCTCGATGATACCAAATTTCCCTTTCAAGACTTCAGCAGCCTTTTCATTCTCATCCACCTGCAGATCTGAGCTGTAGCCCCTAAGAGCAGCTGCCATCATCCACTCACTGGATGTTCTAAACAAGCATTTATCCACATTCCCCATGTGCCCAGACACGTGAGAAGTGTTCTTTCAAGGCAGCACCACTGAAACGAGCTCACAGTCCTCATTTAAACCTTTGAACTCCTCAAAATTACACTCCCTTCTCTCTCCACGTGGCATTTGCAGCAAATGGGCAGCAGTTGGGCTCCTGGTGTGCTGAATCCTTATTCATCAGTGGTATTTCCTACCTACTCATATTCCCCTGTCCTTTCCCACCTCACAGATACAAAGCTCATACCTGTGCCTACAGCCCATCTCTGACCAGGGCTCCCAGGCCACTGGAGGAACACAAACACCATCAGCACCATTTCGGAAGCAGACTGAGTCCTGCAAGGGCACTGACAGAGCTCATGTACTGCCTGCACACAGAATTCTCTGTCAGATTTAACACCAAGCGGGCATGATGTCATTTTGCAAAACTGGGTGAGTTTCAACAGCTATAACAGTAAGAACAGGGAGGTTACCGTGGCACTCATAGCTTTATGTCTGAGCCCATTCTAATAGAAATTATTATTCCACCTCCCTTACTGCATGCAAATCTCACCCTCCGCCACAAAACCTTTGCACACACACCTCAGGCATGGACACTCATTCCTAGGGGATTACCTACTCTCACTTAAAGTACTTGGTAAAAACTTGGGAGAGAACGGAATGAGAGGAATGTTTTTCTCAGTTTATCATACTGCAGTGGCAAGCTTCTTAAGTAGAGGTAATTTTACATTTTTTCTTCATAGTATGTCTGCCTGAAGAATGTGTAGTCCTTTCTTCTAGAAGTTAGTAAAGAACACATAACAGAATAACAAAAATTTGTCAGGGAGATTGGAAAATGGATGCAAATGACATAATATATAATAGGAACACAGAGCTTGTAAGTGGTACCAGTCACTTCCCTCCAGTTCCATTTAAATTTCAAAATGGGGTCAGAGCCACACTTCAAACAGTAACTACTGAATATGCAATCCATGCAAGCATGTAGGAGATATGTCACTCCAGTCAGATTCCAGTTACAGATTAATATGACTCAAAACCCCTGACTTTCTCCTACTTCCTCCTTCTGCACACATCGCTCCTCAGCGCAGATGTCAGCTGTCAGCAGCTAAACAAACCAGAGAGCACCAGCGTGATCACAGACCATCCCAGCCCACTCAGCCTTGAGACTGTCACTCAGAAATCAGCACCCAGGACAGCAGGCAGGAGCCAGGGAGAGTTAGAACTGTTCCACTCCACTGTGTTCCCCAAACCAACCCTGAAATGAAAACAGTGATTGGAACGGGACCACGCTGAGCTACGAGCAACCTAAAGGATGGTATTAATTAAATCTCTACCAGAGGTCAAAAATAAGAAAGAAGCAGTGAACCAAGAGAGCAACCTGATATTTAATGCACCACAGCACCCTCAAAATAGTGGGAGTAAACGAGAGCCCTAAGCAGCTGGAAATTCCTGCAGCGATGACCTGGCTTTTACCTTGGCACTTCACCTCTACAAGTGACCCAATGGCATGGACAGGCTTGTGAATCATTCTACCCAGGTTTCTAGAGGGTCATAGAAGCATGTGGAAAACAGACAGCAAGACACTTCCAATAACAAAGTTTTTATCCAGCTTTTTCCAAAATCACTTTCCGTATAAATACGCTGCACATATGAATCCACATCCTTCTGGTACTGCAAGTGCCCTTATTGAGTTCCTTAACACATGTGTAGCCCTGCTGCCAGTGTTAGCAAGTGTTCTTTATGCTCTGCAGAAGTGGTCATTAAAAACCCTGGTCCGTATTTCACAAAAATAGTCCTTCATCCACTATCGTGGTCATTTTCTCCTATATTCCGCACACAGCTTCCTCTTAAAGTTCTTTTTTTAAGATTGAATAGTTCAAATAAAACAAGGCTGACGGTGAAAAAATTGGACAAAGATGATAAAGTTTCTCAAAAAAAAAATTGTCATTGATAATTTAAATTAGAGATGCAGGGAATATCCTTATTAAATAAGACTACTTCAGGGATACCTGCATGCACTAAATGTTTCCATTCCCCCAGCACAGATGTGCCAAACTCTATGGGGAACCCTAATTCTCCACCCAAAAAGTTGACCTGCAGGAGGTGTTCAAGCGACGCATTCACCTCAAGGCGCACACCGCGAGTCCTGGGCAGTGAAGGCATCTCGGTGCAATAAAACTTAACGGATTTATTACCCTACCCTCGGAAAAGCGTCTTCAGCGGGTGCCAGAGCGATAACACCACCTCAGCACCAAAGGGATAACAGTACGACAGCCTCCAGGCTACCCACGCGCTGTGACAGAGCAGGGGGGAGGATGTGGGGAGGTCGGGTTTGTTCTGCGGCCCCTCCCCGTAACGCCAGGACGCGGCGTCCCGGTCACCCTGGCCACCCTGGCCACCCTGGCCACCGGCGCCGCAGCCTGCCGGGCTGTCAAGGCGCTCCGGGCTCTCACGGGGCTGAGGCACCACCGGAGCCCGGGGCAGGCCGGGCTGTCCGCGCTCACCGCGCGCTGCGGGCCCGGCCCGGCCTGCGGCGAGACCCCTCGGGAGCGGCCCCGCCGCGCCGGGCCC
>VZTJ01003867.1:1076370-1131796 GCA_013397795.1 Orthonyx spaldingii | reverse complement strand
CTCCGAGCCCTGAGTTCTCGTCCCCTCAGAGCTGCCCCGTCCCCTCAGAGTCCCCGGCCCCTCGGAGCCCTCCGAGTCCCCGTCCCCTCAGAGCCGCCCTGTCCCCTCAGAGCCCCCGGCCCCTCGGAGCCCCCCGGCCCCTCAGAGCCCTGGGAGCCCCGGCGCCCTTGCGGGGTCGGTGGGCACGGGCAACGCTCGGCGCTCCCGCCCCTCGGCTCTCACCACAGCTGTGAATTCAGGCCGGAGCCCCGCGCGGCGAACGCCCGGCACAGGGAACGCCTGAAGAAACACACCCGGCGGACAAGCCGCGAGCACCGCTCCCGTGCGGGAGCGACGGGGAGTTTCACACGGGACATGTAAAGTGTCCCAATTGCTCTCCAGAATCTGTACCTAAAGTAGACTGAACGCAGTAGACCTTGACAAAATGATAGTATCTGTGTGTGAGGGGTTTGTATTGTCCCAACTTACGTGACCAAATATGCAAGATAATAAAATTTCAAGTGTTGCTTGGCTGGTAGAATTCTTATTTACATCTTTCAAGTTTTATTTTCTCCAGGATCCCTTCAAATTATACGTCTGTCCATTTTCTCTCATAAATCAGAAGTGACGTATTCTTTATTTATCTGCTCTTAATCAAGTTACAACCAAGATCAAATGCCTATAGAGCTGGTAAAATTGGTATTTCAGATAAATATTGACACCATCACATACATTCCAATGTTTGGTAACTTTCTGGGTAAATAATAAGATCGATGGCAAAGCTGGGCACACCTTAAAGCGAAGGAGAGAGAAAGAGCTATAATTTTTGTGCTAAGGATATAGTGCAAAAATGAGTTTATCAGGGTCAGGTGGGCAGAAATGGAAAGTAAAAACCTTGGGAAGAAACACAAGAGGCTTCATCTGGGTTTTGTCACCTAATGGTCACTCAGATTTTCATGAGGCATACTGGTTGATACAATTGTTGATTAGAGTAAAATTAATTTCTTCAAGATGAAAAAAACCCCTTAATCCTCAAATAAATACATCAAAAACCTTATTATCATCTCAGCAGTTTTCCTAGCAGCTGTGCACCTTCAGGGGACTGATAAACACTGCGGAGCGAGGGTGTGAATGATGTGTTGATGTTTTTGTGATACAGCGTTGAGTGCAGGGAACAGATGGAGCAGGGATGGGGCACAGGGAGCCCCCAGGATGGCCCTTCCCTCCCTCGGTGCTCCCGGGGAGGGTGGCCCAGCACCCCTGCACAGGGAAACGGGTGCTGAACTGGTGCCTGCAGCTGGCCAGATGCTGCTGGAGCCTTCTGGCAGGTGGTGAAACATTGTTAGATGCTGCAACTACTAATTGAGTCCTAACCTTATTATGAGCAGACAGAAGCCATTTTTAGAGCAATCATGTTATGCTGACTGAACATAAATTCAATTAAAAATTATAGTGAGGACAAGCAGACTTCCCTCACTTCAGAGGGAAACCCACATGTCAAATCGGACTGTGAATACCATTGCAGTGAACAGGGTAAATTAAATATACTTGGATAGACACTAAGATATTACACTATGTTTCAAGTCCTTATGTTGTTCCCAGAAGCCTTTGCCCAGTTTCACATCTGTTATTTTTCTTTCTTTTCTTTTTTTCTTTTTTTTTAATTCTTCACACAATGGGAATTGGTGTGCTTGAAACAGCAAGATTCTGGTTTATTGTGATTTGGAGCAGCTCCCAAATTCTCCAGTATCTATTGTGACCGGGCTGTCCCAGCAGCCTGCCCCAGCAGCTGTTGGTGTACTGAGCTATTGCCTTGCTGGTTTCTGGTGTCACTTTGTCACCAGTCTGCATCCCTGAGCAGACTCACCCACTCATCCGTCTGCTCTCCAGTGAGCCCGTGATGGACAATAAGCTATTTGCTTATGATTCCTGTTTCAATTCTTACAATTTCCGTTTACAATTCACATTTACCTGCCCATTCGTGTGCCCACTTGCGTACCTACATCTCTCTCCTGCCAGCCAAAGGGAGATCCATACACTGGCTTTGATTCCTGCTAAACCATCACATTTTGAAATTTGCTGGAATGGAAATCCATCAGCAGAATAAAAACTTCGAAAAAAATTGCAATTCCCAGCACACACAGAGTCAGGTGTGCCAGCTTGCTTCGCATGGTTCTCATGCCAGCTCCACAGTGAGGAAGTGTTATGTGTTGGAAAAGTTTTGTACTGGGTAAAATGAACAGCACAGGATAGTCACAACAGCACCCCTGCGCTGTCAGATGTGAAATTGCCTGCTGTGCTGGAAGACACTCTGCCTCATCATGATTTATTTTTATATTTATCCTTATCTGCTGTAGCAGACCAGTGTGAATCTAACAAGCTTACTTTCTTATTTCTGCCTCATTTCTGTCTTAACTCAGACATGAGTTAACAAAACTAGATCTAACCTGTTCAAACAACCCAAAGCACGTTTTAACAAAACTGGAACCCCGCTGGTGTTGGAAACTCACTGTCATGCCCACGGAGGGCACAATGTGCTTGTTGCAGGGCATGGGGCTGCACACCCCTCTCATGCCTTGCTCCTGTCCTTGCTTGGGTTTGGTACGAGGGTTTTCCTTGGCAGATCAGCACCACTTGCAATCAGCAGTGAGTTCCTGCAGTTAATTGCTCCACACAACTCTCTCCAACACAGCACGACTTCTCAGTGGGCCTGTTTTTTCAAAGGGTAATCTCATAGGAGGTGGTCTGGATACAGGATTACTTGTAGAAGGACAATCTCATTAATAGCTTCCCCCCCTGAGATAGATACATTTATGTATTTTTGGCAACTCTTCATTGTTGTTGGTAATGTAATTCCACTAGAGACAATGTTTACCAGAAGTTCTCTTTAAGCCAAGCCAGAGACTCCATTTGCCTTTATTTCCCAAGGTGTTTATTACACACAGAGACTACAAACTAACAGAGGTTCAGATCTAAGGCACCTTCTCTTCTCAAAGCAAAGCAAGTTGGAAACTGTAAAACCTGCTCTCACTTTGAGCCCAACAATAAACACCATGGATGTCACACAGGACTCTGGTCATTAGGTTTGTCTAACATTTAAATCTGAGACCTAAAAGCCTTAGAGCACCCCAGATCGAACAACTGCAACAAATGATTCAGTCATATTTTCAAAGGAGAGGCTTGGAGGGTGGTTCCCTAGGTAGACATTTCAAATAAGTGCTAAAACCCTTTTTTATCCTTTTTTTTTGGTCAACAAATAATTTATCAAGCTTTTCTCTCTCTTCAATCCTACATAAGAGAAGTATTTTGATTACATCTATACCTCCTGCAGAAAAGTTTACATGAGGAATTTCATATGGGTTACTTCTGTTCCCTTTGCTTTCCGACACCTTGGCTCTGTGTGCCATAAGCACCGGTAATATCCCTGAATAAACTTCCCATGGTAAAGGAGACGTGCTGCTGGATGTCTGAGAGACAGAAAAGTCAGTGCCAGTTTCACACAGCTCCTTGCTTTGGGCAGGTTAAATGTGAGGCAGCAGGGAAAGCCAGCAGCATGCTGGGCTGTGCCAGCTGAAGCACAGCCAGGAGCTGGAGGGAAGCAATGCCTGCCCTTTCCTCAGACCCAGGGATACCCTGGGGGGGAGGGAGTTCAGCAGCAAGGCAGAGCCAGCAAGGCCAGGCTCTTCACAGTGCTGCATGGCAGGAGGATGAGATGGTGCAAGAGAAACGGTTCAACCTAGACACAAGGAAAACATTTCTCACTTAGTGGATAAAAGACATCGCAATAGGGACCCAGAAACATGATTCCATCTTTGGAGGCAGCTGGACCCAGCTGAACAAAGCCCTGGACAGCCTGGTCTGACTCCAGTGTCAATCCTCCTTTGAGCCCTGGATGACTCCAAGCTTCCTTCAAACCTGACTGAAGCACCCATGGTTTGTATGATTGTTTCACAACCCAAGTCATGTCAAGCCCAAGGGTAAGCATGCCATCAACATGTGGTCAACAGACTCAGATAGTTTTATATGGATAGCAGCTATCTTGGGGTTAATTATTCTCTGTTCTAAAATTTCAGGCTGTGATGCTCTGGAGAAAACAGGTATAAGTACAGAGTGTTTTACTGGAAGACCAATAACACCCAAGACTGCTCCTCGATTGATTGTGGGCAACAGATTATTTTCAAGTGATTTTGTTCTCCAAACATAGTTCTGGATAGAACCAAACTGCAGGAGCCCATTTGTCTGGCCACAGATCTGTTAGAGAGAGACAAGCTAGACAATAGAGCTGATTGAAAATCAGGAAAACACAACTTCTACTTGGTGGTTTCCCAAGTCTTTTCTAACAAACTAGCCCATTACAGCTACAAGAACAAAAGCAACTGTTGCTGTAATTATTTCTTTGACACTTCACTGTATTTTCATTAAATTCTTAGTGTAAACAATTAACTGCAGTATATACAAAGCAGAATGAGTCAGTAAGATACGTAGGTTAAGGAGGAACTCTGGCATACAACATTTATTATAGCTGCCAAATAATGAATTCATGTGGAAATTAGCAAGAGCACTAAACTTAATTTGTCCCACAATTTTAATGGTACATTGGCAGGCAAAACAGCAAGAAGTCTTCCCACTAACTGTGGAAACATCACCACTGGCACTGCAAAAGAGCCTGCCAGCATTTGGCATGATGACAATGAACAAAGCACTGCCAACTGCCCTTTCCTTAACCAAGAAAGAATTGAAAATACCATCTTCTTCTATTTTACCAGTGGATTAGGAGAAAACTGCTAGAAAATTGCTTTCAGTATTTGCAAGCATTTCATTAGAGAATCCTAACAAAAGTAGAAAAAAAGAATTATTTTTGATACCTTTCTTTTGGCTACATCTAAAACGCACTGCATTTTGTTAGACTGTCGCTTTAGGTGACAATAAAATACCAAGGTGCCCTGACTTAATCAAACTCAACTGCAAAATTATCCTCATCTCTTTAGAACTATACCACTGGCTGTGATTTCTTCAGGAGGATCTATTTTGATTTTTAATGCTATTTGTCCAGATGAAGGAATGTGTAATTATCTTTTTACTTCTTCCATCTGGCAGAAAATAAATAAAGCAAGACAGTTCTCCATCAGCTAAAACTTCTGGGGTATCTGAGACTTACAGCTCTCACTAGGAGCAGGGTTTGCTAATGAAGCTTTTGAAGCCACAGTGGCAGTGTCTGATTGTAATTGCTGAAAGGTGACTCTTGAAGAGCTTTATTTGCACTAATCAACACCACGTCGTGCCTCAAAGCTAGAGTTCCCTTAGAAGCACTATCCCTACTGAGTTACTCTGCAATAACTCAACAGGCTTTTCTGTTTATTTCTGTTTTTCAGAAGTAAAAACTTATCTGTTTTACAATGGGATCCTTTGGAGTTCCACTTCAAACCTGTTGTACAGTTAAAAGTTCATAATTTCTTTCTAGCACTTTCCTCTGGCATTCCCAGCCCTTTCTATTCTGGTGCCAGAGCCAAAGGAACCATCTGCAAAAGTATTAATGTAAAATATCCAAGAGCTCAGGGGTGGGCTGGGAATATCAAACCTGTTAGATGTAGGGTCACAATCACTTCTTATTTTCCTGATGGTGTCCATTTGGAAACATGACATTCACAGTGCTGAACTCAGCTGGACAGTACTAGAGAGTGATTCTGCTTCACAGCTGAAGCAGCTCTGTGCTTCCTTTATGTTTAGCTGCCAGCAAACTGTGAATTCTTTTCCTGTAAAGAAGAAACACCTGAACTGAGCAGACGTGAGCATCTCAGTTACCAAGGTGAGCTTACTGTCCATGCTTCACGGGGACTCTTGATCCTCTAGCAGCCACCATATCACTAAATACATGTTCAGAAAAATACTGCTGGCGCCATAGGAAAAATGCAACAACTCACCCCAGACTTGCCCCTAGTGTGTAGTTTTGTGCTTGTTTTATCAACTTGGAATAAACTGTTCTAACTTTGCTCTCAATTCCTTTCAGAATAGTTTGCTGTGCAGTCCATGTTGTCACATTACAGAGATCCCCCCATTTTACAAAGTCCTCACCCATCGATGCTGAGCTCACTGAATTGTTCTAATGCTTATTAACACGAGGCAGTTGTGGAGCTCACGACAGAGCACCATAACAGTGTCCAGCTCCCCAGTCTCTGCAGGTCAGTTACCAGTGGATGTATGGAATTCTGTCACGTATGTAAAGAGTCTCTCTACAGCTCCATTTGAAGGCATTTCGAGCTGCATGAAATCCTACTCTGATGAATCATAATATCACCTTCAACGCACAGAACACTACATGAAGAACAACATCATTAAGTGAAAGGCAGGACCCACGGTGAGATGATGCTAGGTTTGGAGTTTTAGTGCTATTGCTGTGGCAGCCCAAGGCAATTACAGATGTTGCCTGAACAAAAAGACCTTTCCTGCACAGACCCATTCTGGATGTGCATAGTGCCTGCGGGAGGCTGTCACTGAAGCCAATTATAGAAAAATATTGAAAAGTCTGTAAATGTGTCTGGCAAGTGAGAAATAAATCCTACCTGTCATTTCTGACTCAATCCAGCCAGCAAATCACGATCCTCAGCCATCACCACCTCAGACTTTGGAGCACGGGAAGGATCTAGCTGCGAGGAGCAAGGATTGCACGTCACTTTGGGGACTGTGATTAGCTCAAGCCTTAAGTAAATGAGTTTGGACCTGGCAGCTCAGTCAATACTCCAAAGGCACTGAGCATGGCTGGCACACGCTGTCACCACCGGCGCTGCCACAGCGGCTCAGCGGGAGCGAGCCCGAGGCTGAGTTACAACTCCTCCTGCAGACAGGGTGAAGCTCTGGGCGAGGCTGAGCTCATGGGCCAGCCGCTGCTGAGGAGCCACCTGCCCAGAATGCAAACAGAAAGCAAGCACTTCAGTAAACAGAGGCTTTTGCAAGAAATGAACACCTTCTCGAGCGTGGCACAGAACACGCACGGGTCTGACCCACCAGGACCGCATTCATAGCAGTGTTTTTGACCTCTGTAAGGAAGAGGTGCTGCCTGTGTCTGCTGAGCACGGGCTGAGAAAGGGACACTCATGTCCCTCACCTCCCCCGGCTCATTCTTTCCTCCAGCCCATTTCAGAGAACTCCTCCCACCTGGGCACATTACCGATACTCGGTTTGGGAAGGGCTTTAAGGCACAAACTACCAAATACAGCATTGTGATCCCTGGGCCACTTGTTGCTCTTGTGTTATGTCTCAGCCCTGGAGAAATATTAAGGCAGCAGAGGATACCTGGAGTTGTTTGACCTGGAGATCAGAATTCAGAGTTGGATTTAACTCCCTTAAGACATAGTTCTGTCAGGTCACTGCCACCTGAATTTTCAGAACAGCAAAGCCTTCCCCTGCTCATTTCAGTATATAAACGCCTTATTTTGGTCAAAGATGAAGAATTTCTCATGGGTACATTTTTACATTGGACTGTAACAAAAACCAATCTCAGAGGAATTTATTAACATTCTGAGGCTCTCTCAAGGTCTCATGTAATCAAGATTTGATGCAAAAAGAAGGGGTTGCTTGTCTAAAGCAAACAGAAATTTGATTAGCCTTGGAATCCTTCAAACTATTGGGGCCAAAGCCTTTCCTAGTAGGCAAAGGAGGTTCCTGCTGTCAGTCGGGGTAACAAACCCATTCCAAAATTGACATGCAGAAGGTGCAGGTTCATCTGAGAGTTTCCAGCTCTCATGCCCATGACTGGGAATCATTTTAAGACTTCAAAAGCTTTAAAACAAAATCAACCCAAAAAATTTACTCAAAAGATTTAGAGCCACAGATGCTGAAGTTACATGGCTTTAGGAGGTACTTAGTTGTCATTAGAAACATCTCATCCTCATGATTGCTCACAATCAAGTAGTCCAATTTCAGATAAGAAAAAACAAGTTCCAAATCTGTTGCATTTTCAATTCAATCTGCAGGGTTTGGCTGCTGGTTTTCACGTACATGGAACTGGCAAAATGTGGGAGGGGTGGACTCAATCAATCAGTAGGTCTTTTTTTTTCATCTGAATGCTCAGGAAATTGTCATCACCAACAGTAAAGTCCAAATGCCACTTTGCTGAGATTTACAAAGTAGATGAATTAGGAACCTCCTTTTTGCAAAGTTGTGGGATGCTCAATCCATGTCCAGAACACACTGATTGTACTTTTTCTCACCTTTCTCCTCAAAATGCAAAAGTTTTGGTTTTCCACAGAATGTAAAATCAAACATCCCTTCCCTCCTGACCTACATTTGCTGCAGGTCATTTAATTATGAATGAAAATGCCACTTTGTTTATGTGAGTTCTGTTTATGACAGAGATTAAGTTATGAAATTTGTTCTACTGGCATCTTATTAATACTGCTCTGCTGTAAAATTCCTCAGGCAACAGGCGAAATAATGACTTAAAACTGCAATAAGATAATTACCTAACAATGCGGGCATTTTGAAGATAGAGTTAGCTCTGGATTAGAAAATACAATTTTTAGTACCTTATCCTTTATATTAAAGGGTGTGAAACACTTACAATTACCTTAATTTATTTTCATGACATTTTGGTTTAGATCCAATCAATTCCTAGTACATTAAAGAAAATTTTGTCATTATTTAATAACAGGGTTTAGCTATTCACAGCAATTTTCTCAACCTTTAATTTTGAAAAGGTAAGTCTTCAAATCCTGGCAAAATTAACGTTGTGCCATGATGAAACACTTTGATCTATACAGTGCCTTTACTGCATCTGGCACGCCAAAATGCTTTGATAGGATAGACAAAAGCCTCTATGGAAAGTTCTGTACAGAGAAAGTAGGTTCTTACCTGCATGTTACACGAATTTTCCAAGAGGAGATTTACACAAAACAATGTTTATCACTTGGGCAGAAGGAGATGAGGCTTTTCAGTAACCTTTACCCAACCAGCCATACTCTTACTGTTTTACACCCAATGATGAAATTCCCTCACTGTATTCCATTTCTTTAACAATTTGAACATCAGAGTGGTCCTGTTAGCTACTCAGCAATGAAAAAAAAAAAGGGCAAAAACATCTCCTATCTTTAATATCACCTGTTCAATTTACCATAAATTAATTAATAAAAACCATGGGGAAAAGATTCAGCACAAAAACTTATCTTGTTGTTTTTAGGCACATCAGCCATGCAAACAGTTTTCATTACAATCCATCTGAGAGAGAGGACAGCTGACTGCCAGTGCCACTTTCCAGGACCACGCAATGAAAGCCCGGCTGACAGCTCAGCTCAGCACAAATTGATGGCATTGCTGTAATGGAGTTATCAGTGACAAATACCTCCTATGCAGCTTCCAGGTCACACTCACTTAAGCAATGATAAATGAGCATGAAACACTGTTAGCACAAAACAAGATCATAAATACTCAATTCTGAGTTTAAAAAACCCAACAATTCCAGACAGCTGTTGCATCTTGCAGTCTCCATGATTTTATGGATGTTCTCACTCTTGTCACAGAGGTGTCACAAAACAAGATGACTTTATGCAGATATTAAAACGAAAAAAAAAAAAAGAAAAAAAAAGAAAGAAAAAAATCCAAGTCATCCATCCAGAGCAAACATTGCATCACCCTACACTGGCTGATATACAATTACCTCAGTGAACTGACAGGGTTTGCAACAGCTTTTGGAATCCCAAGGTCTAACATCCATCTGTCCATCCTTCTGTCACAGAAAGCTGCTCAGGATGAGAGGATGCAGACTGAAGGTAAACACGAAAAGTTGTGAAATTCAGGTGTCTGGGACTCCTCTGTCCAAGCACTGACACAGGTAGAAAAACAATGGAGAAAAACAGGAAAAGTCCATGGTGAAGCAACCCTGCAATTGTGCTTTATCCCCAGGGTTATCTCCACAGGCTACAGCTGCTTTTAAGAATTACCCACTCTTACAAACCATACAAACCCTTAGACAATATGTTAATTATTTATACATATTTTAGGGGGTTGCTTGCTTTTATTTAGTGACATTTCCTTCATGAAGTTCAATGAATAATCCAACACCTGCTTGCTTACCAAAGGCTTGGGAACATCAGAATATCTGCACATGGCCATACACACGGACGGAACCTCACACTCACACTGACACCCTTCAATTTACAGCAGTTAATTGCTTTTTACATTGCTATGCAGACAGAAGCAACCACGATACTGTACGGAAAGAATAAAATTATCAGCCCTGTCCTATGTGTCAATTTACTGCTAGGACTACCTGCAGTATTGTGCCCTGTGCATTCAAATGTGCTGGAATTGTTCTGTCCTGGAAAGTACATTACGTGACAAATTACACAACATTGCTTCAGTCAGAACTTTTTAATTGTATTCCTACAAAATTATGTAAACATCAGCATACAGATCCAGAAAAATCAATACAATATAATGGTGCATAAACTGTAAGTTTAGAAGAATGTCAGGAACACTTCAACAGTTTATAAATTAATATATACAGTATTGGATACTCCTCATCAGATAAGAAAACCTCAAAACTGAGCAATTTAGGTGCAAGAGCTGTAGAACAAGAGAAGTGCTCAGACACCAAACTTGACTAGGAGGCAACATTGCAATCGACATGACTGCCTGTTGCTGTTTCATACTAAGCTTTCATTTCGCTGCTAAGAAGTATAAAACAAAAGTTTTATAGGTAGGAAGTATATTTTTATTGGAAATCATATAGCAAACATCCCTAAAACAATAAAAAGTCCCAGACCTGGAATACTCCCATCACCAGGTTTCTGGAAGAATGAAACTGAAGCTTTCTAGGCTGCACAAGGAGATCAGTGGCATCTCCATTCCACGCTGCTTCCCCCAGAGCACCCAAGGCATCACCAGCTAAAGGAAACGTTTTGGGCAGTCTGGAAACGGGGAGTGGTGGGTGGGGGAAAAAAGAAAGATGCAGAGAGATGCATGTATTGGGCTGACAAGCAGCAATCTGGGCAGTTCAGCTCTTTACTGAATTAGAATCATGGGAATGTAACACCACTGTCAACTAATTCTGGGGTATTTTGCTTAAAAGAACCCCAAAACAAACAACAACAGCAACAACAAAATAATCTTCAGCCTGCCTGTGATCAAAATCACATTCAAAGCATTCTTACAATGTTGCCCTTTACACGATCAGGAACACACCACAGAATGCAGGACATATCACCCTTTTTCAGACAACACATGAAATGGAAAAGGAGGTATTTTCCTTTGTTCCTGTCCATACAAGCATAATTCACAGGAGAAAAAAGTATGGTAAACATATAATAATGAGTGATCTCAAACAAAAGGCATTTTTCCCCATATTAGAAAATGCTCAGTATTACTGAAACTACAGACTGCATAAAGAGACAAGGATTATCCTGGAAGCACTTGACACTGCAAGAACTCTTTTGACTGGACACCTATAATATGATCATCAGAGAACCTCTGCAAAGTTAAATTTTTCTGTTTCTAGAGTTGAAGTAGAATTTCATTCCATCATATTTTGGTATATTTTTCATACCTGACCAATCACTTCTCACAATGAAAATTAATATTGCACTAACGAAGATGTATTTATATATAATAAACAGGAGGTCATGTCTAGCCATCTAAAGCTTTTTGCTATACTTTTTTCCAGTTGTTTAGGAACAAATTCTGTTCATCTCTTCTACAGGAGATCCTGAGTAGTAAGGTGAAGAAGGTTTGGCAGATAGCACCAGTTTTCCATCACTTGTCATAATTCACAGGGTACACCCACCTTGGGTAATGCATCTAGAAGCACTATCATACTTGAACCTAAATGCCCAAATAAGAGCTAAAAAAAGTTATTCCTATTGCCAGAATCTGAGCCAACACTGAAACACCAGGAGCAGGAGAAAAGATTTCTGCTAACCTGAGGACACAAGATACAAACACAGAAAAAAGCTAAAACTGAAGTTCTAGCCAAAATCTTTTCCTTATAATGGATGGGAGTGGAGAAAACTACAGCTTGTGAGAAGAACAGGAAGAAACCTCTGTGTCCATCACTTCCCAAATAACACCCCTGCAAGCTTCCCACTTAGAATGAATGCCAAGGTACAGCACCCTGAAGGTGTTTATAAGCAACCCAAACTCTTTCCTATTGCCTCCCCCAGAGCAGCTCAAGCAGTAAGTGGTTCATTCTAAGCCAGACTGCCAACAGCTTCCAGCAATTAATTACTGTGGTGTGTTTGAGGCTTGGAGAAGTTTTATCTGACATAACTCAAAAGGATTCATTGATTAAGAGGCTTAGGTCACTACATTTCCTGCTGCAGCTTTTACTTGTATTGCTAACTCGTAATGGCAACTACGACAGACAAAAAAAATCTAACACAGAAGAAGTTAAACTTAGGAATCTGGGCTGAAGCTTAAGTTGGGCTTTAACTACTACACTGGATTTGTCCTGTACATAGACCTGAAGAATTTTTATCACAGATGTATCTGCAGTTTTGTGTAAACTATTAATATACTACAGCAACACTAACTTGGTGTTCACAGAGAGTAAAAGCACGGGTTTCACACGGTTTGCCAACACTTCACTGTTATTCCCATGTCTAAAATGACACAGGCAAAAACTCCTAACAAGACCTCATGTTCTTACCTGCAGCCTGCAGACTTTCCTCCCCCTGATATGTGATTTGTTTCCTCACTGACATATCCCATGGAGACCTTATACTCACATACATGCACACTGAGATAAGGGAGAACTGATATGACAACACAAACACAGCCAGCAGACCTTAACTCAAATATTGCCAGCTGCACTGAACCTTGAGGAACTCCCAACAGAGTCTAACATGTCTAAGACCTTGTTCAACATGGTAACAGATAGCACCAACAAAATGGTATTGAAGAGTTTCATGTGAAAATCTTTCCCTCTGCTTCCAGCTTTGGTCGCATTTCTCAATTTCCCACTCCAGTTGTTTTTTCTCTACTTCTTTATGCTAACTTTTATGTTTAATTTGGTAAAGACCATGCAGTAGTGAAATGCGTTATTGGCTCCTCCAGAACTTTTCCATTTTTAACCATTTATTAAAAAAATAGATTAGACCCAGGGCATTTTAAAATAAATGAATGCAAACCTTGGTAAGAACACTGATGGTACCTTGGCAGTCTTAAGGATTACGATAATTTTCAGTAAGAACAATCATTAAAATGCTTCTCTCTAACATCATCCCAGGAGTTACATGGCTGTCTGTCCTCCATGAGAAATCTACATAAGAGCTCTGAAAAATAAAGGCAAAGGAGTGCAGGGAAATCTGAGTTTTTCAGCAATCTTGAGTGAAATATACATGTGTACCAAAATACTCTACTTAACAAGGTATAACACAAACCAGACTCACCAAAGAAATTTTTTCTGTACACACATGAACAAGGTTTTCATGTATGAAACCATCAAACAAATAAATCTCGTCTCTCAAAGGTGTTTGTGGGGATTTTTGTTTGGGTGTTACATAACTACCAATGCAGTCAATATAAATTAAGCCAGCTCATTCATCATGTCCAGCAATTCACACAATATACCAGTGGGAGGAGATAAACATTATTCTGATCAAATACATTTATTTTAATCTTCAAAACACAACCCTTTTTCTTCATCCTCATCATCATCATCAGTAGAATCTGCATAGGACTCGATAGTGTTGTATATGAAAGAGTACAGCTTGACATCTGGTCCTGAAGTAGAACAGTTTCTGCATTGTTCATTGTAGTATCTCAGCAACAGCCTATAAATGTCGCCTTCAAAAACCAAACAGAAATCATTAAACACCATGGAAGAACCATGCCACATGAGCAATGTGTGATTGCAGAGGAAGGCCAGAAATGCACATGCACACTGAGATAGTGGCCAGGAACACCTCCAAATGAGCAGTGACAGAGGAGGCAGATGACTGTGCAATGGGAATGTGTTTGCAGGTTGTTCAGAACATAGGATGGGCTCCCTCAACTTCCTGCACAAGCTCTCCCAAAATTAGGCTTGCACACACATTACCTACAAATTGCCAATTACTCAGCTTTGTGCTTCTGGCCCAGACATTAAAAAGCACTTAACAGTTACAGTGGAACAGTGGATGCACTGCTTTTCTTGTATTGCTACTGGATAACACATCAGGCCACATCTTGCAGGATCAAGACAGAACCACTAGAAGACAAATCTATATCAAGAATGCCTAAGCAGCTTTTCCCTTTTCAAAGCATTACTGAGTTACATCAAAAGCGTTTGCAAATCTACCTACCACATGTATCTGTGTTTTTCAAATTCTACAGCATAACTCCCAAGAGAATTAGAAAAGCATTCTAGAAGTCTTTAACTGATTAGCACTGTGCAGTTGATCCTGAATCAGAAGAGCTCCCCATTCTGAAAACAGCTACAAATAAACCCAGACCCATTTGCTTGTGTTCAGGACTTGGTGGCAAGAATTCGTATTGGAAATTTTCTACTTATAGAGATGGTTATGTCTCCTTTCTGCACACAAAGATTTCTTTTTGCTCACCAATAGTTTGGCCCTTCTCACAGAGAAAAGTATGCATGCTGTAAATGTCCCGCATCAGCTCCACATCTCCAAAGGTAAAATAAACAATATCACGTCCAGCCTCAGCAGCTGCCAGTATCTGAATTAAGGCTGAAACAATGAAAAAAGATTACACATGAACACAGGATAAAACAATTTGCTGAAAGAAAAATCACAGCTTAAGTTTACAGCAAAACAACCACAGTATCCATTTCCACATGGACACTGCAAAGCAGTACAAACAATTGGTAGATAAATATTACTTCCCCTTTTCAAATAAAGTGAAGAATGATGGGCACTGCAGGTCAAGAGTGTTGAAGCATCCTGCTAGAGCTGTTAGTGATATCCACCCTTACTTTGCAGATAAACAATGTGCTTAAAACTGGGAGGAGTTTATTTTGGTCCATGTCTGCCCCAAGCAGCACGCAGCCAATAAATGCCTGTGGCAGCACAAGGCAACAGAGCAGCACCTTCCACCCTGGACTGAGCTGCCTGTGCAGCCACAGACAGTGGAGTAAAAAGCAACCACGAGCACTTGGCAATTTCTGTTCTGTGCCACCTGTCAGAAGGAATGGAGCTTTGTTCCTCTATATGCAAAAGAAAGAAAAATGTTTCCTATCTTGGAAACAGTTTTTTGAAGATTCACCTTGAGAAATCATCTGGGCTATTGCTCAGCAGTGCAGCTGAGCCAAGCTAATGACCCACTGCAACTGGAGAAAGTAGCTGTGGTCCACTTCTCACCCAGCTCCTGACTCTGCTGCAGCTCTCTGGTGCTCATCAGACATCATTGTGCCAGTTCCATTCACCAAAGTGGCAGAAAAGTTATAGATGAAGAATAAAAGCTAATTGCTTCCTGCTAGAACAGCAGTTGGATTGGCTGAGTGAAGGGTTTGCTAAGAGCCAGAGCTGAGGCAAGGGAGGCACCAGACCACAGAGCCAAGAAGAATGAAGGGGGAGAAGAAACAATGAGAGGGAGAAGAAAAACCAAGACCCTTATAGGCAGCACCAAACTTAGGAGAGTGCAGCTTTTCCACCAGCCAGCACTGCCAGGAGTGCCACGGAGGCAGGTGATCAATCACAGGTTCATTTCAGGGAACTACAACAGCCCAAACAATGGACCCCAGCAACTCTTCCATCTGCTGCAGCCTGTCTTACTCTAGAGCCTGTTGGTGCAGCTCTGATATTAATTCTTCCTTTTTCTAACCAGTAAGTAGAGCTAATTAAAATGTGATTAATATTGTCTTTGTAAGGATTAATTTTAAACAAAACAGTGTACATAGTGCATTACCACCTGCTAGTGGAAGCTAAATAGAAAGCTGTTCAGAGCTCAGCTCAAGAATCTTTCACATTTTTAAATACAGACCTATTAAAACACTGCATTCCTTAATAAAAAAAACCCCTCTTGTAAACCCATAGCCAAAATTATAAATTACATGATTCACATGTGAAATTAATCTCAATCTGGGAATGATATTTTAATTAAACTACTGAACCAGCTGTGGATTTAGTAAAGCTTCAGTAGTTCAGCTTTTAAAGAGTCTAATTAACTAGCTTGCATAGGGGAACAGAACCTAATGAATCTCATTATTCATTCCAAACAAACAATGCAGTTTCACTTTACAAGATATTTAAAATATCCTACTGTTTATTTTGAATTGCTACAGATCTTACGAAACAAGGATCAAACTTCTGTCAAGAATCAGACTTCACAATCTCCTGGACATTAATAACACAATACCCAGGAAATTTCCATGCTACTGATCCAGGAAGAAGCATCAGAGGAAGAGCAATAGAGCCTGTGGTACTGGGTCTGGAGGGATTTGAGCTCTCTTGCCCCCCTGATTTGATCCCACTTAACTTCTGGACCTGCACCTGAAGCAATGGCTGTACTGACATCCCTTCTGCTACATTAAAAACATCCACATGAGATACTACAGTTCAGATCTGAGACCTTATGCAAATTATTTACTAAACCGTCCTGACATAAATCAAGTATGATCAAATCCTACAGTAAATACTAGTCCTGATATTGATAACATATGCATTTGGCAGCCTATTTTATCTAATGGAAATCAAAAAACAACTGCCAGGAACTCAATGAGCATTGAGAAAAAAAATAGATGTTTTATGAATTAAGCACATTAAGAAAGAAAACTAATGAAGCTGGCAGCCTGATGACTGTCTCACTGCAGCTACTTAAATCTGTTCTGAAAAGCAAATTTTAAATACTCTCCAAATGCTCAGACACAACAAAAAAAAAAGTAAATTTCTATTTAGAAGTATATGAACCAGGATATGAATTTACATGTCAGGATCCATCAGTTCTTGAATTGATGGAAAAGGTCTTAAATGAATGTAGGCATGTGGTATCTGCTGCATTATAAATACTCTAATTAAATATAAAAGAACATGAGCAAGTGAGTGATATAGCAGGCAAGTCAGGAAAGAAAGCTGCACATCTGAGTGACTGGAAACCTCTCTGGCATACAGCAATATATTAAGGAGCAAAACTAAACATTAAGCATTGCCAGCAAATTTGTGAAGCCTTGCAAATTACCAGATACTTTAAACAGCTTTGCAGAGATATGAATTTCAGGCAGAATCTAAAAAGACTGCTCCAGAAAGGTCAACTGATTTATGTGACTGACAACTGCAATGAATATGTTCTTCTGTGAACTAAAGCTGCATGTTTGTGCTTTGGAAGGTTTCAGCGCTACAAGTCCTTCCAAACCCAACCTCAAACTTTAAACTGAAAACAGCATAAAAGTCTAAGGCACAAAGGACAGAGCAGAACGCTTTTTTATTGTTTAAGGCCACATTACTCAAGGCCTAAAGCTCAGTGCTAATGAACCAGTTCTATAGAATGTCATTTCTTGGCAAAAATGTATTAATTAGAACAAACGCAAAAAATGCACTTGAACAAACATATGGCCAAGGATCAAAATGAAGTTATTTGATTAATTTGAACATGAACTAATTGCTGCACTTTACCTTTTAATCGGGAGTCCCCTCCAAAGGCACCACATCCCCAGTTTCCCGTGGCTATTGCAGAGAGGTGTTGAGGTGGAACATTGGGTCGAGAGAAGCCACAGTAGGCCTGCAGGCAGACAAGAGTCAGAGATGGATTTGAGAGGCAACCTGGTGTGACACTTTCAAACAGTAAGATGATAACAATCATCAGTACTGTCCTCTAGCAATGGCAGATTCATACTACTTCAATATACCATTAGTCTTCCTTTAAATTTAACATCAATAAAAAAAAAAATTACGGCAGGAAGACTTTTGACCTATTTGGACCCAAGTTAAAAATTAAGATACAGGTGCTGAGTCCCAGATATTTCATCACAGCTACACAAAACTTTTCAGGTCAGCCTGAACAGAAAATTAACTCAGACTTAAAATTTTCTTTAAATACCCATCAGTCCTCATAAAACAACATCAGCCAAACCAAAATTATAAAAGTTGCAGTGATCTACTATCATTTATTTTTAAAATCTAAACCCAATCAATAAATTGAAAATTGTAGGCAGATCCTAAATTCCCTGATGTAGGGAATTAGAATTTTGTACTAAGCTATCAGTGAAGTTTACAAACTGTACTTAACTGTCTTTCTTAGGGCTAATTTCATTACCAACCATGAAGAAACAAGCTGATGAATGTTACTTTAGTCAGGATGCTAAGGTTTTACAACTAATTTAAATTAGTCCTTCAGCACTGTTCATCATTTCGAGGGGGTGTATTCCCCTTCCAGCTGAGAATTAAGGCAGTGTGTTCCTATGTTTGAATTTATTTAAAATACATCCTATAATCTTCTATACCCTCCTGTAGTGCAGAAAGCAGGAGCTTTTAGCCATAGCAGCATTGAGCTCTTATATTCAACACCCAAGCTAAAGCAGAGGCCCACTGCATCTGTAAACGTAGAATCACACTAAGGAGTCTCATCAGCACATTCTGATCCCCAAAACAAGCACACTAGTAGAGTATAACTGAATTAACATTCTTGTACCCCACTGCCCAGCACAGCCAGCACTGCCACTGCTAGAACAGCCCACACCTCTCACTGCCTATGCCTTACCCTGGCCAAGCAAGGCCCTAATTCTGGCCCATTAACCTGCTATTAACGTAGGAGAATCTGCTCTGTGGAGGCTGATTCCAGACACAGCATGTCAGGAGATAAAATCTGTGCATGGGGTAACAGCAAAGGCCTTGAAAACACTGGCACAGGTGGAAAGCTAAGGTCTCATAACCATAAACAGCTCACTGATAGCAATTACCAGTCACTGAAAAAGTACAGCCTTAAAAGCTGGGAAAAGACTGCTTTAGCTTCAACAAAAGAGCAGCAGCAAAACAAGAAGAAAAACAAGTGACAGGAAAACCTTGGCTATGCAGATGATAAAGCACCTGCCACAGTGTGGGAAAGTAACCCAATGTTCCCAAACATTATGCATGGGGCATCCACAACTTTCCCTGGCAACCCTGTTCCAATGCCTCCCCACCCTCACAGTAAGGAATTTCTTCCTAATATCTAATTTAAACCTGTCCTCTGTCAGTTTAAAACCACTGCCCCTTGTACTGTCACTATCTGCCCATATTAAAAGTCCCTCTCACTTCTTTTTATAAACCCCTTTAGGTGCTGGATGGATAAAACAGGGTCTCCCTGAAGCCCTCTTTCCTCCATGATGAACAATCCCAACTCTCAGCCTGTCATTTAGAAGCAGGACAGGGAAGAGTTAACAAAATGTATATCCAAGTTTCATTTATATTTTCAGAAGTTATATAAAATACACCTTTGAATAGCACATCAAAGGACAAGAAATACATTTGACAATGTTTTGCTTTAACATTGGACAGCAAAACCCTGTCATATGAGACACAACTAAGCAAGAACTTCCTTGGATAAAGACAATAATATAAAAATATTTGAAAAGGTTCTATAAACATTAGACTGCAGGCTGTTGTAAGAAGTTACTGGCCTTGTTGAGCTCTCTTCTAATTTTCTCTGGACCAAACTGATCAAGGAAACGTCTGAAGTGAAATGCATCTATAGCAACAATTTCAGTGTAGCGTCGTTGCCATTCATCCCTAAAATTGGAGGGGGGAGAGAAGTAGATGACATTAGTTGTTACATCAGCCATGTAACCTCAATTCTAAATGAGCAATTCCCTGCAGAGCTTCTCTGTTAGACGCAGCTGAAAAGGTGAGCTCATAACAGACAATGGAGCACTTTTTCTCTGTGGATTGGGAATGAAAGTAGAATCAGAAATGAGACAGGCCTCCCCATAAATTTAGAAATACTCTGGCTAGACTTTGGGCATGAACGTGGAACAAATCTAATTACACAGAACTATTTATCAAGTATGTAAGAACACTGCAAGGTCAGTGCTTCTCTGTCTTCCTCCAACATTTAAATGAGAGTACACTGTGTATGTTTCTACACCAAATGAATAGTTTTGTGTAAACACCCCAACAACATTGCTGGAGAAATAAATTCAAGAGCTCAGAGCCTGCTACTCAAATTCATGGTATTGATTCTTATTTTGCCACACATCAGCTGCACTGTGGCACCTGAGGCACGGTTGTCAAACTTCTTGTGACATTCCAAACCACAGTTCAGTCAGTACCTTAACAGAAGTGTGATAAAATACATATATCTCTAAACTGTAAAAATGTTGGTCTAAGAACCAACATAAGGGCAGGTACCACTTATATCATGTTGGTAATGCCATACTAATGCTATAACTTTCTTAGCTTGTTGGCTCTACTCAAGAGAGCAACATCCAGCAAATATCCTATTATTGCAAATGCTAGAAAATACTTAAAAGTACCAAGTTTTCAAATTTCTAACATTCATTTATTCCTTCACTTAAAATACTGATGTGGAACTTTACCTAGGGGTCTTGTCTTCGTGGCTCCTTGCCCACCGGTAAGTCTCTGCATAGCCTGTGTACTCACTGTACTGCTCAGTACCTGAAACAGAGGATTTTCCACATTACACATCAAATATGTACATTTCTTTTTCACTTGGCAAATCTTTGATAGGAATCACTGCTTCTCCAGTTGAACACGCAGCTCTCAGAAGCAGTGGGAAACAGAGAATTTGTATTTGCACCAAGATTTCCTTGTAAAGCTCCTTTCCCACAGGTGATGAGCAGCACCCACTACAGAACATTCCGAGTGCAGATCTACCCATGCTGCCCGGTATAGAATGAGGAATGGTCAGCACCAACAAACTACCTCTGTAAAAGCACAAAGACCCAGAAAAGCACAGTCTGGAACATGCTTGGCTGCTCTTGAAAAGGCCCAACGGGGTACCTGGGCAAGTGTTAAATGCTGTCAGAAAGCAGCTCCTTAAGGCCATCAGTAATTTTAGCTACTGTGCTCTGCTATACCAACTCCTTTTCAAAGGTGTATCCAAGACCAAGGAAGAGCACATCTTAACCAAGAACAAGGATCATAACCTTTCTAAAAGGCTGCCTTTCACCTCATTTTATAGAGCTTCAGGACCTTGCTTCAAAACCTGGGCATTGCACAATTGCTTCAGAGAAATACTCCTGAAGTGATGCCACAAAGTCACACCTTTTCCCCCTGTTCTGAGCTCACAACAGCTGAGTTTCAGAAGCAATCACAGAACAGTCTGGGTTGGAAGGGAACCACAAGGATCATTGAGTCCAACTCCTCAGTGAACTCACGACCTCGGCGTCACTGGCACCGTGCTCTGACCAGCTGAGCTGACTTGCTTGGTGCTTCATACAGGTATAGTTTGGCACAATTATAAACAGTAAGAGTAAGAAGAGAACTGTTAAGCAACCCCTTAATTTGTGACACCAGCTATGCCTATAAATAGAACAGGAAAAAACAGGTTTTAAAGAAATGCAAGCTGACAACACAAAAGGTCTGATTACTAAGACAAGAATACTGCCTAACTATTGCACACATCAGCAATACCCTGAGCATACAAATGTTTAAATTTAATCCAAGTTTTCCAATCCCTAAATAAAAATGCAATTGAAGTTGAACAGTCAAAACCATAAAACTATTAACTTTAAACCTCACTGACAAGGAAATTTGAATGTTTACCTCTAGCAGCCTCAAGCAAAGGAAACAAGCTGTTAAGAACTGTTTTAAATGATGCATATGAGTCAAGATATTTTCCCCATTTACCCATATCAATTTTAACTGACAAGACTTATCAATGCTCATTTAACTCATCTGTCCTGTTACCCACTCATTATTTATTTAGTCTAGAAGATTAACCATTCTGAGGGCACACAAATCTCACTCAAGGCTATTTTGAAAAGTTGCTATGCAAAATGAGTGGGATGGTAAGAGATTCCTCACCGAGTTCACTTCCTGATAAAAAATCATCTGAAAAATGTGGATGACAGAATATGCCAATGTATTCACACACATCCATGCCCTCGGACAAAGGACAACCACAGGCAGCTTCCATCCTCAGAAATCAGCCTTCTAACTGAATTGCAGGCTATCAGCCTTCACTCAGACTTTTCCTGACGTGTAAAATTCAGTTCTCTTGATGTTTGGTAAAAGTGTCTGAGCACAGAGCAAGAAAATACAGACAAGGGAAGTGTGTGGCTCTTCTGAGAGCTCTCTTCAGATGACAACCTAGCAAAAGTTCCAACTGCAAAAAGGAAGCATTTCCTTTGGTGTCTAACATGGGGAAAGAAAACTCAAGGTCATCAAGATATGGTACCAGGGTAGATTAAATGATAGTCAAAGTATTAAGCTGGCTTTTTCAAGGTTCATTGTTTGCATTAATTTTTATGAAGTGTAGTGTCTGACGACAAAAGCACCAGGAAGCAAACAAACAAGCAAATACACACACACATACAGTATTAAAAAAAAATCAATAAGGGAGAAACTCAAAGAAATCACACAAACTCTAAAGTCATGTCCCAGAAACCCAAAGTTAATGAAAATCAATGAGTTTTTGTAAGTGAAGCTCTGGAAATTTGTTAGACAAAAATGATTATTTGACTGGCAACACTTTTGGCTGTGAACTACTGGGACCCAAATCCCACCATAGTGTTCCTCTAGTATTTCTGATGAGCTAGAAATTACACCCCTGAAGAGGCAGGACCACTAGCACTACATAAAATTAATGTGAAAATTGCAACACTATAGTTTTGTAGCCACTAACATAAAGGCACATTTAGTGCCACGAGTGAGAGGAAGGTCCTTCTTTCCCTTTCAATCAGTTCTTCCAATCCTTATCTGGTACCACTATTAGTCTTTGGCTCTCCCAACACTGGCACAAGCAGCCTGCTAAATCCAGCAGAAAATCAATTTTCTCCTCTGAGTAAATTTGCAGCCAAACCAATTATCTCATCTCATTTGCTGCCTGGGTAATGTGGTCAGAAGCCTCCAAAACTGCCCTGCTAAGATGTGGTCCCCATTGACAGATCTGTAGATTTAAAACAAATATTGAACACAGCTTCATCTGCTCTTAACACTGCCCATGGATGTGTGAGCTCAAACAGGGGGGGAAAAAAGGAAGAAAAAAAAATCTGAATGGAAACCACTCACACTTATTCACAGCCCTACCAGAAATGCAGCTGTGGGAATCTCTGGTGTTGCTGCTGCCATTTCTGTAGGTAGATGTCTGTGCTGAAGAACTCGACTGTTTGCATGACCAGTTCCATAGTCATTACAGCAGTGATCTTACCCAGATACCGTGAAATCACAATAAATTGAATTTATCTCCCAATTTCTTGGACTCCTCTGCAAATTTAAGCTACACAGTTATACCCATTAGGCTGCTGAGTCAAGATGCATCACAGAGAATGTAATTTATCAAGAGGATGGTGACACAGAGGAGACTTGGCTAAGAACCAAGGTGGAAGAGCTCCAGGGATTAAATAAAAATGATGGAATGGATATTTCCATTAGAGAACAACTCCACATCCCAAATACTAATTGCAAAACACTGAAGTACTCAAGAAAACTAAAATGTTGCTGTAGTGAAAAAACATTCTCACCTTTACTTGTCCATGCCAAATCACCATTTCTGTTTGAAGGGGAATGGAAGAAGGTCTTTCAAGATAATAGTGTTTCCCCCCAGTCAGTTACTACCCAGACTGATAGCTGTACTCTGGTTTTACCCTTCCCAGAAGACAGTGCTTAAAATATGTTAATATAGTACCATATCCAAAATAGAGAACAGAAGTCTCTGATGGCCAAGAACTTTTCTTCCGACTCATTTTTTTAAAATGTAATCACAAAAGCCAATTTATCAAAAGCTTTTCACAGAAAAGGCATTAATTCTGTCAGGATGGAAAAACAACATAAACCACTGTCTTAAAAAGATTACCAAGCATAAGACTGGGAACAAAAGATGCTCTGCCCAGTACAATCAATAACTCAGGACAGAGTAGGACCTGCAAGATTTAAGCTCAAATTTCTACTGTGTATGCATGAGAGAGAAAGAAGTGCTACTGATGGATTTTTCCAAGAAATGTGTTCTCGTATCTACAGAAATTCTTGACTTTTGAGACAGCTCAGGTAACTAAACCTAGTATTTTTACTATAGCAGACTGAAAAATATAAACACAGTCTATCTGAAAAATATAAACACAGAGGATCTCTCTGATCATATATTTTTTTCTTCATAGTTCCTCTTGAGTGTAAGTAAAGTAGTATTACAGCATCATTTTAATTTTTCAGTCATGAAAAATGCTCAGTCATGTATAGAACTGAGACACACAGCATGACCTGGGCTGCTCCAGTTCTTAACAGTGGCATTTGGTCTTTTGATGCCAACTGGTTTAATCCAGTGGATAATAAAACATTCCAAGCTCTATGACAGAGAAATTTCAACTTCAAATGTATTTTGTATATATAAAACCAGAATTAGATGTAAAACATTTTCTGCAAAGACTGACCTGTGATGATAAGACATTCATTGTGATCCAAGACTTCAGTGATGAGCCTTGATACAATCAGTTCTGGATTGATTAAAAACCGAATTTCTTCTTGTACTAGTCCTGCCCCGGTCACACCACCTCCAACGAAACGGTTTGCAAAATCAACCTAACAAAAATACATGCAGGAGGATTATCACAGGATAAGCAAAAAAACCAACCTTTTCATTTACCAAGGTAAACAAAACCCTGTACAAATTTCAATTACTCTGTTAAAATCTGCTGCTATCACTTACAACTACAAGCAGAGGGACTGATCAACGTGATCACGCTTTTCTCTTTTTTTCCATTCGACCTCTCAGAATACTTAAGACAAATGAGACATTACACAGCAAAAGAAATTTTGCATCTCAAATGCTCCACATCTAAGTTTCGTGGGTTTCCCTTGAAAAGGCACATATTGCAGAACAAAACACATTTCACTAAATGTGAAAGATGAAAACAGCATTCATTTCAGGGACATTGAAAAATCATTAGTTTGTCCTTTGAAAAGCATTCTGCCCCAACTGTCTACACTGAAGCATCTCTAGATTAGCACTGCCCCTGTAACAGTTCTATACCCAAAAACCCTTCTACGAATTCTCCTTGAAATGCACTTGAACAAGGCAAATCATTTTGACTCTAAAGGTTTCTGCTTGAAATGGAGAAGCTCTGGACTACTTGTTGCTGCAATAATATATATTTTGCAAATTACATTTTGATACAGACAACAGTTTTAAAAGGAGTTTGTTTATTCAATAAAGTCATTACTATTCACTCAAATTAACTGCCCGTATAAATTTATAGAAGTTACTTCATCTTCCAAATGCTATTGGCTTCTTACTGGTTTTTACTTAGATAGCTGATGAGAGCACAGGTACAGGAGGGGGACAGAAGGTGTTGGGGTGACAGGAACACCTGGGTAGATTACAAACTGACCCAGGAGGCAGAGTCCAAAGCACACCAAGAGCCAGCCACTACAGCAGCCTGTGTTCCTTGAGTCTATCCTGGAAATACCAACACATTTCAGTTGTTTAAGATTTGCTAACCTTGACTGTGATAAAAATATGTTATATGAAAACCACTCACAAGTTCAGCGTGCCAGGACCCCAGAGCACTGTAAGTGTGCTGAGCAGCCTCCCCTGGGCCCCATCCTTGTCCTGTACCAACACCTGCCCCTGTCCTGGCCCTCACATCCCTGTGCTCTGCTGATGCCCACGTCTCTCACTGCCCTTGGTGCCCTGACTCACCACCCTGCCTTTGTCTGACGGCACCAGGCAGCCAGCAGGAGCTGGGATTGTCACCTCCCCTGCCCACTGAGGTCACTGTGGACCTCTGCACTGTCCTGCCTTGGTCACCCTGCTCCCTGCTGGGGTGACTGCTCTTCATCTGAGCAGAGAGATTTTGTTTGATCAGATGTGAAATAGCTGGGAGGAAAAATATCATGTCCTAGGCAATACTTCCTTTTACAGAGTGCATCACTAGAAAAATGGTCATTAGTGAGCAATTGTTGAGTTCTTCATAATTTCAGCACACGTCTGAGTGCTCAAGTTTCATAAAGTTATGAGACATTTTAAAGTCTGAGCAGAAAGCATTGCAGAAAAACATTCCTCCTAGTCTCCTTCCTCCTCTTCCAATGCAGTACTTGTCCCTGGCTAAAAGAGTTCTAATTTTTTTTTTTNNNCCTGGCTAAAATGGTTTTATTTTTTTTTTTTTTTTTTTTTTTTTTTTTTTTTTTTTGTTGGTAAAAATTCTAGAAGGCAGACTTTTTTTTTTTAAAAGAAAAACAAAAAGCAAACAACTAATTTGAAAACTCAAACGTGTTCCTTCCTATAGAGATGGACAGGACATCCTCCTTATGAATTTCTTTTGCTGACTTTCTCCCAGGCTGAAACAGTGGTGCTGGAAGCAGCAAGAAAGTCTCCTGGAGCACTGACCTGGTCACTGTCTGGGGCACAAGAATAATTTTTTCAAAAGAAACTGAAACCCTTGACAAGTCATCAAGATCGCAGCCTGAATTTTCTGTCTTGTCAATCTTTGATCCTGGCTTGAACCAGAAGACCTGAAGCTGTCCAGGACTTGTGATTTTCTGTCAGCCCTTTCTGTAAGAGGTGCATGTGCTACCTAGATGGGCTGGGGAACATTGACAGTACTAAAATTGCCCATGGAATTAATTCTGGTGGGGTTTTTTACACTGCATAACACCTTGTCATTTAAGCCAATTGAGGATAAACGAATAACTTTGTTAAGCTGGCAGACCATGAAAGTAAGACAAAAACATGAAAGCCACATGAACTGTTACCTGCACTTACCTGCAGCATACCTTGTCCATTGCTTTCGATGGTGCCTTCATAGGTGACATGCAATCTAGAGAGTTTTTTCTGAGATCTACCATTGAGGAAAAATATTGCACAGAAAGGATAATTTCAGAACCCCCACACAAAAACATTCATTTTAAAACAAAACTCACCCAAGCCCAGACTTCTTACACACCTTAAACATAAGGTGGTTTTAAAAAACCCCAAAATCCTAATGTATTAAAGAAAATATGTTTGCCTTGCAGAAACAATGTGGAAAAGTTTAACATAGTCATTTGTCCAGTTTCTCTACTTTCTACCATAAAATCCCAAATTTGAAGTTCTAAGCTTTTTTTGTTCCACATGAACTCGTTAACCAGCAATAAAGCTGCAATACTTGTGTTCATGCTGGTTATCACCCATACTTCATTATATTTCCTGTTATTTCTTAGATCAAGCCATCCCTCTCTTTTTCCCCCACTCAAGCAACAGCACCAAAGATATGATACTGCTGTAAAACTTCAACTAAGACCTGTTTGCTTTACAGACAAACAGGAAAATTCAGGACACAAACTACTTGTGACAATTCAACCACTGCCCTCTGTATTTCAGTCTGCAACAATCCATAGCAAACATTGTTTTCTGTAGTACTTCCAGACCTGAATCCATTCCAAATGAATGACATTCAGTTGTTGTGGACTTCAGAAATGTCTTACATTAACAGGATGCTTGACTTACCTCTCCCAGTCTGGAAACTCCTGGAGACACTGCCTTGTAAACGTCACCAATCCCGTAGGTTCTACAGGCAAACCAACCCCAAAGAAAATGTATTAAGTGTGGGAGCTTTAGCCCTTAGGTTATCTTAACTGACAAGCTCTGAAAACTACAAACATCATTCTTGGTAGATATTGAGCTTAACTTTCCTCAAGAGTGACTGATTCTTCCCCTGACGGCACTAATGCACTCATTGAAGACAAGTAACATGAAAACCAGAAGTTTACTTCTCTTCCCACTTTGGAGTTTGAGTATTTTAGTTTTTCCAGATCTAGGAAAAACTATTTCTTAAGTGATTTTCACTTTAACAACACTAAACACTACTAGAAAGACCCATAGTTGAAGTAAAATGTGTTGCTTTAGAGAAAAAGAGATCGTGGACCTTTAAAACCAACAACTGTTCAGTGTCAACAGACAATCCAGAGAGTATTCAATCTATGGATGGATGAAGCAGCAGCTCATATTTCCAAGAAAGCCCAACTATGTCAACAAGGATGCAGTGCTAGCAGACTCCAAATCAAGCAGTTTTTAACCCTGCCAGGATGCCAGTGAAATTCACTGTATTCCAACTGAGAAGACTCCTGCCCTGGAGGGAAAAGGAGGAGCTGTTCCTCTTTGCAGGAAGGATGCAGTATCATCCTTTCTCCTTATTTTACTCAAACAAGTTCAACACACACACACGTTTTTATAGATGTATCTACAGGGGGCTAATAACATATCTCTGTATTTTACACACACCCCACATATACACACATATATATTTACATATATTTATCAGAAAAAATAAAACAGAATGAGCTCTAGGCAGAAAATTTGCTTGCATGCACCATAGACAGGGTAAGAAATGCCATTAATATGAGTATCAGTGCACTTTGCAAGCTGGCTTTTGTTACATATTTCCATCATGGCTGCATAGCCATTTCTAAATTTAATGGGATTAAATTTTTCATATATCTGCTTTGCAGCTCAAAAAAAGAATAAAGGATATACTTTTTTCTGTGACTCTTCTAAAATAGCAGAAAAGAGTCTTAAGTTTCTCAGGCTTTCTCGGTGACCGCCCTTCAAACAATCTGAAAAACAAGAAATAAAAGCAAACAATCAGATTTCAGGGCATAGTGCACAGCAGTTAGTGCTACTTTTTTAAGTACTGCAGAAAGAACACTCTACACAGGCCCTCCATAATTCAAGATTTTAGGAGTAATGAGTTTATTGACTTGCCACGTTTCTGATGAAGATGCCAAATGAATGCTTCTCTCACTTGCACCAATTTCCTAATACCAATAAATGCAATTTCAATATGAACATTTTGGAAAGCTACTGGTTTTATTTGCAACAAATTGAAATGTTTAACAGGCCATTAAGAGACCAAGGGGTGAAAACACGTATGTGGAGTACTCCAAGATCCAAATGCCTTACCCTCTTTCAGCTCAGTGAGCTGCTCAGAAGAATTAACACAACTGTGCTGTTTTCCAGAGCTGCACTGCACCAGCAGCATTTCTAAAGAAAAGAACCTTCCCCCTACAGAAATGGCTCCATCCACTGGGCTGTTACTGCCATTCTAACAGTCATTTGTAAAAACCCAAGCATTAAAAAGAAGGATCCTATTTTCAGCCATTAAGTGGATCCATTCTTTTAAGGTTAGCTGAAATACTTTTACTGCATCATCTATCTTCCAGCAACTTGAACACGCATTACTTAATTTCACTTCCACCAGAGTGACAAGGCACTGTTATTGGCAACACATAATGGAATTTATCTGGAAGGAAGAACAGCAGTGACTTCAGAAATAATAACCTTTGAATAGGAAGTTTACTAAAAGATGTCTGATCCACTGAAAACCCTGAGGATATAAGATTCCCCCCCAATAAACAGTCTAAGTAAAGGAATGACACAACATTATTCTTTTATTTCTGTGTACTGGAATGACAACCTGCCTTTAAAACCAGACTGCTGGGAGGTGAATTGAACTAGATTCAGCAAGGAAGTGAACTAGAATTTTTGCAGCATTTAGAATTTCTTATGATGTATACAGGCTGAAGAGATCAATTGCATCCAAAATCTATATCAAGTCACAGAGGTTAGTTTTATTAATGTTATTTTTTGAACAGTGAATCAGGATTTTAAGAAGGCAAACTCCAGACTGATACAGTCTGTTCTAAAACGGGCCTAATGCAAGTTGTATCAAAGGTTTTAGCTTGCACAGGTACAAAGGGGTTCATAAAAGGAGTCAATGTGTGCATGTGTGTGCAGGTGCTGCCTAAATTACCCCCAAACTCTTATCTAGAAATCTCATTTCATATGAAGCCTTTAAACTGGTTAATTTATCTATCACCCTGATTGTGCCTTTACTAATTTTTTTTGCCTCTTCAGATCAGTGACATTGTTGTCACTTGGGTTCTGCTTTTCTGGTGCCTGGTGTGTGCCTCTTCCACTCCACAAGAATTCTCTCTTTCTGTATTAAAACTGCCTTCCTTCTCTCTGCTTAGAAAGGATGTCATTTTAGGGTTTTCTAATTTCCTTCATATCAAGCAGGAGAAAAACAAAACATTCAATATTTCAACCTCCTGGGCAATTTCTTATTTACTGTGATGTGTCATAGGTACAAGCTGTCGTCATCTGAGAAGTTATTTAAGAACACTGCACTATTCAACAACCTTATGTTGAATTAGAATTTCATCTCTAGACTAAATAATGATTTTTAAGATGTGTGTGAACAAAAAAATGGAGCAATGTAATTTTGTTGGGAAATCTAGATGCAAAAAACTATCTTTCATATCAGACACTCCCATACACTCACATCTCTCTTGCTTGTGCTTTTTACTTTGTAGTTCTGTTTATTGTGGCAAGTAACTTGGAGCATTATAAATCTGTTTTAACAAAAGGTTTTAGTGATTTCTGAGTCTTAAAATACATCAGGTTGATACCTGACCTTGATGAAGTGATAAGATGCTAACTCCAAGTACTCAGCACCAGGGAATAGCAGGGTAAAATGGGGATCTAAAACAAAGGACAACCAATAGCATGGCACAACTAAGTTCTGGACTACATTACTGCACTTACTAAGCTAAAACCACTCAGATTCAGTCCTGTTTTAATCACTACAGCAAAGTAATTATGCCAGATTCATAAAAAGAGTGTTCTTTTGAAGTTGTCTATTTAAAGAGTATTTCCACATTTACCAAACACAAATGCTGATTTAAATTTTTTTACAGAAAACTTACTCTACTTAAAGTAATCCATCCAAGGCTAATCAGTTCACAAGCCCAAAGCAGGCATAACAGAATGAGTTTTGTGGGATCAGTGTCCTTTAACTCAGAAAATCTACAACCACTTATCAGAGGAGCAATACATCTCAGTCCAAACCAAGTTCTCTCAAAGTCATTAGATAATTTATTCCCAAGAGAATGTTCATTAGTGTTGTGAAATTGATGTTGTTTATGGAGAGATAATTGCATTACAGGTAAATTAGATTTCAATTCTCCTGCATAAATGTACCATACAGTTTCCCATTTCCTTTCATATATTATACATTCCATAAAAGAAATATATCTTAACTAGTGTGTTTTTCTCCTCATTTCCAATCACTTGAAATTACTTTAAAGGTTTGCTTGATAAAGATGAAGAAATTCAGTCCTGGTGGAATACTGGTGGTTTCAGACCAGAGCACCCACTAATAGATGTTCCAGAAGCTCCACCAGGCTTTTGTCATTAGACTTTACTGCCTTCAGTTGTGAATTCAATCCCAGTGGCTTTGATGGCAGCTGTCACATCTCCAGTTAAACTACGGAGTTTTTGAACAAGGAAAACGGAAGAGTTCTGCTAACCTGACACAACAGCCAAGACAGATCTGTAGCAGGTCAGAGACACAGCAGAAGCAAAGCAGGTTCTTGGCAAAGCTGTGTCCTTTCCAGAACACTGACTCAAGACCACAGACATTGTTCCTTATATTTTACTTTCACAAATAACCAAACTAGACAGTTTCCTAAATTACCAAATTCTACAGTGTCTATAGTGTAATCACAACTATCACCACAATCAATTATTTTAAACTCTGCAACCAACACCATAAATGTAGAGAGTCAATGCAATTCAGGCTCTATATTCAACCAGAATGCAACTTCCAAGAAAAATTCATCAATAAGACAAATAAAATGGCCAATTCAATTATTTCTTTCTTTTGTGATGGGTTATTTTTGCCTAAAGCTGCCCAATCCATTGTCATAATATATATTACAGTAGTGTTTTTTAAAAAGAAAAATTGAACACTCTAGCTTGATATTTTGAACAGAAGCAATATTTTATGCTATTTAGTATGATCTAAGGTTTGGCCACTGAATGGATGTCATTCTATCTAGCAGAATTCATAAATATTAAAGCTCTTAAACGATGAATTCCATTTTATCAACTATATTTGAAATGAATTCTGTTATTAATGACTTAAGACTCAAAATAGGCTCATCCTTGCCAAGCAAAAAAGGGAAGAATTCAATTGAATTACTGACTATTTAATTACACACAGGTGACTTTCAGTCTGTAGCAAGATGAGGAATCAAAACGGACACAACACACCATTAAACCAAGTGCTTCAGTGCCAAAGAGGAATGGCCACTTTTATTCCCTCTCATTTGGCAAGACTAACAGCAGGAGAGGAGAGGTAAAGCACAGATGATGTATGTTAATACTAACACATACAACAGCCTTCCTCCCAAACAGCTGCACTTCTGTCTCTGAGTCTTAAATTTTAAACTATCTTGCACTGACTGTCTTGTTTTGTCAAACAGATTTGTACCTTCGAGGGAGTAGGGGTGGAACTTCCAATATGGTAATTAATACCACATAAAAATCTAAAGCAGGGAAAGGACTGGGAGTAAAGAGGGGATATATCAGCATTTAAATGTAAAAAACATGATTATTTTATAGTGTGTAAAGAGGGGATATATCAGCATTTAAATGTAAAAAACATGATTATTTTATAGTGTGTAAAGAGGGGATATATCAGCATTTAAATGTAAAAAACATGATTATTTTATAGTGTATAAAGAGATACTAATGTTTAAGTCTGCATAAAGTGAACGGATAAAAGACTGCTGTGTAAAACCAAAAAGGAAATTTACACAGTTTCTAACTTAGAAGTCACAAATTTCAGTTTTTCAGCCTCAGGGATTTGAGGAGAGGAGTGGGAGCCTTTTGTTTGAATGTAGAAAGGACATGGATAAAGGAATCAAGGAACAGCACCTCTGCTAAAGAGAAACCCTCAAATGCCAGCATCCATGCACTCAGTAATTTGGCTTTGTTAGGGAACAACAGCAGGTTATTTTTTGATACCTAAAGAACAAAATCATTCATTCACAGTCATGTAGCAGATGAATTATGGTGAGGAAAGAACTAAGGCTGAAAAAAGCTACAGACCATAATACTGTGGGGACAAAATGTTGCTGTGTGAACAATCTGTTATGCCCATCCCTAAGCTGGCACAGCAGAGCAGCAGCCTCCAAAGCCTTTACATCAAAACATTGTTATAAACAGGGGAAAAAAAAAGTCACAAATATTTTAACTGCAGTCATTGCCCACTGCCTTTTGAGTACATCCAGCTTCCCAAAAAGCTTTTTTCAAAAAGCTGAAAATACACACTGCAGTGAACCAAACCTTGTCATTTTTACAAGTCTGAAACAACAGCTGAAAACATGACAGTTGACTCTGTCCTTGGTACTACAGAAGTAACTTTGCAGGGCAGGAAAATAACAGGGCTGACAGGAAGAAAAAGACATAGAATACTATCTATCCTCCTTCTCCTCCCTCGTTTTAGGTTTGAACTAAGTCAGGTTATGTATAGTAGCAGAAAACTGTACAGTCTGGTAGTACTGTCCCACAACTCTTCCTTTTCCTTTTATCCTACCAGTTCCCACTCTCACTGGCACATTCCCTCAAGTTTTATCCATTGCCTGTCACACCTTGTATTCTACCTCACTAATCTGCTTATTATCATATTCAAAGTACAGGGGGTGTGGGAGTGTGGATCTGGTCCAACAAATGGTTAAGTAAAAAAAAAGGACTGGAAAAGGAAGTTGTACTTACCTAATAAATGCATAAATTGGCAAAGACTGAGGAAGAGCCACTTCTAATCCTCAATAACCACAGGACATTAGCTTCCTTTCTTTTCTCCAGTTTGGCAACAATATTGTTGTTCTTGCACAAATAAAAATGGCTTTCTACCCTATGTGACTAGAAGCTGAGCACTGCCTCCTTCATAATGCAAAAGGAAGGCCTGAAGGTTGCCTGCTCTATTCCCCTTCCAAGTAACACCCTTAGACCTTACTGTGATTGCACCATAGAGCAGAAAATTCTGAATGGTTAATACTTTATACTGGTCATTCTTTGAGTCTATGGCAGAAAGTATTTACCTAATAATTTGCCAAGGCTTTTTTATTTAGAAGTAGCTTGCAGTGTTATGTCTTGAGTCAATCACAAGTAGTGCACTGCACTACTGTCACCTTACATTGCTCTGCAATGTTCATAGAAGAGAATATGAATTTACTCCAGTTATTTAACAGCATTTTATTCTGTAGCTGGTAAGAAATTATCCAACTTGCAAAATTTAACGGCTTGGTTTATAAGATGTTTTAGTTACAACAAAAAACAGCAGCTTAACGTCCCTTAAAAATACCACAAAATACAGCTAGAAGTGTGCAGTCAAACAGAACTCCTTAGGGACCTTTCACTGTCCTCTTTCACTGCTCTGAACATCAATACTTTTTACTGCACTGATGGTACTTTTCATTTATGTGTTCTTAGGAACTCCTGGTAGAAAAGTACACTGAATTGTATGGCATAATAATGCCCACCCACACTTCTGTTCTGTCTCTCTTCTCTTCCCACTGCTCTCTTGGGATAAACACCAAGGCAGTGATCCCACTCTCTCTTCTGAAATACACAATATGGACAAACCTCTGGTAGCCCTTAAAGGCAGCAGCCACTAAAACCATTATCAGTACACTGGCAAGCCTGGGAATTTATTCTGGGAAGTTCTAGTTTAATACAGCTCTTATAATACATGAACCCAAGTGTGCTGGATCACAGGCATCACTGTTTTTATATTTCATCTCAGCTGTCAGAGCACATACACTACCTCTGTTAAGAGGGAAGAATAAGAAAAACTCTAGATCAATAATCTATCCAAGCTCCAGCCTAATACACTTAAGGTTAATCTACACAGACTTGTATGGAAGTGCCAAGAAACAATGAACTTGTATTTCTAATCTACAAGACCATGTGAACCACAATATTCTGCAGTAGAAGATGAATCCACCTACTTGCCTCATTTAAAATTGGAATAAGCATATTTAAAGTATAAAAAAAGATGTGAAGAAAAATTTCTAATCAAACTTGTTTGTAAGTTAGCACTAAGAAAAAAAGAATAATTGTTTGCTTAGACGTCAGAGTATCTTTAAATTCTTATTGTGGCTTCCTTAGGCTAACTTGTAGCAAAAAGGAGAGGTTAATTTTAACACGCAGCTCTACAGCTGCCGTAAAATAACGGCAGAGATGCTAAAGAATGAAGTCCTATTGATCTGACCTAATGTGCAGATCACCACTGATGTCACAGGAGACAGGCTGCAGAAACATGGCTGGGAAAACACCAACCTTTAATTTAAATACACAAAGAACGCTTGGAGCACAACTAAAATATACCACTGGCAGATGATGGGCTTATGAGGAGGCAGGGAATTGTATCAACCTAATTATGCCAGAGCAAGAGTGTGTCTGTGCATGCTCATGCACAAAAAGGAATTTGGAATATTAATCACATCTTCCTGTGCACAAGATCTTTTCTTACATAGGTGCACAGTTTCTTGTTCCTTAGAGGTAATAGGAAAAAAGACAAAAAGCAAACCGGTGAATTTAGTGACAGAAACATGAAACAAACGAGTTTCTCCCCTAAACAACAGCAGTATTTTCATGGCAGGGTTATCAGGTTCATTCACTGCCATACCTGTTGAAGTTAATGTCTGGATAACTCGAATACTCAGACTTCATCTTCGCATTGCGACGTGGAAAAGTACAGAAGAAAGCATTGGCCAGAAAACTGGCGATCTGTTCCTGTGACATTGTGATGGAGTGATTCATCTTTTGTTTCAGCAGAGGTACTGGCTACCAACAAAAGAAGTGAGGGGGAGGAAGGGGCAGGAGAGAAAGGAGGGAAGGAGAGAGAAGAATAATTAGCTTACCCTTTTTGAAAGAAAAAACAGAAGCACAAAATTGCATTTGTTATATTAGAGCAAGAGCAATTCAGGCCATTGGTAAAGCCTTTAATCAGCAGCACTGTTAAACTCAAGAACAGTTTATTCAAGACAATTCAGAAAGGGCTTGCCGGGCAAACTGCAGATTTCTAATCAATAATAAAAAGAAAAATCAGGAAAACACAACTTATCAAACAAAACCATCGGGAATGGAGATCAAAAAAATTCTAAAATAAAGAATTAGATGGTTTGGGATTATTCTATTGTTCCAGTTTCTAAGTGTGATTTTACAACCTGAAACGTTGCATGGTCATTTCATCTAAGAAATGCAAGAAGCAACTTCAGCATATAGAAAGGAAAGTGTTACCGAAGTTCAGGCTAAAATGACGACAGTGAGATTTACTTTTTTTTACATTCTATCATGTAATTCCAGATGTGTATTGTCCATTCTGCTCCCTAAGTCTCATCTGCATTCAACCCAAAAATTACAACTTTTATTACAAACATAACATGATCCTGATGTTTTGACCTTGGCCACCAGCTGCAGTTTGCAGAGGAGGGGTCTGGCACAGAGCACTTGCTGTGTTTGCTTACCTGGGTGCAGATGCTGGGGAGACAGAGTGCCAGCTTGACCATATCAGGAAGAATGGACTGGAAGAGATGTTGAGCCTCTGCATCTTCAAGAACCTGTTAAAAAGAAAGAAGGAAAAAAAAAAAGCTTTTTACCTCAGAAATAACGATTGGATGAAATGGTTGTTGAAACAGGGCCCATGCAAAAGAAACGAGAAAAAAATAGGTTCTCTTAGCCTCATGCCAAATCTGTAACAGTTTCACAGTAGTGCCTCACGGAATTCACCTTGCAATAATCCACTGAGACACAGAAACGAGGATCAAAAGTTGCAGCTGAGAAAACGTCACCAAATGCCCTTTAAAGGAAGCTTGAATAAGTTATCATTTCACTCTTTCCAAGGCAAGAAACCAAATTCTCATCTGAAAAATCACTACCTAACCACAGAAGTACTGGAACAATTTATGTGAATTTCTTACTCAGGTCGTAGTCCAAGTACCTATGACATCCTCCTATCAAGGACAGAGGAAATGCACTCCTGGCCCAGAGCAGTGGGGCTCTGCAGCAGCAACAGGAAACAACCCTGGGCATTTTCTGCCATCCATCCCCACCACATTCCCTCAAGAATTACAGCCACTGGGTTACAAAACGGGTGCAGCCTGCCTGGTCCCACATGCTGAAGTTGCAATCTTTTCAGTCTAGGACACCTGATACTATGACTATTTCAGCTGCCTCCCTCTCTGTTCTAACATTCTTCCTGAGGAAGGGAGACCAGAACTGACAACACTGAAAACAAATGGGCACACCAATGCTTCACAAGGCTTCTCAAAGCTTTTATACCCAAGACCAAGTCACATCAAACCCTTCTTGTCCTGTTCTCAGTTCCCCCCAATGCTGTCTGCCCCACTGTTGATGTGTTTGGCTGCCAAAGCCCATCAAGCCAATATATTTAGAGCAAGTCCATGATCTCCCTTCTAAGTTGCAACTGCCAGTTCTGGGCTGAACACCCTGCACCCTGGGTTTAGATGAAACCACCCACACACCTATTTTTCCAAGATGGGAGAAGTTCTTTATGGTGGGCAATGCTCTTCCAAGAAAAGCTAGGACAGGAGGTTATAAAAAGAATGCAACATCAAGGGGCACAGTTGAAATACATGAAGCAGCACAAAAGCCTCAAAGCTCTCACACTCTGCTGAATGAACAGGCTGAAGGGAGATGTAGAGAAAAGCACATTTCTGTGCTGTGGAAGTTCTTCCCGTTATCTGCAGATACAGGCATCGGATGTGACTGGCTGTTAGATGTGCATGCTGCATTCAAGGTAAAAAGCTGAGAGAGGAGAAGAGAACACACAGCTTGCTCTACAGCTGGGGAACACAAGACAAAGGTCACAGCTCAGTTGTCTGCCTCCCTCGTTCTCCTGCATCCAGTGAATATGTATTTGAGAGCACTACTTTCTACCGGTTTCTAGATTGAGATCCTTAAAATTCTGAAATGGTGGCTTTAAAACTACAGGATATTATTTTTCAAGTAACACTTAGAAAATTGATTTGCTATCAGTTTTGCACAAAACCAGCAGCAGACAGAACGGATGAAACAGCGTGAAGGTTTTATCAACTTTCGTCTCTGCAACACTTAAGACCAACTGTGAAATCACAGGAAGAGATCTTTTTAGTCATATTATCAGTGCTTTGTGATTCACATTTCAATGGAAAGTTTCACAAAGACTTCCAAATGTAAAAAAGACACTGGCACTTCTCTTGAGAAGAGGAAAATACAGTGCCTCTGGCTCAAGACACACTGTTCCTCAAAAACACTGAAAATACTGTTTGAAGGCTAACAACTTCTGTTCTTCCAAGATCATTAAAATAATCAGAAATATCTTAGCTCTATTATCTCCTGCTCCAAGTAATATAAAGGGATAAGAGCACTCAGGAAGTTAAAAACCAAAACATAAACAAATGCTCAAAAGAGAAACAAGTTCTGCTGCGGAAAAGGGAGAAAATATAACAACCCCAAGACCTACATAGTTACTTTTTAGGCATTATGTATGCTGCTTGTGGAGGCATAAAAATGAGGGTTTAATTTAAAGTTTTTAAACGAAACAAGAAAGAACAGCAAGCCCACAAAACATGAAAATCATTTGATACAAGGAGGAATCCAAGTAATACACAAACTACTTCTGAAAGCAAATTTATTTTTTAAGATAGGAAATGAGCAAGATGCATTTGTCTCTCCTGTTGCTGGCTGCATATGCACCTACATATTTACACAGTGTAAGTCAAACACTGAAAACTGTGACCTAACCTTTAACATTATCTGCTCCAGCAGGAAACTTTGCTCTGTTCTTAGGCACAATGTTTTTAAATGCCATAAAGTAACAAAATGAGCATTTAAAGTCTGGAATTTCAGATCTCAACCCATAAAATGAATACGTAAGTTACAGCTATTCAAAAACTGACATTTAACCTCAGATGTCTACCAGGCTGTCAAATTCTGATATTGTCTTCCCTTCGGGTAACACTTCCTCTCTTTGAAAGTTGACACATAAATAGTGGCTGCTATGCTTTGCTGACTGCCACAGACTATACAGTATCACTTATCTGGTGACACATTATGGCACCGGACTTTGTCACAGCTGTCAAGACTTCAACCTTTTCTTTATGCTTCTTTGAAAACAACATCATAATAGTATGAGACAAGTTCTTCCCAAAGCAGAGGCAGGCCAGCAATTGCACAGCTCAGCTCTGATGCAGAATACTTAACTATAAAGGTCACTTCTTCAACTCTGAAATCCTACTTTTCCTTCTTCTTACCTTCCTAATGATGTACCAAAGTATGCTTTCTTTTCTATAGTGTTTCTATGCATGACTTTTCCCAGACCTCCACTAATGAAAAACCTCAAAATTTAGAGCTGTTACTGCCCAGAAGCGTTCTCATTGACTTCTGATTATTTTCACATGTAAATGAAGTGGATTTTTTTAAAAGTGTTGGGCACCATGAGGATCCCACAACTTCAAAAATATGATGATTGTGAGTTCACAGACCTTGTCAAGAAACTCAGCACTGTTCTCTATCAAATGGTCACATCCATGTAACTGAAGCTTACCCTGTCTGCCCACAGGCTCTTCCTGTACAGGTAACATTCCTTGGAGGTTTCTGTGAAAAAGACCACCAGCAAATCCCTGGCTGCTGGGCCCTCACAGCCTCTTTTGACCACAAACACAGCAAACCATCACAGGTGCAGCTTCACAGACCCACCACTGGCACTGCATATTCTCAGCTATGCTGAGTACAACACACAGCGTAGTGTTTGACATTACAGTGTTTCCAGGCTTTGAAAGCCTGAAAGCAGCAAAAAAAGAACACTCAATCATAGAAAGTAAAAGGATTCCAGGACATGGAGTGCTGACAACACAGCTACAGCTGGCACACATCCCACAATGCAAATGCCAACCTGGAGAACCGAGCATCAGCACAGAGAACACCTGGTCACACAACTGAGGGGAGATTTATTTAGAAGGAAACTCTTCAGGAAGCAGTGACTTGTACTGATGTAAAATCCTGCGTATTTAGAGTGACATTACACATTCTACATATCTGATGCTGCTGAAAGAGGGAGGCGTTCATTCTATCTGCTCAAACACACACACACACCACATTTCATCAGTTCCCATGCGCATTTGACAATTTCCTGAGATCCTTCACCTTGCTGATTCTATAAGAAAATAACCTGGGCGTGGGGGTAGTCTTCCTATGGAGTAATAAGTCAAAGCAGCCTACCAAAAAGTCAAGCATTATTAGATGTGTGCAGAGTGAGTGGTGAGAAAGAACCAGTCATGACCCTTGCCAATGGGCTACAAAGGCAGGTATCAGCAACTCTTTTCACTGAAAAAGCAGGAATGTTCTAGTCAGAATGAAGTTGTTAAAACAAGCACCTCACTTGGAAGTAAATCTGCTAGTACAGGAATGTCTGTTTGAATTCAGTAATGTGCTTTTAATTGTGTACAACTTGCACAAGGCTACAACTCTGCAAATGTTAAGAGAAAGGACTGAGCTTCCATTTTTAAAGGAACTAACATTTGGTTTATAACTTAAGGAATTCTAAAATATGAAATGGTTGTCAATCATTTATCAAGTTTTGATAAAGGCAAATACATTCAAGTACCGTAGCAATTTTGGTTTTAAACAATTGATCTATTTCTCCTTTCCTTATTATGCACCATTGTCCTTCGCAGCTTCCTTCAGTATTTGAAATAAAAACATAAATACAGTGTTGAGTTTATTCAGTGCTCCAATCATGCAAAATACGTAGGAATTAAATACATGCAGGGGTTATACCCTGAGGGAAAAGCCTATGGAGTCAAAGTTGCAAAGCATGACTTGCTCTTTACCGAAGAAATAATTTGGCAATTCCATCACTATTTTCACTGGAGTGACTGATTAAACGAACAGGACTTAGGGCTCCAGTCCCTGAGATGCAAATGGCTCAGCGAGCCGTAGCAGAGGTACGAGCTCTTAGCCAAACCTGCACTGCAATTTAGCAAAATGAACATTCATCCTGCAGCAAAGAGGCCTGTAAGTAATGGCCTCGTGTCACTATAAACCACTCCTCCAAAACGCAGCAGACCAATATGCCTGACAGGCCTAATAAGAAGGATCTGAGGTAGCATGGGGTGATAGTGATGGTAGAGAGTTTAAATCTACAGCTGACAGCTCATCAAAGCAAACAAACTGCACACAGGGTACACAGACCTGGACAGCTCCATCCATCACGTGGGGAGGTACAGCCATCATGCCAACAGCCAGCATGCTAAGGCAGCAATGGCTTCATGCCTTCAATTTGTTTGGTTTTATATCCCCATATTAACTTTTGTGGCAGGACAAGGACCAATTGAATCATGTTCTTAAGGATGAGGAGAAAAACCAGAGTGCTTCGTTCAGATTGTCTCTTATTTCCTAATTCTCATGGATTTTGACCTTCTGACTTTTCCTTCACAGCTGCCACAATGCCTCATGCTGTCAGTGCTCTGAACCACCTACAGTTACTGCACTGACCTGCCTTTCCAGTAACAAGGTTCCTAATGATTTTAATGTAAGTTATCACATGGTTAGAGGTGATAATACTGAACTAAATAATTGGACAAGCCAAATAACTTTTATGTACTCTATTTACAGTAGGTTCATTCTCCTAATTTCAGGAATTGTTTTTTTTTTCTTTATCCTCCAGTTCCCTTACAAAGCTAATTCTGTAGGAAACACACTTAGCTGTCAAATCCATCCTATTTATTGAGCAGTTGTCTGATTAGAAACAAAAGAAAGGCTGAAGTAATCTTTGGAGGAAAGAAGAAAGAAACCGTAACACTGGATTATGCAGAGAAGAATCTTATTTGAGAACAAGAATGCTTCTGACATTTATCAAAACCACAAACTGACACTTCAAAAGGAAAAAAGAAGACAGCTTACAAGGCAGAGGTTAATTTGGTTTTGTTTAATTTTTTTTCCCCCCAAAGGTTCATTCATGTCTTCTGCCAATCCAACCCTGGAATAGTCTGTCAGGTGTATCATCCTTAACAACTGCTGCTTTGTTCTCAAGGCTTTTAAACAACCTAAATAAAATCTGAGAGAAGAATGTGTGTTTATTTTTCAATCTCCTCTTAATGGTTTTAGAAGCCCAGGTCATACTTCCAAGGAACTGGAAATCTAACCTCAGTCATTTTCACGCCCCTTCAGGCCACCAACAGCTTCTACCTGCACACTCCTGCAGGGTGATTCTCTCATGGGTAGAATTCTCTCACCATTTCCAAAGCAGTGGCAGAGTCCTGGGATGAAAAGTCAAATCCTACTTTCTAGCTACTTTCAAGTTATTCTTGGGAAGTAGAGCAGTGGAGAGGACAATGACCTTGTCTCTCCAGCAGAGCTGTAGCATGAGGGAAAAATAAAGCACCTTTCACCTGCCTGATACAAGCTATGAGTGAGAGTGATCTGTTTCCAGGCCCACTCAAAACTTTTATCTCTCTGAATACAGTAATAGGGGAAAAATATTTACTACTGCTAGGCTTTTTTATTCTAACTGCTCAAAACATTATAAATAAAATTAAAAAAAAAATCCAAAAGCACAAAGCAGTTAAGGATAGTCCCCCCACAACCAAAAGAAGCTTCTCTTAGTCATCTGGGATACATAGGTGAGCACAAATAGATGGTGATTACACATAATCCAATGGAAGTAAAGAAATCCATGCCACAGTCCTCTGACCCCAAAACAAAACAAATATCAGAAGGCAGCCTTTAAACCCAGAACTTTTATATTTACTAGCGTTTCTTTTCTTTTCTTTTTCAAACAGGAATGTTCTCAATACAGTGAAAAAGTATGAAAAGCTCACATAAAGAATGTGTCTTTCCACAGACCTTTATTAAAGCATTAAGTATCCACAAGCACTTGGGACACAGCACAATTATATCTCTGCACCTGCTATGTGCAGATATCCCTTCCCTGATAATTCCAACTCAACAGCCACTGCAACAGTGCTTACAAAACACCACTTAAAAAACTCAACTGTTCTGCCAAGAAAGTACAGAAAACTAAGAATAAGCCTGTAATTCAATGCTCTTTCTCCTCTACAATGCTTAGTTTCTAATGTTCTGAATGTGTACAAGATGCATATTCCCCCCACCACAGAAAAGCTCACCTTTTGTTCAATATGGGAATAAATTCCTTTCTGCTGCTGTGAAAAGAAAACCCTTCACGGCACACTCAAAAGACCTTTTTCAGTTTAGATTTTAAAAAGGTAATCTGATGTAATGAAAATTGCTTGAGAACATCTGGACTAAAGCAAAATCCAACAAGAAGCAATGGATAGGCTATTTTCAGCCTTGGGACATTCTGTTTCTTGCTTAAAAGCCTACATTTGTAGTGCTGACATCTCTATACAATGCTCACTTCTGTTAGTACTGTCCAGACAATTATAAAAATGATTTATCAAAAACCCAGTCACCAGAACAATTTGGTACTTCAAAATTCCTTCTATTCCAGCATCACTGATTACAGCAATCTCTTTTTCAAGCAGGTCATTCAAACCACAAAACAAACAGGACTGACATGGCTCACAAGACTTACAAGGAGGCAGGAGTGGGGTGAAGCCTTATAAGAACATAAAGATTTCCCAAGATATGCACATAGTTAACTGTGGCAGTGTTTTGAGTTCGGTCTTTTTCAAATGAATGAAACTCTACAGCTCAACCATAATCCAAATAAACTATACTGCATTTGCAGCATCTTCAGATGTTGCATTCATAGTCTTTTTTTTAGGCGAAAGTCAGAAATAACCGTAAAAAAACTGGAACCACAATTTCCAAAATTGCCCAATTTGAGAAATTTCTCAAGTTAATTTTGAGGTTATTAAAGATAAGACTATACACACACAGAGGCTGTGTTTGCAATTCTGCAACTGAAGTAGAGTATTTCATTGACAAGAGAGTTCCTAATTCTATTCAGTTATCTCAAAATGCAACGAATTCTTCTTAAGAGAGGAAGCAGACACACTGCCAATATTTGCACGTCTGATTGTTTTGCTCAGTTCTCTACCATTTGGTATGCTCTATCTTAACTCAATTACTTGTTTCTGACATTTTCTGGAAGTAACAAGTTCAAGCCAGAAGTGCTAGTAAACCAGGTAGGAGCATAGATTTAAATGAGAAACTTTGTTTTCTTGCTACGTGGCTTTTTATCAGATTTTAGAATAAACTGACATTTGTGCCACAGAAAACCCCCAACTGCTAACAGTCAGTTTTGAGGCTAAAACCAGTAAACTCACGCTTGACTGGAAAAGGAGAAAGAGAAGCACAGATAAAGTAGTCTGGTACATTCTTCCCTCATGCTGAAGGTAATTCAGTAATTGAGTATAAACAGGGAAGAGAAGGGTGGTTTTAGACATCATTATCATTTTTCTTTCAATCTCATAGAAAAATCCAAAGATAAAAGTTATACAGCTTCTTTCATGGCATAAAAGGATTTCCTGAATGCTGAATTTACATGGGAGTCAACAGCAAATACGCAATTCCTGGCCATTGAACAGACTGATTGGTTTCAAAAAAGACAAAAAGACCACAAGGCATCCATACACAGGCACTGCAGACACACACACACTTTCCTCTATACTAGAAGCAAATCTAGCAGTTGGAAACTGAGTATTACACAGTGGAGAGTGTCTTTGTAAAGACACTGAGAGCATAACCCCTTTAAGTATTCCTACTTGAGTCAAGTGGGCACCAAGGGTTTAAAGAGAGGCTGGAAAAGCAAATTTTGAAAGGCCTAAGTACCTTAAGTGATTCAAGCATTTAAAATGTCAATGACCTTTAGTATTTTTCCTGTTAAAAAAATCTATTGTATAGAAGCCATACTTTTCTGTCAGCAACATCCCAAATTGCACAGTCTGCAACAACAGACCCTGAGTGACAAGGCCACTTGTCTCAACCCTCAGCTTCAGTCCAGCCAAGCCACAGGGATGTCAAAATGGACAACAGTTCCATGCACAACAGAACAATAGCACAATGAAAGCACATCAACAAAAGATTCCTGGAAAAGTCTGACAGCAAGAAACACAAGTAAGCAGCAGCATTTCCTCATTCACAGTAATCAGTTTCAGGAATTCCCAGGGTCCATCAAAATATCTCTGTGGGTGTCAATGAGATCTTTCTAACGGCAATTTCTCCAAATTCCTTCAAAACCTGATGTATGGCCATAGCATCCTCTAGCTCTCCTGACAAGGGGTTCTACAGTTTTCTATTCAATATCTCAATAATTACTTTTGTCTGGTGCTGAAACCCTTACCTGCTAGGAACACTCATCTGGTGTCCCTGAAGTGCTGCACTAGAAGAACAGACAGTCATCTCCTCTTCACCCTCTCTTGCACTCATTTTGGACACCACTGTTACACCCATTACTCATGTCCCTCAACTAAGACGAAAAGGTGAAATGATCCTAAACTACCTAGACATTCCTCATATGGAAACTATTACATACCTTTACACCACTCCTGACTCCTCTCACTGTATCTTCGTCATTTCCCCAACTTTCCACTGAGATGATCAAGGTCAAAGAGTCCAGACAAACAAAATACAGTTATGGATACACTGCAAGATGTATTGTGATCCTTTTTTCAGAGCACTTGCAGAAGCTCAGAGACAATCACTGCCTATGGCACACAAATTTACCTAAACTCAATCTTTGCTCTATGCCATTTTCAGATTTAAACACTCCTCTGGTCCTGGAAGGGCAGGACAGGTGCAAGCAATAAAAGAAAGGGTTCATTGACAAGAGTTATGCTTAAGCTCTAAGAGACTTTAAAGCAATGTAATAAAAACAATGCATGTCCAGCACAAGCAGGCCCAATCTAAAGCAGAACACATGACTCTCTTAAACGACAGAGCCCTACTTTTCCCTTTAGATAAAGCTGCTGTTGTCACAGATCAGTCTAGGGCATAAGCCCTGAATGACCTAACCAGACTTTTTATTTCACACGCTTGGGAAAAAGAAAAATAACTTGGTTTTGCCTGGAAATGGAATGGCCAATCTAGAAGAAAGAAAAATAAAATCTACTACAGTACGTAACACTGTTGAGCAAAAGCACGTAATTAATACCCAACCCATCATCATTCCCAGAAATAAAGCTCATCTATAACACACTGTGGGTTCCAATACAGCTCCATCCATAGTGGTTTCCTCATATTTCCTTTTCTGCTTGTTGCTTACTCTTTCCTTGCTTCTAGGTAAGTTCTGGAAAAACAGATGCAAGGATGACTTCCAAGTGACACGAATTTTCCATGTACAAAGAAAAATGTTAGCACTAATAACTTTCACCCACTAAGTAATAACTTGAAGAAATCCTAAGCCTGTATGCCAATATTAACAGACATATGGCAAAACAAATTAATACAAGACTGTGGAAATTCTGTAGAGAACAGAGAAACAGTCAGATGTCTGAAGTAAATAAGCCACCAAGACCTTTACATACTTTGTTCTATGGACAAATTCTATGTTCTATGTACAAGTTCTACGAAATTTTCAAAAGAAACAGAAAAGAATCCAAACTTCCAAATTTACTTCACTGTACAAACAGGAATTATCTGGTTATAATATAATAACAGAAACTTCCACACATTAAGTGACATTCAAGAGAATCTGTAGAAAAGTGTAAGGGCTCCCTCTTCTGACAACCCTTTGACCAAACTGCAGAACTTGCAGGCTGTGTTGTTCTGGAAAAAAATCTTAGCTCATATATATGATATTTACTTCTTATTAGTTAAGAAAGGTGAGAGTGTTTTAATCATAAGGGATAAAATAAACCTAAGCCCTAGAAACTGGTAATTATTGTTATTATGACAAAATTCTTAATAAATTTGGTTTTCATAAAACAGGAAAAGGGCATTTCTCACCTTCAGGAAGCTTAGGTATTACTGAAGCACCCAAATTACATGTATAAAATTTAAAATTAAGCCAGTTTATAAAGGATAATTATTGTTTCAGCTGAAGTTACCAGCTAAGCAGCTGCTCACTAAGATGACAACTGCAAACATTTACCCTTGAAAAAGGAAATAAAGCCAAAAGCATTGAGACATATAGGCAAAGTAGTCACTTCCATATTACTTTTCTTCCTGTTTTAAATCACTTGTTTTACCTTCTCACAGAAGTCAGTAAGAGCTGTGAAGTCCCATTTCTTGGAATAAGCAACGTTGTACCTCAATATGGCCTCCTAGGGAAGGAGCACAACACAACAGAGCTCAGAGATAATTATTAACAGAAGAAAAACCATTTTAGGGAATTTCCCTGTTGAAGGAACAGCACCATCTGGTGTCTACAACTGCCACAGAGCCTTCCAAAATCCTAACACTGTATTAATATAGTGAAAATCTTGATACTGAACCCTCTGGTTTGGGTTTAGCAGTGAATAAGCTTCAGTCTAAGGGGTTTTTTCCTCCTAACACAAAACAAGGCATGCTCGTATGTCCCAACAAACAACATAAATGTTCCCCACCCCATCTTGCTCTTTTTAAGAGTACCAATAAAAGGTATTTAAGGTTTAACAGCAGTATAGCAGAAGTTGTACCAGTTCAGGAACTTAAAGAATCAAAACCACAGCAAAATTAAATTGACCCTTTACAATAACAACACCCTTAAAAAAGTCACAAGAAAAAAATAGCAAATACCATCAAGGGAAGTCTCATCAGTTGCTGGGGAAGCTCTATTTCTTCATTTAAAGTTTATCTACAGCTTTCACATCCTCCTCCTTCCCTGCCTTTCAGGTATAGCCTAAATTACATTATTCTTCACAAAAAAACTCTTAACAACTCTAAGCTGCTCCAAATCACAGTTCATGTAATGTAACTGTAAGACTTCATGCCAATGTAAGAGTTATCAAAAGAGCATTAGTCTCCAAAATCTACAGATTTTTGTCATCAGCTTGAATTGCTGCAATTTTAGTGAACTGATGCGAAGAGTTCCTATTTCCAACTCTCTCTCCTGTGCATCCCCCACCATCTGGCTACACAAAACCCTCACACAATCTTTACCACAGACTGGTATGTACTGCTGGACAAACAGAGTTTTGTGCAGATTTTTAAAAGACAATTCATTTTAATAATCTGAATAAATTTGGTGGTAACACGTAGTACTCATTAAGAACCTGCCTTCATTAGGGAATGCCCTGAACAGCAGAGATTTTTTCATAACTTATTTTTCTAAGTGATTAAACAAATAGGACCAAGCCAGAATCACTGGCAGTATACAGACAACTTGAATGTATTTATTTGCGTATAGACCTGATTTCAAACTGCCAAGCTTACCTTCAAATCATGTGAGCAGGTAAATTTGTTAAGTAAGGCAGTTTGGATTAGTTCCCATCGACTTCCAGCAGTTCTGTCTCCATTCTTTAAAGTAAAAGAAATAAAGTCAGATTAAGCTATTCTAAACAGAAAGGACACATTTAACTGTCATCTGTAAAACTGGTAAGTGAAAAGACTGAGTGTATTTAATAGAGGCTGTAAGAATTCTTTGTTCCTGAGCTGAGTATCAATAACCATTATAGAGTTTTTATTTCAGGACACTCCTGCTGATTATATTCACTCTAGTCTGAAGCATTTCCATGGGTATGTTTAAGTCCCAAGCAGTGACAAGAAGTACCAGACCAACAATCCATGCAGGGCCAGCTCTAACCTCTGCCACGCCTTTATCAGAACAACACTCAGATACACCTCACTGTCAGAACATTATGATCAAACTGTGATTGCAAATTCATTCACATCTGTTCAAATTGCTTCACACACACACACAAAACATATATAAATACATAAGTAAATAAAGATATCACTTATAAGGAGTTTGAGTTTGCACTCCATACGTGTACAGAGATACATATATCATCAAATCATTGGCCAGGCAAAATAATTATCAGGAAAAAAAAGTCTTCTGATCAGTCTGAAGCATCATGACCCAAAATTCAGTTTTTCAGAGTTGATTGCCTAATTCCAGTCAGTTTGACAATTGAGCAAATGCAGTAAAATGAGAACTCATTTATATGTAAACATATTTATTTGATTACACAACTGTAAACAGTTGATCTTACCTCATCCTCTACAGGGTATAAATTTTGTTCTGAGCAGGGCATTTTAACATGCTTGTTGTCCCAAAAATCTTTGTAGTGAGTTGGAAAAGGTTTAGGTACCTCTCCTTCCCTCAGAAGATCTACCTGTAACACAGAAGGAGAGGGGGAAAAAAATCAGACTTCACTTCCAAGTTTTTAAATGAAAGAAATAAAAAATAAGCAAAAAATACAGTTTAAATAAGCTCTTATCTACAGCCATGCTTTTTGGAAAGGGGAAAGCTACAAACTGACCACACCATAGCTATTCAGTTAGGAAAAAATCCATCTATTAATCTTATACTTGTTGAAAATAATGCCACCTTATCATTTGGCCTCTTGAAACACATTCAGATAAAGGTAATATATTCAATTACTATATATCCAACCACCAGGTAACGATATCCTCATTTATCAATTTAAGTAGCTACATCTTTTCATCCAAATATTTTCAACACGTAGTTACAAATGTAACCATAGTCATGTGCAGAAATAGCATTTTTAACCTCACACTGAAAGGGATGAGAAATCATTAAAGACTGAGCAGTATTTCAAGGTTACTCCAGAGAATATAAAAAAAAAAGTAAAAATAAAGAACACCATGTTCTTAAAGACTTAATTTGCTATACAGCCCTCTGGCAGCACTAAGTCTCTCAGAATAGGTGTTTAAACTCAATGTGCTTTTCTTTTGGTTGGGATTTATCCATGACCCTACCGGTTTTTGGTCACATTTTATTTCAACCATAATTAGACTGCATTCTACTCCAAAGGATTAAAGGCAAACACATCAGATTTGATCTAAAATGCAGTGGTAAAATTGCAAGAAACTCTGCTTCATTCTTTATCTTTTCCACATCTTGACTATCTTGAGCCTTTTGTATGTCTTGAACCCAAGCCAGAATCCCACTGAAGTGAAAACATAGCATGAAAATTTTGGAAGTACCAATTTTACTTTCAGACGTACTTAAATTCCCAAACTTTACATCTCAGTCAAGGCAGCACACACACCCCCATGCAAAAGAAAAATACTTGCCCCTAACAAGACAGAGGCAGTAAAACCATTATTATGTTTGTTCTGGATCTTAATATCCCAGTTCTATGCATCGGAATAGTCAATTTTCAGGAAAATCAGTTGCCCAGTCCTGCAAGGAATGGCAAAAAAACGGTACTAGCAGGATCTAAGACTACCACGTGGCATTTCATGTTCTTGAACAGCTGAGGCAGAACTTTGCTGTGAGGAATGCATGACTGTACCCTGACGGTCACGGTGTGGTTGGCTGAGGGCCGCAGGTGAGGCAGGCGGGCCCCACACGCCGGCATCCTCCTCATCTCCTCAATCGGGGTCCCAAACCACTTCTTGTTGCTTGGAAGAGGAGTTGGGGTGTATTTAGCAATCCTCCTTCCTGGCCTCTGGGGTTTGAATTCGCACTTTTCTCTCCTGCTGTTAAAATACAGCGCATTGAAATGTTTTATTTCCACCGGAAAAACTGGTAGGCAAATACACAAACTTCCACCCCAGGGTTACAATAACAGCAGTCAGCTGATTTGCCAGCCTTTGCTGTGGCCTCAGGCCAAACCTTTATTTGGGGGAAATGCCTGCCACCTCCAACCTTCCCCTCCCCAACACACCAAAGACATGTCTACCAAAACTCTTCTCTACAGGCTGACAAGCCCTTCACAGAACTGCAGCGGGTTAGCAAGGCAGAGTATTCCATCTGTTCATCCATGGACAATGCCCCAGAAGAGATGTGCAAAACTACTTTCTTGCCCTATTGAAGGACTTGAGTCAAATGAAATAATTGTGTGTTATACCAAAATGCACAAGTCTTTTGTTTCTGCTCGCTCCTTAGGTGCTCATTCACTTTCTCAGCCCCCACTGAAATCTTTCAGAGCAGAGATTATCCTTTTGTCCTTCCACAACACCTGTGTCATGCTCAGGACTCCTACTTCCATTGCTGCAGTGGGCAATCACCAGTCTTCTCTCCCAAATCATGAACAGAGCCAAACAAAACAAAACAAACAAACCCCAAAACAAAAACATCAACAAAAACCCCCAAACATCTCTATAACTGCTCTCAAAAGTGTTTTTTTTTTCCTATTTCAATGAAAGAATCAATAACACTCATGGTTCAAAAAAATAGATTCACTATTTTTGACAGATGAAACTAACAAGAATGGTAAGAATTGCACTGGACAAACATATTCAAAAACCCCACAAACAGCCCCATCAAAAAAATGTTATTTCAATCTCACATCAGTTGTCTTTGTATCTTAAAATACATTTTGCAAAACTCTTTACACAATCCAGCCTCTGAAATTCTATCAGCAGAGGAAATTTCCAAGTGTGAAAACAAGAGATGAAGAGGCAGACAGAACACTACCTTTTCTCCTCAACCTTAGGTATCCTCATGAAGTGAGAGGTGATTTTGGAGTCTCTCTTCACACCTTGTTTTGCACCTTTGCATTCTGATGATGGGGCAGGAGAGATCCCAGGTGACTTTGCATGCAGGCTGTCCTCTTTAACAGAATTATCTACTTCCTCAAAGCTTTCAGAGCCCTTGGCAGAAAAACGTGATTTCCTTGACTCCAATTCAGCATCCCCGTATTGAATTCCAAAAGATTTGTTCATGGGTTTTGCCATATTAACCTCCTCTCGTTCATCCAGAAATGGACTTGTTTCCTCATCGGCCTCTGACCCGTGGCAGCTATTTTTAGAGTTATCCACATCCATCGGTGACTCCGGCTCGCTTTCTTTCTCAAAGGCAGGCGAGTCCCCTGAACCGCTCTGACATTTGCTCAGTTTCCCAGGACTTCCAAGATCAGATATACAGGCATCACAACCAGCATCTGAAAGTGGACTTTCTGGAACTACATCCCCTTCCTCGTGTTCACCCGTTAAACAGACAGAATTGCAGCTCTTCAGCTTCTGTGAGTTGCACAAAGCCACCTGTCCGTCTGTCTCCACGTCTTTTGAAGAAGGCTTTGAATTTCCTGGTTTTGAAGCCCGGCCTGATGATAACTTCCTCTGAGTCCAAGTGGCACTGCTTTCTTCACAGCCTCTCTGCTTGCCAGTTTTGTGCATCTGATCAATGTTGGCATTTTTAAAGAGGTCTCCAGACTGAGGCCCCTTCACGGGATCTGTGTCTAAGACTGCATCTTTGTCCTCAGCCTCCCAGTTACACGTGCTGTCTGTCTGAGACAGATTTACTGGCTTTGCACCAACTTCCACAGATATTTTTGCATAATTTTGCTGACAAGTATTCTCCAGTTTTTTCACATCATGCTCACAGAAGTTCTCTTTTTTAATGGAAGTCATCTTTGGATTTGGTTCAGTATTGTTATTAATTCTGCTGTGGAAGAGAAGTAAGGGAATTTAACGTCTTATTTCCAAATGAGATTTCTGTGCATATTCCTTTTAAGGAACAATTATAATCAATAGAAAGTACAGATTTACAACTGCAACTATAGACAAATAATATCTGATGTTCCTCTGCACCAGACAGTTAAATTCTTTGGAGTATAATTTTAATGTTTCCTTGCAATCACTGCTCCTGACAGACCACATTAGAACCTGTAAATTCTGGCTGTAATTAAATCAAGCCACACATGTTAAAACTACAATCACAGTCCAATGAGACAAACGAAAACAGACTTTTGTCTACAAATTAACAACAAAACAGTGAGTTGGTTGCAGGACTATCAGTGAAAATCTGTGACTGTTAGTGCCCTATGTCAAACAAAAATGAAACACACACACACAAAACAAGCCAAACAAAACAAACAAACGTGATCCAGTGCTTGGCTGCCACTGGAAACAACACTCCCACTTTGCCTTCCTTTGCTCCAGGTTCCCATTTTTTCCTTTTCAGGAGCCAGTGTATTTATTCACCTGAACAGTGAGGTGCTCCAGGAATCTATGTCAGCAATAGTTTTGAGCTTGGGTGTTTAGAGGGGATGGTGGGGACTAGGTAGCTGTTTGCAGTGAAAGTTCTCAATTTGTTACTCAAGAGGCTGTGCCAAGGTAAGCAAAGCAGCAGAAATGGGGCTGCCTCCACTTAGGCAGCTGTACTGGCAACCTGCACTTTCAGCTCCCACCAGGGCCCCTCAAAGAACACAACTTTTGGACAGGTTTATGTTGTGCTTTTTACCTTTCGGATGCCGCTGTCTTGGGTCCTTTATTCTCCAACCAGCTGGTAATTGTCCGCTGTTTACAAACTGAAAAACCACAGTTCACTGTTATTGCAGGAAACATGATAAAACTGCAACATCATCACATATGAAAAAGATAACTTGTACTGGGTGAAGATAAAAACACCTCCATTAAGCCCTCATTAGCATCTCTGCTATAGGGAGCATCCATGTGATGTGATATTTAATTTGCATCAGTCAGCAGCTGTAGGTTTTGTAATAATCTTTATAAATTCCAGGCTTGGTGTGTGGCATAATTTGTTTCATCCAACCTTTTTTTAAAGTTAAAAGGTTAAAAATATACAATGAATAGATAGAATTTTAAAAATAAAATAAAAAAAAAAAAAAAAGGAACTTGACCTTTCTAGTCCTCATCATTACCTTAAATCACCACCACAGTTGGCCCCAGAAACTTCTGCTGAATTTTGGAATGAAGAGGCAACATGACATAACTTAAAATCAAAAAAGAACAAACAACAAGGCATCTTTGAGGACCCATCCAAGAACTTTATTTGTATGTAGCATACTGTGAAACGTAAGGCTCAATATAAGCATAGCTCACACCAGAAGTGACAAGCACTCAGAAAGGGACTTTTTCTTTTCTCCTCCATCCATAAACAGCTTGAAAAGCTTTTCTTTGCTTACTCCCCTAAACAGCAACAAAATGAAGGGCACAGTTTTTTCAGATTTACTACCAACAACCCAGTTCCAGTCTTATCTGTGTGTTGTTCCAGTTCAGACAAGTTCAACAGAACAGCAACACATGAACTAATTATGCAGAGATCTGGGGTGGAATAGGGAGAAAAAAACTCAAAGCAATTCCTTCAAAATTGGAAAAATAGTCTTTATTAGTATAAGGGGTGTTTAGTTTTGTTGCTGTTATTTAAAGATAGTCTGTAAATTTGGCAACAGCTTCAATTCTCTTTTTTTCCATTTCCAAGATAAGGCATCTACCTGCCACTGCTGACAGTGCAAGGTGTTTGCTCACTGTTTTCAACTGGGTGAGTATCAGCTGTAGTACCTTACTGTAACAACAGTTTTGCAGAACTTCAAGACCAGTAAATCAGATCTGATTCTTTTGATTCTCAGTGATTATGGGAAGCCTCAGCACTTTTCTGCAAACGGAGGTTGTGTAACTTGTAACAAAGACAGCCTAGGCCATAGGTAACTTAAGAGACCTTGTTTCATAGACACTTTTCGGAACACTCAACCCCTTGAACACTTTTACAGTTGGTTCTCAAATACCCTCACCAGAGGACATCAACATTTTTAGAATGACAAGTAATCTCCAGGAAATACCCCAAATTCCCCAAATCATTCCCATAAAACAAACCACCCCCTACAATCTACCTTTGTGGAAAACACTGTAATTTTTAGAAGATTCTCATTTACTCTGTAGGAGTGCACACCTCTAACTCCAAACTATTATCTACTCAAAGTTGCATCTTAGGGGTTAGTGAGGTTTAATCCATCAGCTGCAGATGATAGCAAATCGGTTTGGGGTCTTTCTCCCCTTCCACGCATTCCTCTCTATTCCTGAAAGGCATACTGTACTGTGCAGCAAAACTTCATTTTGACAGTGTTAGCTGCAAATAGGAAAACAAAACGGAGGAAGCCACGTGGGAACTTGGTCTGCACAGCTTTATTAGGAGCAGGAGGAGCAGCCACCGCACCCCACGGGCCAGCAGCGCTCCAGGCTGGCAGCCACGGGCCCCTGCGAGTCCTGTCACTACCCCTCGCTGTCCCGGTGTGACAGCCTGGCACAATCCGGTTGAAAGCCCTTCTTCCCGCTGCAAGCATTCGTCCCCTCTCTTGGGGAACACGCTGCCTTTAGCGGCTCACACCTCCCTTCGATGATTTGCACTGTTGGTGGAAACTTGCAAAGAATCAGGCACAAAACCACGATAAAGATGCTGCCGTCTCCAAGGGGAAGCGGCGGGCACTGACCGCACCGGCGGGCTCGGGAAAGGGGGACACGCCGGCACCGGGAAGCGAAGTTAGAGACAGTTCCAGCCCGACGAGGACGGGCAGCTCCGGGGAGCTCCGTGCACAGGCACACGCGGCCCCGCCGTCCAGCGCTGCCCACCGCAGGAGCAGCACGGCGGAGATGCCGTGACCGGCAGGGAGGGACACCGAGACACGGCGGAGCCCCGGCCCGGCCGCCTCCTCCTCCTCCCGCCCAGCTCAGCGCTGCCCGGACTCTGAGGCACCGCCGGCCGTGCCCGCACCCCGGCAGCAAGCGGGGGAGACGGCACGGACCCCAGCGAACCCCGCTCCCGCCGCCCCGG
>VZTJ01003867.1:1045245-1075616 GCA_013397795.1 Orthonyx spaldingii | reverse complement strand
GGAGGTGCCGGGGGTCGGCAGGGGCCGCGTGTGGCGGCGGGCGCTCCTCGCGGGGACATCGCGCTCGCCTCAGCCCCGCGCCCCCGCTCCGCTCCCTGCAAAGGCCGAATTGTCGGCCGGGGCCGCCTTTTAAGGAGTTCGGCAGCTCCGCGGCAGGTTTTTCCCGGCTGCCGCGCACGAGGTCTGCCCCTTTTTGCCTTACAGGATGTGAATTGTTGCTACGGAAGGTGGTGTTAAAGCGTTGTGTTTTATTTCCTTTCAGTAACGGGGATGAGCCCTTTGTCACCGTATTTAAACTTGGACCCCAAGTACCTCGTACAGGTGAGAAGGTGGTGTGTTTTTGTCGTGTTGAACTCGATTCCGGTGTTTACATGACCAAAACTCCTGCAGGGGTGGGCACTGTGTGCTGAAGTCTTGAACTGAAAAATAGTGGAGAGAAACAATTTTTTGGGTATTGTCCCTAATAAAAACGTGACATCTGGAAGAAAATGACCAGTGATAACACAGAGAATAGTCAGGGCTGCTGTGCAATACAAGCCTGCTGCTGTTGAAGAGATCTCCCTCCCTGCCTTGAGACAGACAGCCCAGCACCCTCTCACACAGGTTCTGGCACTGCTCACAGCCCCCACTGAGCCCCTTCAACCACTGAGAGCAGCCAGAATCTCCCCCCTCTTTTCACAGATGAGTTTTCTGAACTGTGATGAGTTGTTACTGAGGTGTCTAGCCAAGCCCCAGACCTGATAACAGGCTTTGCCATCACAGCAGCAGCAAATTTCACATCACTCTCCTTATGTCATTCCCCAGCTGAAGAGAGACCATTGTGAAGTAAAACTTTTCTTTTTATTCTACAGAACAATGTAGCTGTCACACTTGCACAGCTTAACATCAGTTAATATAAAATTAGGCCGTCATAAGGGGAAAAAAAAACCCCTTGAAATCAAGTCATGTTTTTCCTTTTTCGTAAATATTAACTGTGGCTGAAAATGTTTAATCCAATTAGGATGCATGTGAATGATTTTATTTAGTTAATATTTTTCTACGTCTGTGGCTCATATTCTCTGAGAACATGGCATTTTTTAGAATTAGCACTTAAGGTCAGCAGTTGCACAGTATCTGCTGACCTCTGTGCCTTGTGTCAGGGTACCCTGGGTCACTGCTTCTTTTGTAACTGGGAGCTCTGCAGGCAGTTCTGGGGGCTGGAAGCTGCTGTAGTCCAGATTACAATGTAACATCCCCACAGGGATAGAAAACAGCAGATGTGCCTCTGGTGGAAGTGGCTTCACGAGCAGTCAGAAAGAAGCTCAGAGATTATTTAGGCTTTTTGCCAAAAACTCTCTCTAAAGTTGTCTTGTTTAGTTAGCACAGTTTGTCTGAGAACATGTTGGTGTTAAAAGCGAGAGATTTTGGAACAAAGTATGTGTGTACTAAGATTTCAGAAACAAAAGAGGAGTTTGCTTTAAATGAAAAGGTGTTGGCATTGGTGTCATGATACATTTCTAAAAATACCTATTGATGTAACACCAGAGGCTACAGGCTGTGGTGTAACACTTCCGGCCCTTCTGGCTTGGCACTGGTGTGTTGAAGTAAAAGGAAAGTGCCTTGAAATAACAGGGAATTCCATTTAAATGTGAGAATTATTTTTCTTACCTGAACAAGTTACCTATACCACTGATTGACAAGAACACACGGCTCTCCCCGTGGGAGAAAGATGGACAAGTAAAAAGTTAAGCAGCCTCACATATTTCATGCCTGATCATCACTAGTTTTGATTGTATTCCTTGCCTTTTTCACGTCCTCAAAATAGGTCACTTTATTTCACTGCAAGGAAATACTTCTTTTCATATAAAGGCAGTTTTTATTTATTATCAGAGTAGTGGGAAACCATAATTAATGCATTTTTGTATCAGACTAGGTTGCTCAGTGAGGAAACAGTGCTGTGTAATCAGGCAACAGGAAGGTTTATGGAAGGCTTGCATTGCCTGCTGCAAGATGTAACACATAATTAAGCAAATAATCATTAAAAACAAAAATAACCAACAACCCACACAGTCTGAGTTCCTTGGCTGACTGGTGTAATTTATAAAAAGTTAGGACAGCTAGGAAAGAAGAAAAAGCTCCCAGTCAATTGATCTTTTTACAGTTCTTTTTCATGCTTAATGAAGTATGCACATGGTATATTCCATCTCTGTGCTACTGTAGGCAAGAGTTTTCCAGAAATACTCACAGCCATCTTTAGTTTATTGCATGGATTAGAGAAAAAAATTAATATGGTCTACATTTTGAACATTTTATTTTTGTGGAAAATATAAAAGCGTTTGTTTTTGTGTTCCCCCAGGATACAGATGAGTTTATCTTGCCCACAGGAGCCAACAAAACTCGAGGCAGATTTGAGCTGGCCTTTTTTACCATTGGAGGATGTTGTATGACAGGTAGGTGGTTGTGGCGTTCACTTTTCCCAGCTGTCCAGGTCACACCCGTGCACTGCAGTGATTGAGGAGATTGTAAATGTCTTCCTTTGCAAGACATTGTTCTAGTCTTAGGGAAAGAGGTATTATGACTTTGGTCTATACACTGAATTGTATTCTCAGTATTTGCTTCTAGTATTGTTTGGGGTTTCTTTTTGTTCTTTTTCTTCTTAAAAAGTAATAACTGATATCATTCCAACTAGGGGCAGCATTTGGTGCACTGAATGGTTTGAGACTTGGCTTGAAGGAGACACAGAACATGGCGTGGTCAAAACCTAGAAATGTACAGTAAGTGTTTCATCTAAAAATTGTAATTCTTAGTGACAGAGTTGTGTCTTCGAGCTTATACAAGGTTAGATCTGAATATACTGCAAAAATAAATGTTTTGGGGATTTTTAGTGGGGACAAATGGAAGTCAGTATTTGTCTTCATCAAGTTATGACATGTTTTTAGTTATAATGATGTTCAGTTCAACCTTTTTGCTTTTTATTTAGTCACAGTTGGTGTGTCCTCTGACTTACCTTAAATATCTGAGAATTAATTGCTGCTTTGATGTTTACTAAAAATCTACTTCAAAGCCAAAGCAGTGTTTTTATATGTTGAAATATTCCCAGAATCAGCAGTGTGTGCTTTGAGCTATTTTTTACTGTAATTTACCCGAACATGAGTCTCCCTTCTTTCCCAAGCTTTTCACAGGCAGGAAAAGATGAAAATGCAGAAGCTGGGCCTGCCTGGGTTTGCATTAGGGATGAGATTGGTGTTTGCTGCTGAGCAGGGATTGCATGGGGGGAGCTGTTCTGGATTATGGCATCCATGAACACCCAGGACATTCCCGTGTTTTCACCTTTCCTGAGTGTTTGAAAGAACACAGCAAAGACAGGAACATTTGTTTCAACAGGAGGCCTCTTAAAATAATCTTAGCTCAGACATAGCTATAGGGAAACAGAAGTGAAAGGGACAGAAGAAACCAGAGGAACGGAATAACTGGGGGAAAACAATTTTCACTCCCAGAATACTTTGCAACAAGGGAATTTTAGAAGAGAAATTTAATATTTCCTGGTACAGTTTATATTGGCTCTGCTCCTTTTTAAATTGTTTCTGTGTTCATCCCCTGCTTTATCAAAATATTCACCACTATAATTATGACTCTTTCATAATATTGTAGATGAGCAGGATTGTATTTTAGGTGTTTGGAATGAGCAGAGTTGGACAAATCCGTGCTGTTAAGCACAGACTTTGGCAGGTCAAGTCCAGGAGGTGGCAGCCAGTGCACACACTGCTCTTACCCTGGCTCTGCAAGGCAAAGGTCTGCTGAAGGTCATCACCTCCCAGCAGTGCACTGAGCTCTGTGTTTTCCTTATCAGATGCTCAGAACAGTCTTGCCCAGCTAAATTTCCTCCAAATTTATCCTTAATGTACACAGATTTTATTTTTTTATGAATTTGAATTTTGCTGTTACTCCCCTATCACCAAATATCTCACAGTAAGTCATGATTACTAAAATTAATGTTCTAATCCATTCAGATGTAAAGTTTAAAAAGGGAGCTAGGGGTTGTAATTAAGGAGAAGTTGTCAACACCCTAGCCTCCTTGATTTCTTTTTCTCTTATTTCAAAATGAAGTTTTCCATTACTGTTTAGTTCATTGCCTAACCATATTCAGTAATGACCTGTGTCCTAATGAAAATTATCAAATAAGGCAGAATAGTAGAAAATTCAGTCAGAAGGAACACAAAGCAATGCAAGTGTCACACATTAAATGCTGCACTAAGTTCCAGTGGTAGTCAGCTGTGCAGAGCAATGCTGTGCCTGTGACAGTGTTACACTGCTGGGAGATAAAGATCAGTCATCTCTTCTGGCTGCTGTTGTCCCCGTCTGGGGACAGCAGTGCCAACAAGGAGTGGCACTGTGCTTCCCTGAGAGCGCTCTGAAGGGTCCCCTGCCCTCTTTGGTGCTAGTCTGGAAGCCTACACACACCAGACACACAGAGCAGACACACAGACACACAGAGCAGACACACAGACACCTCTGGGCCTTTGCTGGGTGCTGAGTGGACAGATGGGATTGCAGGGCACTGCCTCTCTCCTTGCTGGCTTGCTGCACTCCACGCTTGTTTTATTGCCCACAGCACTTGCTCAGGCAGCCCCACACTCCCTGACACGTGGTCCTTGTGCAGGAGCACTGAGGCTTTCGTGGGGCCCTTGACCCAGTGAGGCCTCTGTGAGTGTATCAGCCATTCCGGGAGCTGTGTGTAGTCCCCATGGAAGGAAGAACAGCTTGGGTTAGGAAGTCATTTGAAGGGAAGAGATTTGAGTCTTGGGGAGGGTCAAGTTTGCCTTGAAAAGGGAAAGATTTTCTTAAGACTTGACAGGACTGAATATTTGCTTTCAAGAGCATTTAGATCATTATTGCAGTTTTATTAACCAGGTATATAAACACACAAGCCCTACTGTCATAAACACTGCCTTGATGTAAACACAGAGTGCTAAAGGTTTTCATACCTTTTTAACTCCTTTATAGAATTCTAAACATGGTGACAAGGCAAGGAGCGTTATGGGCTAACACTCTGGGATCACTGGGTAAGTAAAGTCATTCCTTTACAGGAAAAGCAATTTAAAGATGTCGTTGTTGGGAAAGTGTATTTGTGTATTATCTGAATAAGGGTATTCTCTAAATTTTCATTATTAAATCCATCAGGAAAAAGTGCAGGTTTTTTTTTTGGGACGTGAGGGCGTTTCAATAGACATCGAAAAGGAAATTAAAGGCTAAAATAGGATTTGCAGCATAAGGAGCTAAAAGCCTTTAATTAAAACCCCAATTTTTCACTATATTACAAATGGACTCTAGCTGTAACAGAAATAACTAGAAATTATAGATAATGGTTACTTGTTAATAAATTCCAGGTAATTCACATCCGTGAATTTACAAAAATTATAATGTAATATTTCTGACATAACTTTAATAAGCTACATTGAGACTCTATGGTCATGTGATCAACTGCCTGACGTTTGTTTCCTGTTAAAGAGTCAACAAAATGTTTATGTGAAGAAGAAATGTGATAGTCACTACAAAAATTTATCCTTTAAATGATGGTACAGTAGCTAGAAAAATCACACAGGATACCACTAACTCTAAACCTAAATGCTGCTTGTAGCTAATGTGGGTTGGAAAAAAAGAGAAAATAAAATGGTCAATAGCCTAATGTATGAGAAGGAAACTTGTGTGAACTAAGCATTGGGTGGGAAGGGGGCCATGAAATAAAATCACATCAGTTGCCTTAGAAAAACGAGTTTATTTCATAAAAGTCAGTGAAATAACTAATGCCCTAGAGATTACAATTGTTTTGGCCTTCCCCCAGTCTTCTGCAATTGTAAAAAAATGAAAACTGATGCAGTTACTTTGAAAGGAGAAATCCAAAATTGATGAAATTGTTTTGAAGAAAAGTAATGATGGAACTCGTTGTCCTACAAAGTTGTAATAGAAGTTAATATTTAAATCAGAGACTACATCATGTTATAACCCAGTCTACACAGGTTTGACTTTGGAGAAATGCATCAGAGCATAGGCTGAGTTGCATTTATGACATTTTATTTCAGTCTTATTTCTGAAGAGCAGACTAGCTGCCGTTTAACTCAGGCATTAGCTTTTGAGGCATAATATAGAGGGCACAGTTAGAGAGGATTCTGAGCTACAGCAAGAGAGGCACTTTTTCCATAAGAAATGCATATTGCCTGCAGAGTTTTATTGGGCCATATTTTGTTTGGATTTTTTTCCTTTTTTTTTTTTGTACCGTATCTAATGAAAACATGTCTGAGAACTGAGATGCAGGCACACTGCAGTTCAAGGTTTCAGTTTAAGTCACACATTAACAGGTTTTTTCAGCTGTGTTTGAAGAAAGATTACTCAAGAAAATGTTTGTGCATTCCAGTAACAAATTGTTATTTTACTTAGAAAACATGGCCTCCAAAAATCACAGAGTTAAGCAGAACTTTATATTTGGGGTTCTGGTGGAGCTCTATCTTGTCCTAGCTACCAGAAAAAATCATTTCAAGGAGCTGAATTATTTTTGCATCTTACTTCACTTGTGCAGCCTTTCTGTACCTCGGAGGTTCTTTTTGTCACTGCTGACAATTTTTGTCAATCTGTTCCTGAGCAATTCCTGTGTTGAACTGATTTTAAAAATGGTGTTGAATTCAGTTTTTCTTTCCCTCATTGTTAATCTCCGTGCTGCTAAGACAAGCTAAAATACCCTTGCCTGTGCTGAATGGAGCACGATGCTGCTGTTCAACTCGTTAACTTTGTTGTGGTTGCTTATGAAGGATTTACTGCCTTTTAGCAGAAGGAAAGATTTCAAATTCTTGGAGGGCAAGGAGCGAATTAAATGGTGTTGTCTTTATCACTTTAAAATTATGACATACTCTACTGTTCTTTGCCAGCATGAAAAATGAGTTTATTGTGAGGGGTGAGGATGGGGCAGGTGCTTTTCTCTTCATCAAAATGCATAAATGATAAATGCATCCACACTAAAAAGCCCGTGAGTTTTTCTTTCTAGTCCTTTCCAGGACAGTCCTTGAAGTTATCCCAAAGCAAAAGGCCCTCTGGGGTAAAGATTTCATGCACAAGCAGAGGTGAAACAGCTGAAAATGTCAAATCCCAAGCATTCTGTCCTAGGGATCTGAATGCTGTGCTTAACTCACATTTCATCACTGTCACACATGGACACCAGTTTTCTCTGCTACCTGGAAAGCGTTAGGTTTATTTTCATGCCATGCACAGAAGACAGGGTGAAACTGCCAGTACAAATTTAAACTCTCAAAAGTTTTTTAAACAAACTCAAACTAGCAAAATAGGCTTAAACTTCAGTCGGTGCTTTATATCACATATTGTGATGAAGAATGCTACTTTATAACCAAATTGTAGCTCTAGAAAGAGGAAATAGCTATAAAGAAAGAGATCTGGAAAAGAAACACCAAAGATGGGATTTTGCAGAGGCTTCCCTTCAAATAAGCAGAAAATGTGTGTTTCAGGAGCATGGTCTAAATAGCTGCACCAAGCCTGGGTTCTAAGCTTTGGGCCTCACACCATGGAAGGTTTTTTTAATCTCCTTTTTCCCCCCAGCTCTCCTTTACAGTGCATTTGGAGTCCTCATTGAAAAAACACGAGGTGCAGAAGATGACCTGAACACCATAGCTGCTGGAACCTTGACAGGAATGCTATACAAAAGCACTGGTAGAGTACTAAAATATTTCTCCTTTTTCTGCTCTTGTACTCATCCTAGTTATTAGGATTCTCACTACTTTTACTAAATACTGTCCTGCTCTGAAAATTGACAGTGTAAAATTAGCTCAATGTCCCCTAACCCACAATGTTTTTCACACAACTAAGGCTACTTCAGGAAAACCTGCACTAAAAAATAAAATTCAGCTGAATTAAATGTGATTCTTTCCAAGTGCACAGGACGGACAGTAACCATGAGAGCCACATTGTGGCAGTTATACACTGAAGAAACACTCCTGTATTTCCTCAGATACATGGTGAGGTTGTATAAAATACATACTCACCTCATTCCTAGCCATGTTTTTCAGCAATAGCAGGAATAAAACTGTTTCTCAAGTCCATGAGTGGATGCAGGCAAATTCCAAAGGGAATGGGGACAGGGGAGGAACACAGAACACAGAGCTTGACTGCATGAAGGTGAAACTTACTGCAAGTGATTCATGTGATAGTAAAACCTGGAGCTGCAAAAACCCTACACACAGAGAAGTTGATGTATTTATGAAATTATTACTTAGGTGTTCATGAAACTGTTGTCTTGTGGTAGGAGTCCAGTCTTTGCAAAGTGGTCAAAACCAACAAACAACATTATTTGAGGTAAGTTTGCTGATGCAGACTGAATTGTTTGCAGGAGAGAGGGTCTGAGCTTCATCAGCAAAATGCCTGTCAACACATGCTGATGAGCTTAGCAACTGAAGGCCTCATCCTTTTTAGAGGATTTCTGGGTACCACAGATTGACATCACCACATGGAAAAAAGTCTTTTGTTTTAAGTGACTCAGGAAATGTTTGGCTGCATGACTCACCTGCATTCTGTGGAGGAGATAATGAAGAATTAACCTATGTCCTTGTGCATATCTAACTGAGCCTCAGCATCTCAAAAGTGTTCCTGAAGGCCAGCTTGGTAGATGGGGCAAAACAGTTTGAGTAACTGTTTTCCTGATGGCTTAGACTACCTGAAGTCAAAAATAATGGGCTTGAATAGCCTTCATAAATACGAGACCCTTAACTTTGCAAGGGCACAGAGCTCTCCTGTGATCTGTTACTTCCTTGGGATTTCATGAGTGATGTGACAGATGACCAAGAGCAGCTGGAAAGGGCAGCACGTAGAAGCCCAATATTTTCTGTAGGAGGTTATGAATAAGGAGAATTATCATTTTACACTCCAGCAGAAGCATCCACCTTTCAGAAGTACAGAGCTGGAATTATGTGTAATCTTCTTTTGGCACAGTGCAGCCACGGGTAACTACTCCAGTCACATGCTCAGTCATCTGACACTACTAAAAGTTTTCTTACCAGAGCACAGTGGGACATTTGTTTTGTAACACGAGATCTGCAGAGCTAATAGGAGCCATGATAAAGGCAAATGAAGTCAGTAAATCTCTATTCATTACAGTATTCTGTTTCAAGTGTGTGTTGTGCTTATGAACCATAGTGCAGAGAAACTGCTGCCTCCCCTGTCACCTTATGCCAGAACACCCTTTCTTATTCTGTATGGTAAAACATCTAAGTCCTGCCTTTACACTGCATCAGTGAATATATTTACCTTAAAACCTTGACTGTTTAAACCATGCAAAAGATCAGCACACATCTGTGACGTATCGAGACTGTAATAATTACCTGTGTTACATGGAATGCCATGATGTCTTGGCATTAAGAAAAGGAAAACTTAAAAGCTGTCAAGGACACTTAGTTATAAATCTCTGTATTTTAGTGTCAGCTGGAACATGCCATTGCAAATCAAGGCTGTTCTGTATCCACAAGGGCTAGATGCAGAGTTGCAGCCAGTGCTGTTCAGACACTCAGATTTCCCACTTCCATCATTCCTGCTTTGTAAAGAGATCAGGAACATACTTAAGAAGGAACTGGATAATGTATTATCTTTTATTATAACCTCATGTTCATGTTTAACCACAGCACTGATGGAGGAATCCCATCAGCAGCCCTGCTGCACTGACAAACACCCTTGTGTACACTGCAAAGCCTAGGCTGAGTTTCTGAAACCAACGATTAGAAATTGGATGAGTGGACAGGAAAAAAAAACAGCGGGAAGACTTTGTGAAGGCTGAGACCTGTTGCCCCAAACCGGTCCCAGTTTTCACAATTTGTCCTTGCAGAAGTGTTAATCATTACCAAAACACCAGCAGTCAAACAGAACGTGCACGTTCTAAAGCCATTGATGGTGAGCAGTTTTGTGCAAAGCTCCTTGACACAGCCTGTGTGGGAGAAGAGAGGGTTGAAAACTCTGCAAGTGAGGACAGTGACAATTGAGCCCCCTCCCTGTGCTCACTGGCAGTGCCATCAGTCACTGAAAGTTCCCCACTGGAGGGACTGAAGCATTAAATCCCCATTAAAAGCAGGTTATGGCTGGGCTCCATCTCAGCATTACTGCATGGCTATTGAGTGGGAATGGAGAACTGATCAAACATCTGCTGCTTGACTCATCTGACCAAAGTGATCTCCAGCTTTCACATCTATTTCAATTTAAACTTAATGCCACAGTTACTGACTGGATTTTAGCCCAAATGCAGCAATAAGAGTACATATTAATTTGTTACACCAGTCTTACACCTTTATGGGAGCAATTTTTTGAGCTCACCATTTAACTTCTACTCAGAACATTCGGTTTGGGTAACAGGCAGAAGAAAACCCGTTGGGTTCCTCTGCCAGTGGCATATGCAATAGAAATGTTACAGCAACTCAGTCAATGCAGTTTGAGTTTAGCTAAAAGGGAGTCTGATGTCCTAAGTCCACAAGGATGGCTCTTCCATGTAATAAGATACTATTCTTTATTCTTCAATTTTAAGCAAAGGCAGAAATTAATATCTGTTATGCCAGGTTTTTTCTGATAAATGTTACAAAGCACAAGCACATCTTAAAACAAATGTTTAGCCTCCTTGCATGTGTTTTCAGCCTCTTTTCTAAACCGACCATCTTTATTTGGTTTTCCCATAATTGTATTAGTCATGAAAGTAACAACAACAACAAAATTGTCACTGTTACACCCTCCCACCATGGAAATGCACATGGTTCCAGTTGTCACCAAGGTGCAGCTGGCTGAGGCTCTTACACCCCTCAAGCATGCAGGATTGATCACTCAGGAAGAGATCCTGAGCTGGGTGGGACTTTGGCCTGACCCAGTGTGACAGCTGTTAATTTCTCACTGCAATTCCTGACAGACTTCAGTAAGCAATGAAGTTAACTAACCTTTACCTCTTACCTGAGGGTTACACAGCTTGCAGATGTTCTTCTTCTTGGATAATTGTTTTCCTCTCTTGAGGTTAGGGGTAACAGGAACAAAAGTAAAGTAATGCTTTGGACAAACTAAATTCCTTAGTTCATTTTTGTGCAGTAGGAACCCAGTCCAAGGTACAGCCTCTCATGCCTTTGGAACAGCAGATGTTACATGATTTGGTACAGAAAACCGTGTCTGTGTGAAAAGAAGGGAATTGCATGCTAGCAGTAGCTGAAGGTAGTATTTGTCATTTTCAGACCTCAGAACACAGCCCTGAAAAGTCAATACGTTATGAATTAAGAAGGGCTAAATGTTTTATTGCCAGCAGTAAAATCTTGCTGGAGCTAAAGATCAGTTTTGTGACATCCAGTGGGTAGTTCAGGGCAGTTGTGTTAGCTGACAACTTCTAGAGCTATAAAAAGCCTGTTCTGAGCCCAGCCCATGCTTTTCTTTGGGCCAGACAGGGCTATTTTCTTGTTTCTCTGGGCTGGGGAGGGGCAAAGAAGAGCTTTTGGGGGACTGCTGCAGGTCCAGGCCTGGGATATCTTACTTTTCTGCAGTATTTGGAGACAAGTAAAGAATTTGCTTGTCAGCATTTAAGTTTAGGGCTGTCAGGCATTTTGAGAGGCTTTTTAAAACGTCTTTTAACATAACAAGTCTGCAGGATTATCAATCCTATTTGATTATCAATCAGATGGTGTTTGGAGAAAGGATGTTTTAGAGAAAGGATCTGAAACAAGGAAGAGATAAGGACAATGTACAAGCAGCACCCCAGGTAACATCTCACTGAGGCTTTCTTAGTTACTTGAGGAATGATGCCCAAGAGTGTGTGTGGCACTGAGAGCAGGGCTGCCCTCAGGGCTGCTCTCTTCTCACTGAGTGCAAGCAGCAGCACGTGACAGACATGAGGCTACCTCAGCTAAATGCCACCTGCAAACCCTGCAAATTGCTGCAGCTCTGAGTTCACCAGGCTCTCAAAGTGTCTGTCAGCTGGAACCTTTATCTTGCTGGGACGTGCGAGATCAGGGGCTCACGGCCGTGTTTCAGCAGGGTTTGTCAGGGCAGACTTGGTATCAAAGGCTTGCAGAGAGTGATTGCACAGGAGGGGTGGGAACATGTTCTATCGTGCAAACACAGCTGGGATGGGAGTGGAGAATTTATTTTTTATTTTTGTTAACAAGTTAATTTTCTCAGAGGACCTAACATTTCCTGCCCAGCAGCGGGGCTGCGTTCTAAAGTGCATTCCTGTTCGAAGTCAGCCACAGACCTGGACATATTTACTCGAATGCAAATCTGACCAGTTAGGGAAAGGAACATTTTCTTTCCCTTTTATATGTAATTCCTGTGGGTAGAAAGCAATCCAAATTAAAGGTGACACCTTTCTTATACAATCCTTACTTCACAGAATCTAGAGCCAGTCTTGATCAGCCTTTAACTACCTGTTCTTGCATGGGAAGAATAGGATTTTAAGGGGAAAGGAATTGAACCTGGGGGCTGAGGGAAGAGCCTACAGGAACAGTCACAGCCCTGTAGTGCATCACATTCTGTGGGGATGTCCCACACTTCCTTGTACACCCGATGGTCATGAGCCCCCTGTGGGGGTTTCTGCTGTCATCTCTTGAATCCTGATATGAACAGCAGAAAATTGGGCTCTAAGGTTGTATTCATTGGCCCCAGCAGGAACGAGGAGTCAGTATTTCTACAGATTATCTCGAATACTTGTTTTGCACAAAGTGTCCTGTATGTTTCACCTGTGGCTTTTTGCCAGACACTGCTTGCACATGGTTAGTTTTGTGTACCCAGCTGCAAGCCCTTCATACGAAAAGCTTTTTGTGCAACAAATTCAGGATCAATTAGCAAACACAGGCATCTACATTTGCTTTCCTAAATGCTGATTTGGGCACATGGAGCATATTCAGTAGGGCTTTCCTTAGAGCTGTTGAATTCTCAGCAGTTACAGCAGTGACCTCAGTTAGCCTTATGCCCTAAAAAACTTCCAAATTGTCACCACTGGTCTGGCAATGAAATTTCTAGCAATTCTGGCCACACATGGCTTCTAGAACCAAGTCCCACTTGTGCAGTTTCCTGGTTTCTTTGCATGCCGGGGCAATATGGGGAGGTTTAACAGCTCCAGGGGAACCCATTTAACCTTGCAGCACAGGTAGCACAGTCTCAGTCTAGCTGATGCCAACAGCTTCCTGCCTCACTAAAAGCCTAAAAGCAATTCTGTGAGACAACTTTATGACCCATAATGAAAAGAAAAAAAAAGATCAAACAATCTCTCTGATTACTGAGATGCATTTGGTTTCAAGTTTGAGGAACCTGACCTGCACTGCCAGTTTCTCCAATAAAGCAGGCAGGGTTTTTATCTCGCTGTCAGCAGAAACTGGCCTTGTTCTATACACTGTACACATTATCTAGCTTGGTTCAGCTGCAGTGATAAACATTGCAGAATCAAACTCACTGAAGTTTTCCTGGCATTGAGGGTCATACTCCCAGGTGTTCTGTGCATTTATGGTGCACTCTGGGAGCTCTGCTGAGGCACAGAAGTGTTTTGCTGTTCAGTAAAAGCAGCAGAAGTCTTTGCTTGTGCCCCAGTCCTCACATGGATGGAGTGGAGGTGGGATGCACCTGACTCCCAGCTCCAGCCAGGTGCAGAGCCTGCAGGGAGTACCAAACTTGCCCTGTATTTCTGTGTGACACTAAGGTGCTCACCAGCACCTTAAAACTTTAATCACCCGTGTGACTCAATTTTTACCATTGCAAGGTGATAATTTTGAGTATTAACAAAAGTAAACAGCTTTCTTTATTCTTACTTTTATTAATACTTCCTCTGTATCAGCTGCTGTTTTGTTCACTTATTGCCCTCCTGCCCTTTCTCCTTGTGCCAGAGCTAGTTATCATTACTGAGAACCTCATCTGAAAACCTAAATGGAGGAGCTTCTGTGGTGGGAGGAGAGCACATCTAACTGTAAAAACAACTGTATTGAGGACAGAGGGAATAGAGTAAGTAGGAGCTGGGAAAAGCCACCTTGGCTCCCCGTGCTCTGTGGTGGCTCCCTGAGGCAGCAGAGCTAACACAGTCTGAGAGGAGTCATTCCAGAACCGGTGTCAGGATCAGGATGAGTGACCGGGGGCCCGGCAGCAGCTTTGAGAGGCAGGTACAAAACGCACAGGGATCCTTTCTGGGGAGTTACTCAAGAAAGGACTGTTCATTAAGGTGCCTCTGGGTTTCAGCAGCTTGTTGGAAGCTGCTGCTTGCTGCTGCCTGCCTGCACAGTGCCACTGACGAGCTGTTTTGTGTCTTGCAGGTGGAGTGCGCGGGGCGGCGCGCGGCGGGGTGGCGGGGCTGACGCTGACCGGCCTCTACGCCCTCTACAACAACTGGGAGCACATGAAGGGCTCCCTGGCCCGGCAGTCCCTGTGAGCAGGGCACAGGACACGCTTGCTTAGTCACCAATCAAATCACTTGTGACATCTATCTGGTGCCCCTTGCTATTTTATTTACAATTAGTGTGAAGCCGATGGAAGCTGTGCTGGGAGGAACCTCTTGACACCGTGTAGCTGCACTGGCCCTTCCCCCCAGCCAGCTGCTGGACAGGCAACGACGTTTGTTGGACCTGCAAGTGACCAGAGTGGCCACCGAGACAGAGTCTCCCTGCCATGCTCCCCAGGCAGCCCTGGCCAGAGCTGCCAGGCCCCACAGCTGCTCCTGCTCGCTGCCAGGTTTGTTGGGGTGCCTGTGAAGCCTGTCCATAGAGCATTCCCTGCAGTCCCAGCCCCAGGAGCCATGGCACAGGGCAGGGCTTGCTGTTCTGACAGCACAAGGCAAGCCATCAAAAGGGACATCATCAGAATAAAAAGGGTGGTACTTACTCAATGCCATTTCTATCCTTTGCTCTTCCTGCTCATGGTAAGACAAACGTGTGCTGCATCCAGGGACCTATTTCTGGATTCATTTTAAAGGACCAGTGTGAGGAAATCCTGGGGAGTTGGTGGGTGAGGGAAATGGACAAGCAGGCTGGACATCTCCTGCTGGGTGGGTGTGGTGAGGCTTACCAGGGCTTGACTTCACTCCCTTATTTGCTCTAAGAAATAAGGACCTGGTTGTTCATGGATGAAATGCAGTTGCTGTTGCAGAACAGCTGCCAGTGGATTATCAAAACATTGGGGTGCTCCAATATCTCAGAACCCATTTAGCCAACAGCTGGAAACCAAACAGTGTAAAGCCTGCACTCATTACTGCACTCATTACCTATTACAGGACTTTTAATTAGCAAGAAACTTGTTTGCCTGAAGTACTATTTGTAGGTTATTGGCAGAACGAAGACTGTGATGGACCTACACGTTCTCCACTGTTAAACCACGTACCAAGCATCATTTGCAGATAAATTAAACAGTAAGTTGGGAATTAGTTCAGTAATTAGAGTTACTGTATAACAACTCATTCCTTCCATGTTTAAATAATTAAACAGGTAAATTATTAAAGAGGTCTGAGGACAGGGAAGGCAGAACAAGGGAAAAACAGGAAACTTACTGGTCAGCAGACACCTTAATGCAAACCAAGTTTACTTTTGAGTTTTTGCTGCTGAAACAGCTCTTGATAATTACATTGCACTCAGCAAAATAAAACCAACAAAAACCAGTAAAGGGAAGGTGGTAGTTCTTACCTTCCCACAAGAAGAAATGCAGCTTTGTGAAGAAGCCCTTTAGGAGGGAGGAAATAAGCTCTGAGAGGAGCTTTTTCTAGAGCCAGTGCTCCAGCTAAGGAGCCCTCACAGCTGAGCTCAATTAGCTTTGCTTGGATGCCAGGTCACATTGGATGTTTTACACCAGCACTTACAGAAAACAGCCCTTTTCTCACCCCCTTGTCAGTGCTGGTTTTGTTAAGCCTTACGTTGCACAGTCTTCAGTGCTCTGCATGTGACTGTTGTGGTGTGAGAGCTGCACTCCATGCACGTGTGTTGTGAGGGCTGTACCACCCAAGAACTGTCCCCACCTGCAGCTGCCGAGGGCTGAGGAGGGCTCTGTCTGTGGGACAGCAGGGCAACACCTGCACTTCTGCACTTCCCTCTGAGCTTTTCCTCTCCCCGCTGGCATCAGGGATTCCTCCCCTGCATGTTTCTGGTCACCTTTGGTTGGACTTGTGTTCCTGCACTCTTGAGAACTGCTCTGGGGGTTGATGGTGGGCAGGGGTGGCTTTTGAAATGTCAGGAACTCTGCAATGTATCCTATGTTTTCTAGACTTTTTCAGTACTAAAATGTGACCCAGGAACTGTCTGCCCTAACTGAAGTGGGGAAACTGTGAAGCTTAACAAATGTCCTTCCTTCTTCAGGTGCACTGGAGATAACACAGAAACAGCCTTTTCAAGTCCAGAGTTAGCACAGCCTTAAGGCCAGGCTGACTCTGGAACAGCTTAGGATGTGATCTGGTCTGCAGTGCCCTCAGATTTCCTGGAACTGCAAGGGCAGAGCTGAGAGCATTTTTCTGAAATAGCTGTGTCACAGCTCTTAAAAGTTTTGGTTCATGATCAGTTTGTCTATGGAGTGATCTATGACACACAACCAGCACAGAGGCAGCAGTGAGAGGTGAATTGTACAACACCAAGAATGTGTTTATGATACTCTGTGTCAGGACATGTTCACAGTTCACTGGCAATCAGTATAAAGTTGCTCCTTTAAATTGTGACCAAAAGTATATCCAAGTTCAGTAGGAATAAAAGGATGTAAAATCAAGTTGAAAACAGGATTTGGCTCAAGTTAGAGCCCTCCCATGCAGTGTGAATAAATGTGAGCATGGGGAACCTTGACTGTCTTGGAAGAGCAGGGTTTTGGTGCCAGTCATGGTATCAGATCCAGGGCACTTTCCCTGCTGCAGGATCTGAGACAGCAGGTATAATGAAAGGTTTTTGAGTCTGGTGCAGCTGGTTTTACTTAATCGTTGGAACAGAAAGGCAAACCCACTCCACATTCCCTGTCAGCAGGTGACTTCTCTTACGGTTGGAGGAATTTGTTGAAAAATCACTTTGGGTGGGAATCTCTGGGTACCCTGAAGCAGAAGCAGCTTCTGAAAACAGGAGGCAAATGTGTGTTAGGGCAGGAAAATGATGCAGTGTTCATAGTCTGTTCCTGTGATCTAATCTGGGACTTCAAAAGGAGGGGGGAAATCCTTTTGTGTGCTTTGACAGAGGGTTACCCCTGTGCTTAATAAATTCTAGACAGGAAACTGGTATGTTCTAAGTGGAGCTGTGTGTACTCTCTATTGGCCTGTGCTGTCGAGTGCCAGCCAGGGCAGGAACACCAGAGGGTACCCCTGCCCTTTCTGGTATTTTCCCAGCTTTAACAACTCCTGCTGTGTGTTCCTCTCGGGTGTTTCCCCTCTGTCAGCCCTGTGGGAGCAGCTGCCCCTCTCACTGCCCAGCTGGGCTGAGACAAGGAGTGGAGGAAGGAGGAGGAGTTCTGAGCCCCAGGAGCCTGTGGCCACCCTGCTGCAGGGAGGTGTGGGAGGGAGGGAAGCATTCCTCAGCACAGGGCATCGGTCTGACAGCTCAGCTGGTTCAAAGGAACTTCTCTGGCCATTTGAGAACCCATGAAGAGCATTCTCTGTTCCTGCTACTGTGTCCTCCTTGTCTTGGGATAATTTAAAAGTATTTTTTCCCTGTCTTTGAAAGCTGAACATTCAGAATGCACATTCAGGAGTTCTGCATGTGGCTACTTCTAACAAAGAACTTCCAGTCCACTTTAAAAATACGTGTGCACACCACCACATGAAATGTAAGGTATCATGTTTGAAAGGCTGCCAGGCCCAGCTGTAAATGTTCTCTTAATGAACAATGCAGGCTGGGGTTTAAATAATGGAAAATCCCCAGTGGAGGAACCAGTCATGCAGGGATTATGTTCCAACACCAGGGAGACAGAGAGGAACTCAGTTCCTTTTGCACAGCCAGACCACAGATGTTCTCAGCCATGGCAGAGGAGGACCAAATGCTACTAAAATCCTCTTTCAGTCCTCAAGAGTGGTAAGAAGCAAAGGGGTCATTCTGTCCAAGCCTTTGTTTGTTCCAGCAGCTGAGCAAAGCCCAGGTGACTGAGCCACACCCTCTGCATGCCCAGGGGTCCCTGCGAGGCAGTGCCTGACACGAGCGCCCTGCTGAGTGTGCAGGGCTGTGCCTGTCCCAGAGTCTCCTGCTGTGGAGCTCAGGCGGCTCCAGGCAGTGCTGGAATGAACTAAAGCACCTGAATCCCACCAGGATGGAAGCACAACTGCAGCAGCTTCCACCACACAGAGGCCAACTGCACCCTGCCACGGCAGCTCTTGTTACCCATCCTGCAAACGAGACACAACGCACGCTCTGGTTGCAATTATTTTTTAATGGAAAAGACTAATCAATGTTTTATATAAATATCAATTAGTGACAACAAGTCAGTTGAGTAAGTAAAGGAATACATACTCCCAGGTTTTAAAGGCTCAAAATAAACTGACAGAGTAGCACACAATGACAACTACACAGAATTAATTAGAAGAGGTGGGCTGCACGTCAATCACCTTCATTAAGTTCAACTGCTAATCACATCAGGCTATTACTGGAGTTAGTCACAGTGCAGTCTTCCCATGCAGCAACAAGGACACATCTGAAGGGGAGAGTGAACGTCTAAAACACCTCAGCCCTGGCTGTGAAAGTACAAAAGCCTCACGTGTGTCGCTGATGTTGAGCCCTTTCAGGGTCTGATTTCAGATGTGCAGTCTCCCCTTCTCAGACTAAGAAATGCACAGGATCGGTCAGACAGGAACGTGTTCACACTGCAGTGATACCAAGGTCAGATCTTAGTGATAATTTCTTTCCTACAGGGTTGTGAAGAACTCAAATCACTTTCATTCCCAGGCAGGCTGCAGGGATGGGGAGAAGGGGGGGCCTGTTTTCATACTCGTTAAGAGCAATTTGTTGAGTGAGTAGAAGCTGCAGCAGAAACTCTGGAACTTCACAGTTTTTCCATGGAGCCTCACAGGCATGATCCAGGTTTCCATCCAATGTTTTGCACCCGTTCCTAAGGCTGAAAGGCTCAACATCTGCAGAGGTATTGCTCAGATTATGTCCACAGCTCCAGGGAGATCCGAGTTACTGGACCCCACTGTCACATAATCCCATGGAAACCACAGATCAAACACCTTTAACTGCATCACTGGGAGCCACAGTTTGCCAAGTCAGTGTTTCCCAATTAAACAGCATCACATCAATCTGCCCAAAGGCATCTAATTCCCCAAATATGACCTTTAAATATTATGTGGCTAAGATGCCTCCTTTCAGTGGTTTAGTCAATAAAAGTCATTAATTACCTAGAACTAACAGAAACACATTTCATTCTACAGCTTTTTCAGTGACATTCCAATAGTTTGCAAATGCTGGGGACACAGTAGGGTCTGATGTACTGGTGCATAAAAATTAACACCTTACCCTGTTCTCTGAAAGGCTCAAAAATTCACAGACAAGTTTTGATTTAAAAGCAGGTTACCAATTCTCCTGTCATGTGTTAGGTCCCATAAATCCATGTCTTTTTCAAAGTCTGGACTACAGACACTCAGCTGGGAAATGCACCAACACAAGATGGAAATGAAACCTCCAAAGTGAGCAATTGCTCCATAAAACAAATTGTTCCCAAGTACAGCCTAAGGAAGCTGGAACCCAACACGTGCCAAAGTGGCAGCAGCTGAAAGGAACAGCAGCACTTCTGAAGTCACTGCCAGAGGTGGACATTTCACAGCAGCAGGAAGGTCCTGCTTTACACCTGCCCTGGCTTCAGCACACTCCACGTGACAACCCATGACAGACCCTTGCACGTCCCTGCATTCCCGTGACAGACACAGGTTTGCTCACACCTCCATGGCATCGCATTGCTTATGCTCAGTGGGTTTACATTTCAGCATTAAAGACAACAAAAAGGGATCTTCTGCACCATAACTCTGTTAGATAAGGAATCTTTCTTTTTGTTATAATTTCAGAAGAGAAAGCAGACGGCCAAACACAAAACACAAGCACTCAGCTGGCTGCAGTCACTCAGCACGAGGTGCGACTGAGAGCAGGAAGGGGATGGCTTCAACATGTCCAGTTCTTCACATCTAAACAAATTTAAAAGAGTGTTATTGTCTTTGATAAACAGAATGCAACATTTTGGAAAAGAAGCAACTATACGATACCCTGGAAAAAAATATACACTAACACTCCTCCCAGAACTGTGTATCCTGCCTTTTAGAGTCTGAAGTACCCCTGCCAAGGACCATTTTCATTAATCTCATAAACAATGACAAAGAGTTATCATCAGAAGAGAAAAACATGAAGTCAGCTGTAAATTACTGAGATAAGAAGAAGCTGCCTGGAGATTTACACATGAACTCCACATCCCAGTTACAACTGAAGTTACCAAGTGTCAATCAGTGAGAGATTTACACAAGAACAGTAATTCACTCCCTGGCGTGTGGTCAAGAGAGAAGGAATAATAACAAAGGAGAACGGTCCAGGCTGTTAAAAGGTCTGTGGGGAGGAAGTTACTATTTGTTAAACATCACATTTAAAGAACTGAAGATGCCCATCAGCTGCCAGCTCTGTACCCCAGGTCATGTTTAGGCCCAGCTGTTCCAATACACTCTGCACCCTACCTGTAAAGGAGACCGATAGAGCCACTTCTCGTTATCTCCACTGAGTTTCATACAGGCAAAAAGGTCACAAACTGTAGGAAGGCCAAAGTCCTGAAAGAGAAGTCACCTTCATTACCAACCCCAAACACAAACACCATTCTGATGTATCTTCATATTCCGTAAAGTGTAAAAAACAAAGCCAAAACTTCATTTTTGAGTCTTTAAGATTCATGCTTTCTTCATTTAGTGTGACACATTAACTTGTTTAGTGCTAAGTAATTAATAATCGTGAAAACATTACAAGAGCCAAGAAACCTAAAAACCTTCAGTCAGTATTACCTAGAAGAGCTATGACTTTGCAAGAGAAGGAAGTCATTCAGTTCAGCAAAGCAATAACCCTGGCACATAAGACACAAAGTATCACAAACTTAAGCTCACTTGTGCTCTCTTGCGCAGAAGCCACTTATCTTCCACGGGAGGCGGGGGTGTGTTTTCTAGGTCACTCGGAGTCAACACCCAACTGTTTACATTTAAGGGGAGGTGGAATGGAGCCAAGAGGTCGAGGAAAGGACTCTTGAAACTCTTGTCTGCTTTTTCCCGACTCTCCTTCTCGTCTGTGCTTTGTGCTTTGTGCTCAGCCTTGGCCAGCCAGCTCGTCAGAGGCCTCTCCAGCAATGCTTTCCAGGGTTCTGCGATCTCTGCGGAACAATCTGCTTTCTCTGCACTCACGGGCTCCCCTGGGAGCTGCTGTGCAGGGCTGAGCCAGGAACTGGCAGCAAACTTGGTCTTCTCATGCTCAGGGTCTGGTACATCTTTCTGGCACACCGGAACTCCGTTTTTATCCTTCCCATCCTTCTTCAGGAGCCATCTGCAAAGAGCCTCTTTTCCACAGTTTTCATCACACACACACTCTGAGAAGCTGCCACACAGATCATTGGCTTTGCACACATCTTCCACTTTAAAGGGGGCCTGGGGATGCTGAAGAAGCCAAGCATTTACAGCAGATGTGGTGGGTGATTTCTTTCCATCAAGATGCTCATTCAGGCACTTCAGATTTCCCAGGTTCTCAATCTCCACACCTTTGCTCTGGCTGCCACGACAACTGGTACATGTTTCAGCTTTGAGGAGCCAATCACTCAGATTGCATTCTTCCCTAAAAGGTTTAAATTCATTCTTCCATTTCTCATCTGAAGCAATACTTCCATTTTCTGTGTCAGGAGTAAGCAGCCAGTCAGAAAGGTCCATCTCTTCTTGTCCAAGGGATTCCAATTCCTCCACCTTTTCCACAGGGGAAAAGGACGAGTTGAGAGTAGAGGTGGAGTCCTTGCGACCGGGGGAATCTGCCTTCCCAGCAACAGCACGCTGCTGGTTGTGCAGGAGCCAGTTCTCCAGATCCTTCAGATTTCCCCAGGCTTGCTCAAAATAACAGACCTTGGGAGAATTCAAATCCTAGTGAAGACAGATTGAAATACATCTATTAAAACTAAACGACAATTTGCATAGTTAGAGCTCAAAGCATGCAGCCAGTAAGTGCCAAAGCATCAGCTGAACATGAGGCAGGATGAAGAAAGTTCATTCAGACCACAGAAGGCTTCAGTCCCACATGTCCTGCCTGCAATCAGACGCTGCGTGTTCCCCTCTGTTACAAACCAGGTCAGTGCACGAAGGTTTACCTGGCTGGGCTCTGGCACACACTTCTGTGTCAGCCATTCCTCGAGGTTGGTGCTGGGCACAAAGGGAGCCTGGCACGTGCCCACGGGGCTGCTGCCAAGTAACCACTCAGCCAGAGAGGCCCTCGCTGTCCCACACGGGGGCTGCTGCTGGGAGAGAAAGGCCTTGCTCAGGAGACAACTCACTGCTGAGCCAATCTATGCAGAACAGCAACACAGCATGCAGCACTACTGCTGCACCAAAAGGAAAAACAGTCCCTTCTAATAGTGAAAACCCATAGGAACTGGATAGTTCCAACATCAAGGAACATTCAGTTAAAAAACTCTGTCAGTCACACTCCACACACACTTTCACACCACGTTCTTGCCTGTCTGTTCCTGGAGCAGCCACAGTATCAGATCACTCTGCTCACCACAGCCACTGCTCCTGGCTACCCAAGCATCTTAACAAACAAACAGAAATCATTGCTCAAGCTCACATAACGTGCTCGAGTTCTCCTCTTCCCTTTAATGCAATTAAACACTCACAGACACAGGTCAGTCTTACCTGCTCACAGTTCATTAGGGCACAGTTCTGCCCTGGGAACCAGGCAGAAGCATTCTCTCTCTCTGAGGTTTGCTGCAAGAAAAGTCAAAATTAATTCAAATCTCCATCTTGTCCAGTTTCTAGGACAAATTCTGCAATAAAGCAGAATTACTAAAGCACAGTTACAGCTGCTCAGTGCTTTATGGCTAACAATGTTCTCAACATTTACACACAGAACATAGAAAGACTGACTACAAAAATACCACCTTGAGTCTGCTTCCTTTAACAGAATTGTCTCAGATAGTATAGGAAACATGCTGCTTACATAAGAATCCCAAAACACTTTTATCACAGAAAGCATCTACAATGTTTTAACTATTGCAAAAGAAAACAGTAACGAATTTTCATTTGCTGGAATAGAGTAAGAATACAGTAGTCATTCCCTCAGCCTCTGCCAAAATGTATTAAAATAACGTGTACATAACTAACCTCAGTGACAGTGAGAACTACATGCATAATGAATAAACCACTATGTATTTATTATACAGCTAAAATTATATATGACTCGTGCACAAGCTGTCACTAAGAGCAAAAAATATCACTTGGAATATATTGCATTACTGAAAAAACAATCTTTGAGGCAAATTTTCCAAGCCAGCAAAGTTCTGGTGCTTACCATTGTTTTAATGGAACCAAATGAGGTAATAGCTTGGCGAAGGTAAGATGTGTCAGCCTCAAAATTCAGGATGGAAGACTCTTCAGGTTTAAGTGTAAGACTTCCCAGTCTGGAAGAGTAAGGTGACAGTTACAGAAAGAAAAAAAAATTACTATCTTCATCCATCCTGTTTTGGCAGTCAGTCCATTATTTCATAAAAAGGCTTTGATGCTACTTGGCAGTAATTAGGTAGAAAAAAGACTTTTGATATGGCATACAAGAAAGAGATGCCTAGCTACAAACCAAGAACAGAATAAATGGCCAGCAAAACACAAGTTTCACCTTCTTATTTCAACTGCCATCAACAACTAATATTTGAAATAATCTGCATAAATGAGTACCTCTCCTGCTTGTTATAGACCCGCTTTATCACCTCAGACTGCCTTACAGTTCTTATTTCTAGGAAAATGTAGGAACAGTGAGATCTATTATTAGTTCTATTAGAATAAAAAATCAGATTAAATTTGTAAGTTAAACTCAACCATGTTAACTTGCATCCTAAAACGCACTTACCTCTCCAGGCAAAGTGCAATCTGGTTTGCCAGCTCGTTACTGTAGGAGCGCTCCAGCTGGTGGATAAGGCAATTGAACTGTCCCAGGTACTGCGTGCAAGACAAAACACACGTCACCGTCTCGGCTTCCAGGGCCAAAGCGAGACAACCCTTGCAAGGGCAGCGTTTGTTTGAAAACACCAGTGCAGGAAGCAAGCCTTACCCAGCAGAGCTGCTGCGCCTGCTGCTGCAAGGCCTCCTCCTTGAGCTGCTGGACCAGATCCACCTGCTCCAGCAGCCAGACCTCGCGGCTGCGCAGGCACTCCAGCTGCCGGCTGATGTGGCTGTGGATCTTGGCCTTCACCTGCGGGGAACAGCACGCTTCTGCAGGGGCTGCCAAGCACGGCCAGCAAACCTGCTGCACTCACTGCCAACTACTCTTTGTCAGGGGCAACTGGGATTTTTGGAGCCATTTATTTCTCAAAAATTCACCACAGTCACCCACATGACTCAGGACAGCAACAGTTTCAAGGCTACCTTTGAAGAGGTATCAAAGGATAATGTCATTTGTAATCTCTCTCTATTCTGATGTTTCAACCAGCAGCTTTAGGGAATTCTGCATCCCTAAGCTAGAAATACAGGAATACCTTTATCAGGAGCATGGCCAAATGACACAGCAATGCGTCTGCAAATTCAGACCACCATGATAACCATAAGTATTCTGGAATAACAGAAACTTTCATTGAAGTCACGTTAGTTATTAAAACATCCTTAAGGAGTAATTTAAAATTACCTCCCGCCAGTTTTCTTTAATCTGCTGTTCAGCTTTGACAACTCCAGATATAGCTGTTTCCAAGTCCTTCTTTGCTTGAAGGCACTTTGCCAGAGTCTCGCTGCTGCAGGAATTTCTATTTCTATCTTGTGGTGGACTCATTCTTGAAGTGTTCCTAAAACACAATGGAAAAACCAATTTCTTAATAGTTTCTATTCCTCTTTAACAGAAGAGGAAGGGCATCATATGAAGAACCATATGAAGAACTATAAAGGTGAACAAAAAAAACCCCTAAGGCCGTTCACAGATGCAAGTTTTCTAAACACAGATAAAGCTCTCCTGCAGGAGCAACAACGGTCTCTCAAACACCTCAGCCCACGGAACTTGCACAATCACAGGAAAGCCAACAGATATGTGACAACAGCTCCAGCCACAGGAGTTAGGCAATCCTCCCCTGCCAGGCACCTTCCTCCAGCTTTTATGCCCAGCCAGCAAACCGCAGAGCTGAGGGGCTGATTCAGGGAAGGTTCAGCAGCAGTGCCGGAGCTGGGGGAGGACGGCCTGGCCAGGGACAGGAAATATTTCAGTCACCCTTTTTCCCTCTGCAGGCAAATGAGTTGGCTCCCTACATGAGAAAATTCCAATACACACGTGTTGCTACAAAGATCATTCTTCACTAAGCTGCAAAGGCCAGAACTTTTAACAGCTACTCATTATTTTGTGCTGGTCACAGCTGCCTTAGTCAGCTTCAGCACAGTCTCAAGTAAAAGGGGTTCAAATACAAAATTTCTACAGAAGTTATACTGGTAAGGAATCTGCAAGCAAGGGGGCAAGGATAGTTTGGATCTTTAGTAAAAATGGGAAGGATCAGTGCAAGCACTTTTCCTAAACAATGGGTTATTTTGTTACTGGAGAGTTCGAATTGTCCTGTCAGTTTCATGGGATTCCTGAAGTACCAAACGTTCATAGTATTCTTTCTATTTCAAACTAGTCCTCAGCAAGGACAGCTATGGAAATTCCCAGCAGATTTAAAGCGTACCACATGTGCCAATCTGAAATGTCACAGATTTTACCACTGCTCTGGAGGGAACTGAAAGCAGTTTTGAATACAACAAGACAAACCACGAGCTTGTGTTACTGAGCAGCATTTAGTCTGCAATTTCCAAGCCCCACAATCATATAAACTGCAACCCAAAAATCCTTCTACAGCCAAGATCCACCAGACAGATATAAAAGTGTGCGTTTCAGACAGGAGAGGGCTCAGAGTGGCAAGTGGCAGGTGACAGAAGAAGCAATGTTCAGTGTGGGGCAGGAGCAGAGGCTGCACCTCCCTCAGTTCCCTCAGCACCAAGGGCTTCCTGACTCTGCAGTGCCTCCGGACACCACACATGGACTGGGCACAGAACCCACCCCAACACCCTGCACTCAATCCCACCCTCACCAGAACACCTCATCTTCTAGGAGCTGCAGAGCAAGGTGTAATTTTAAAGCTTGTTTTACACCAGATCAGGGTGCAGAAGTCCAAGATACATCACTCTCCATGCTATGAATGCCAGTTTTGTCCCTGTGCTTGCACACCCTAACTCATTCACAGGTTCACTTCTGTAAGGTTTCATGATCTTCACCATGCTGGCCATGTTCAATAAAATCAAAGGTAAGCTAAGCTTTCTCCTCACAACACTCCTTAGACTTTATCTTGCTTTTCAACTCCCATGTACAGCCTGCAGGAAGCAGGAGCCAACAGTGTAAGTGGGAGCCCCAGTTCTCAGATGCAATCTAACAAGTACAGCCATACACCCAGCCAAGAAAACAAGAATATTAGATACCTTAAAAACAACCATATACTCAATTTTAAAAAATCATATTGGCTATTATTTCATTTATTATATTCTTACATAATAACCAAGTCAAAGTCTGAAAGGCTAAATATAACTACCATATCTGCTCACACAGTAGATTACAACTTACAACTCCTGTGAGAATTATTAACCTATTTTCTGACACTCTGCATTAGCAACTTCATAACGGCACAATCCAATTTAAGAAGCTTACACACACTTCTCTAACGATCTCTAAAATTAATCTGTTTGTTGCTTTTCCTGTTTTTCGAGGCTTGCAAGAGACTCTCTCCAGAATGCACAGAGAGAATGAACGCTGCCTTCCTCGAGCCACCCAGCTCCTGCTAAAATGGCTGTTCTTAGGCTTTGTCCAAAATCAGCCAGTAAAACTCGTATGTTGAGTATGAGAGCCAATCCACCCTTCTTCTCAATTTCCACAAGTCTCTAAGAAAACTCAGTGGGGGCAAGCACCTATTTCCTTGCTTCCCAGTTACTCCCAAATCGCACCGGGAATTTAAGACGTTTTCAAGATCCCACGCTCTGAAACACCCGCGCTCACACACTTCGGCCCAACAGTAACAAAATACAATGCCTTCTGCAAGGAGACACACGGCTGCAGCACACAGTCACCTGCTGTGGCCATTTCCGTGCCACCAAACCGTTTCCAAGCCCACGGGAGTCCCCCCAGCCCCCGCCGTGCGCGTCACGGGATGCACACCCCCACCAGATGCGCTCGCACTTACCTTCCGCGCTCAGGAAGCGATCCCGCAATGCCCTGTTTATACCGCGGCTTCCATTCCCAGCCCCCCGCTCTGCCGAGGCACGGCCTCCGGAATGCTCCCGGCCCTGGCCCCGCTCCTTATCGGGGCGGCCCAGCCCGCGCCCCGCCCGGCCGAGCGCGCACGTCGGCAGCGCCGGGGCGGGACCGGGACCGCGACCCCCGCGCCGCGCGGGGACCGGGCGGGGACCGGGCGGGGACCGGGCCGCAGCCGCTCTGCCACAGCACCGAGTGCCTCCGAGCATCCCCCTAGCACTTCAAACCGCGAAACCTCAACGTTTTGCAACCAAACCGCTGTTTCTTGCAACTTGACGAGCGTGGCAACGTGCCGCCTTCATGCAAGAACCAAGCGGACCCGAGCGCTAAGGCACAGCAGCCGGAGCTAAGCAGCCGCGAGCCGGCCCAGCTGCCGAGCTCAGCCCTCCGTCCCTGGCCGTGCCCAGCCCAGCAGCGAGGCTCCCCGTGCAGCACCGAGCCTGCCGTGTGCCACGGATCCTGACACGGAGCCGCGCGGATGCCAGTGAGCTCCTGGCGGGACCAGAATGACACGCACACATAACTCTGGTCGCATCTACTCTTGCTGCCACAGCCGAGGAGAGCACACAGAACGGCCTCGGTGGGAAAGGACCTTGAGAACCATCTCGTTCCAAGACCTCTGCCACACGCAGGGACATCTCTGACCAGAGCAGGCTGCTCAGCGCCCATCCAGCCCGGCCTTGAACACTCCCAGGGATGGGCCACGCACGTGTCCTAACCTGCACATAATCAGGAAAAATGTTATAGCCATCCAACCAAAAGAGCTACCTGAATGATGCAGGAAGGTGATACTATTGTTCCTAACAGTAAAATAACGACCAGTCTTTACAGGAAGACTTTTGGCTCGCTGGAGAGGTGTCACCCCAAGACCCTGCAGCCACAGCTCCTGGTTATTACTTCTGGTGCTCTGTGCAACCTCCTGGCTGCCTACACTCCACCCCTCAGGTGTTAAGTCCCACAGGTCAGAAACTGCTGGACAAAAATAATTTTTAGCTTTTAATTCAGTATCTGGTGGCTGGGGAGCAGAGGAGGAGGAGACAACCCCGCCTCTCCTGCACGGTGTGCACACAGGCCGGCAGGAAACTGGTTCTACCAGCTTCTCACTCTCAGCACAACCATCCCCCTGCCCTTGGGAAGAGCACTGTTTTCCATTTCAGACGGCTGTGGAATCACCTCAACAACACGGCTGTGCAGAGCCCTCGGTGGGGAAAGCGTCTGAAGGGAACGAAGTGTCCCATCGAACAGGCTCTATTTATAAATGTGGAATGATTTCTTCCATTTGGCAGGACCAGGCTGCCCCAAAGGCCGCTCTGACCTGTCTTTATGTGGCTTTAAACCAGCTGACTTGTTTGAACTGAAATCCCCACGGATTTCCATCTTACCCCACCAAAAAAACTGTAGTTCCTCTGAAGAAGCTCTCCCAAATTAGGTACACAGGAGTTGTGGTCAGGGAGTGAAGTACTCTAAGTACACGAGCTGAATCTCAGAACTTCCCATTTACATCCAAGCACAACGAGCACTTTGTACAGTGCAGCATCAGCACTACGTGCCAGTGTCTGTATGGAGCTCCTGCTGGGGGGATTATTTTACCCCAAAACAAGTATATACCACCCTGTTTTTTAAGTCACAAGCCGCATGAAGGAAAAAAATAACCTTTAACAGTTCCAAGTAAGACAGAAAGTGAAATAAACACCTTATAGAATATTAACAGAAGTGTCAGGTATTACATTTTCTCAAATTCAGGTAGTTTTCACCTGTCTGCATAGCATATGGTCTGTGCCACAGACCTGAACACTTGTGACAACCTTTCCTGCCTGTTTTAGCCCCAAAACAGCCTGGCCCATGCACAAAGCACTTGTACTGAGACACCCTCACAAGAGCTGGGCTCTGAACAGTCACAGGTGTCATCACAGTCACAGTCATCATTTCATTCCACCTGTCAAAAAAATATATTTTATGCACAACAGGCATACAAGTGAAATCACAAAGTATCTGAAGGCCTGACATCTCCATGCTATATTTATATGCTGACAATACCAAAGATGACATCTCAGAGTGGGAAAGACACACGCTTATCTTAACACAGATTGCACATTACAACACAACTATCTTCCACACTTTTGCACTTAAAAACCCTTAGGAAAACAAGTGACAAATCCCCGGTTCTGCCTGAAGCATATGGCCCCAAAGATAGCACTGCCATGCTCCCTGCACATCCATCTACCCACTGTTAGGCACTTGCGGCGTGATGAACAGTGGATTTTTTACATAGTTGCCAGCTCCTTCCGCTCCGTGACTGCACACCTCACCCAAACTCTCAGGGGAAGGCAACCTTGTTCCTCTGTTAAGTTTTTCTCTTTAATCTGCCCGTGTTTAAAGCTGTCAGAATGCTCAGCAAACCCCCGCAAGCTCTGCCTCACACCACTCGCAGCATCGAACAACACAGGTCTGACAAACTTCCAACAGACGCGATGCGGCACAACCCCGGCCATTCATAACCCTGACATTTCCTGCTTATATAACCTCTGAGAAGCGCAGCCGCTAACAAAAGACTTTGCCCTTGCAAATAGCGACGTGGCTTTAGGAGCGCCCGCGGCACAACCTCCCTGGGACACGAAGAGAGAGTGAGATCGGCACAAAACCCCGTCTCCGTGCCCCTGCCCCGTGTGTGAGCCCGGCGCCGCGGAGCGTCCATTTCCCCACCGACCTGCCCGAGCCAGGCCGGGCGTGCCCGGGCGCTTCCCGCCGCGCGGCGCGGGGCGCCTCGCGGGATGTTCTACGGGATTCCTCAGGGGATTGCTCTGGGATGGCCCCGGCCCCGTCCCCGGCCCCGCCGCCCCTCAGCGCCCCCTCAGCGCCCCCTCAGCGCTCCCTCACCGCCGTCCGCGCGCCGCTCCCTCAGCCCCGCGCCCGCCGCCGGCCCCGCGCGCTCTCGCGAGACCG